>JAABNY020000108.1:29854302-29867288 GCA_015164015.2 Brevimyrus niger | reverse complement strand
TCCAATAACCAAGCAACACCCCCCGCCCCCTTCCCAGGAACTCATAGCTGCCAAAACCCCCGGGTTGTCCTGTGACCCCCTGCAGGCGACCCTCCCCATTAATGATGGAGCCTGGGTGAATCCCTCAGCCACTGGTCCCCTCGGGGCTCCCCCGGTGAAACAAGAGGCCCCACCCACAGCAGAGTCACGCTGCAGCTCACCGGTAATGGGATCACATTTCGGTTTGTCCTCCATGTTCACTGGCCTTCTCTTTGTCATCCTATAGTCTTGGTTATCAGACATGACCTGATATCGATGAGCAGTGTTCCAGTTTTCGGAGTGAAGATGGACTCCCTCCTTCTCGAGTCTCTGTGGCTTGAGAAATTTCTCCACCCCTATCTGCAGCTTTTAAGCCATTCGATGTTGAAGTGCAGTTAATATGATTCCCTGCCACAGGACCGTGTCTTGCAGCAAGGGACTCCCCCTTTGAAGATCTCTTAGTGGTTTGGTTGTTTTCACCTCAGTTTCAGCGGGAAACTTGTGCTGTGCAGGTGGGGAGAGGGGGCTGAGTGAAGCTGGTGGGCCATAGCTTCGTCCCATGAGGAGGGAGTAACATTGTCATTGCGTCATTAGGTTTAAACCTGTTCTTGAAATGCTTTGCACCGTCCTCTGTGAGATTAGTTTGAGACCCATGACCTTTGACCTGACAGGTTCGGAAAACCCTCTGTCCTCATTTCTCACAGGTCAATTTGGCCTCGCCCTTGGATGAGCCCCAGGTCCTGGACTCCAGAAAAAATCCTGAAAGCCTAGGAGTCAAGCATCCTACCGTGACCATCTCAGAATTTTTGGATGGTGTCGTTTCCCGCACTGAGCCCAGCACAGCAACTTTGGGGGAGGTCCCAGCTCTCCCCAAGCCTTCCTACCCGGAGGCAGCCATCCCCCCTGACCCTCCAAACATCTCAGAAACACACACTCCGATCCTCGCCAGCCCCTTGCCCCTGGAGTCAGAAGTGGAGTACGAGATTGGCCAGGAGAATGCTCGAGTGGGGTCCATCGACGATTTCCTGGATTCTGATAGGCTGCAGCATCAGCCAGTCAGGCAGGAGGACAGCTTCCTGCAGAGACGCCAGGTCTGTTGCATCCATCTTTAAACTTCTTAAGTTACGGCACCCGGTTAACTGGTTATGGTGCCAGACCTCCCATTGGTGTGTTGGGTTCGATTGGAATGGATCATTTACCCCTTCCTTTCTTCCTTTCTTGCTCTCAGTGGGGTACAGAACAGAGGATGTAAATGGATTGTTTTTCCTTTATCTGACCATCATATTGGTGATCTTCAGTTTGGCTCCTCTGCGTCTCGATTTTCCAAGGGTATGGCCATATAATCACAGAATTTAAAAGTGAGGACTCACTGTGGAAAACCAGTGGTATTTGAAACGTGCAAAAATCAGCAAATAGAATTCAGTTATTCAGTTCAGCCTTTCTCCTCCACCTTTGTCTGATCTCCAAGGCAAATGGTGTACATTATACTTAATAAAACCAGTTTATCACAGTACATTCTATTAGTTAAGTTCTCCCCAAACCAGCTTGATGGGTCAAATGGCCTCCCCTTGTTTGCAAATTTCTTATGTTCTTATTGTATTTTGGTTTTATACAGTACTTGTTATAAGCACATTTTTCTAATTTAAAAACATGTACCAAAAAATGCAGTGCTTTTTGGGGGTCCGGAACTGATTAATGGCATCTCAATTAATTTCAACGGGGAAAATTGAAGTCAATGCACCACTCCATAACGCACTGTTCTACCTCATTTGTATATCTTGTTTTTAATGTTTTTGAGGCATTTTGCAGTTCAGTTGGAAAATCTTCTAAGTGAGGATGCGCACGCGGCGAATGCTAAAAATGTCCCGTGATTTTTCTCCCTCTGGAAACGATTACACTGTAATCGCAGCCCCTCAAGCTGCAGCGCAAAACAGCCCAAGCTAGTGACTCCCAAATCTTCCATTGCTCCTTTCAAGTTACTCGTATTGTCTCGCACAATTGCCTTTGCCTTTTTCAGCACCTCCAAGTCTGAGGTTCAACCACAAAAGGATGGATTGCCCTGTTCTTGTTGGAGATGTGTTACTGCCTAAAGTGGTGAAAGCAGTTCTTCGGTCAGCAGCTTAACTGTCCCACTTCATTCGAAAATGTCAGGATTACGGCTCCCGCCTGGTGGAACTGGCCGGCTCCCACCGGCTAGGTGACTTCCACGCAGAGAGCAGCCGGGGCTCGGACCTCTCAGACATCATGGAGGAAGAGGAGGAGGACCTCTACTCCGACCCCGTGGCAGACAGCCTGGTACCCAGGGTGAGTTCTGCTGAAACAGGTCCTGTTCCACAGCGTAACACATGCATGTCAAACAAACAGAGGTCAGTTGAGGTCTCCAGTGCAGATGTGGCATGCTGGAGGTCTCCAGTGGAGATGTGGCATGCCTCGCGGGAGGTACAGAGGTGTAGTGTATCCCCTATACAGAGTGGTCTGTACCTTCTTTTGATGATCATCTTTTCTTTTGTGGTTCCTGACTGTAGGCACCCTGAAATCCTTCCAATGAAATTGTCCATCTTCCTTAAGCCCTCCTGAATGAACGTGTTTCAGTGATTTTTCTGTCATCATTTCAATATTTACCTGGCATCTTGATTTCTTGTGTTGCATGCGTTCCTTTTCCCCTTTTTCACTGGGTGGTCATTTCTCCTTTTTCTGTGCATGCCTTTCTCTTCTGCCACTGGGGGGCTTACATGCCCCCGTCTCCTTCGTCCTGCACTCCTCTTACTCTCCAGCTCCAGCCAGATGTGTGGGAGGCAGGGAGTGATGATGATGATGATGATGTTCTGCAGAAGGTCCTGAAGCTGCCCTCGCAGGTCACCCATGACAAGCAGCTTTTCAGCATCCCAGAGGTTACTGAGGAAGAGGACAATACCCAAAATCTGGAGGAGGAAGAGTGCTGGGTCTTACCCAGAGTCTCACAGCAACACACAGCTGGCCACGACTCATTGGGCAGATACAAGTCCACCATGAACATGTACTCCAGTCCCAGGGTGAAGCAGCATCCTCACGGTTCCCACTACGTCAACACAATCAGGACCAGCAGCTATCAGGCGGGACTTCTTGACCTGGACCTCCAGAGGCCACGTCAGCTCAGAGGTGGAGACCATCTTAAGAGGGAGGTTCTCCTCAGGGGTCAGGTAGCCTCTGAACTTCCCGGATCTGAACACCTTGGTATGAAGACTATGAGAAGGTCTGTGGCCCCAGCCAGCTCTGAGGAGAAGCTCAGTAACTCACCGGTGTGCCACAGGTCATCATGGTCGACAGACCCAAATGTACGATGGTCCCCACAGTGTGACAGACCTGAGTTCAGGATGAAGACCCCAGTCACCACCAACCGGCAAGCGAGGGTGTGTTCGCGGCCTTGTGCAGGGACAGGCGTAACCTTTTGTATCTGCTAGGGAGGGCTCTCACGGCGGGGACACAGACTTCCCAGAGTGGCTGTGTTGGCTTTTCCTGCAAGTTTAATAATGCTAGAGCTGAACGATTTCGGGAAAATACACCATTGGGGATTTTAGAATTGGAATTTAGAGATCAGTGGTCATTGTTAACACACCACAGCACATAGTGCGCAACAACAAAATGTGACCTCTGCATTTGACCCATATGTGACTTTCGTGACATAGCAGGGGGCAGCTAATTCAGCGCCCGGGGAGCAGTGCTTGGGGACGGTACCTTGCTCAGGGTACCTCAGTGGTGACTTGCTGGTGGGGGATTTAAACCTGCAATCTTTCAATTACAAGTGCGCTTCCCTAACCATCAAGCCACCACTGCCTGGTGTTTTCTGTCAGATATTGAAATTACTAATTGATTTGCAATATAATTTTTTATAAGTCAAACTTCAGTTCAATATTCAATGTCTAATAGGCGTAAAACACGATGCAGTATTGCCTTATGAGGTACCACCAAAATTTTAATTGGATTATGTTACAATTCAAGGGTGAAACTTGAAAATATGAATTGCTTCGAACATTTTTTTAATATATTTTTTATTACTTTTAAAAATATTAGCAGAGAACAAACATAAATCTGTCACAAAAGCTGTGACTGTGTTAAATACCGTAGTAATGAAACAATTACAGTAAAAGGAAAACGACAGCGATCTATCAGTTAGCGCTGCTTGAACCCCTGGTAACGCTATACTGTAGCTGCCATTTCCCACGCCAGTGAACGTCAAACTCCCAAAAGCAAGACCTACTTCAGCGTATGCAGCCCTTTGTTTGCGCTTATGAGCTATTAGTGTTAATTACAGCAGCACAATCTAACACTCTCAACCAAAAAGCATTTTATGAAACATTGCATAAATAGACATAGTTTTTTGGTGATTTCGTGTGAGTCATGTTAGTTCCGCTTTTTAACAATTGTGTGAAGTAGTGTTATTTTTTATACAAATCAACTGGTGTGAAACAAAAAAATGTACATTTTCAGTGTTGAGAACTCACGCACAAAATCAGGGTAAATCTATATTATTCCATAATAAATCTAAAATTAGCTACATGAAAAGTGTTCGGGTAGTTTGCAAACTTCAGACTATTTACAGGCTAATAAAATACATTTATATGTTACATACATATAAATGGGTGTACAGGCGTCTCGAATTGAAGATATCACTTCAGACAGCTGACCAACGTTGGCAACCGTGCGATTTATTTGAAATGGAAAAGTAAAACGCACTATTTTTGACTGAAGCGGCTTGTCATTCCGTTTGCGTTGTTACTCCGACAAATATAAAACGAAAATGAGAAAACGTCACTTTTTATACATTTACAGAGAATAATAAGAGCGCCCATATCCAACTGTCACCCATTAAAGCGATCTGTTCTTTTGGTATTTATGTTAAAGGGAGGCTTGTACTTTATTGCCGGTGTGGTATTAAGATAAATTTCACAAGAGTAATAAATACTAACATATGACAAACACGACTGTGTTATTGATTTTACAGCTTTTTGGGGGGTGATGGCAGCTCTGCTACTGTGTGGATACCTGACTCGCATTTTCTTCTTGATAGGTAGGCGGTATGCTAATGCGATGGACAATTGCAAAAACAAAAGGTGCGATACGCAGAAGTAGGTGTTGCTAGCCGTTAGAGGAGGTCACTGCGGTTCTCTTGATAATAGGACCTTGACTGTCACACAAGGAGGACGGGTGAATCTGTAAAACTATTATCGCGACAGTTTTAAACTTTGGGTCAAGAGTGATGTATGATGTATATCCTAAATCGCAGCCTTTGCGATTTAATTGCATTGTTTCAAGACGCGATTAGATCGTTCAGATCTAAATAATGACGTAATGTTTATGGCTTAGTAAAGTCTTTGCCAAGAGCCGGTTGGAGCCGAACTGCAGATGCGAAAGGTTACAGCCTGTTTGTGCCCTTGTGCCTTAGGGAGTCATACCCCTCATGGCTTCCCGCATGCCTGCCCCGGCTGTGTTCCTACTGCGTTCAGCCTCATTCCTAATCGCTTCCTGCAGCTCGCTGTTTGACCCGGCATAGCCCTGCTCCCTGACGCCTGCTTGCGTTCTGAAAAGAGGAAGGTGATGTTCCCTTCCTTAGCAGACGCCCTGAGGTCGCTACCATGTGCTCCCAAAGCAAGTGCTGCACCTCTCCTCTTCCTGTACAAATCATGGCTCTTCAAAAGTACCCAGAGTTGTTCTTTAAAAAGAATGTTGATCCCTCCATCTTCGAGTATGTACTCTGTCCTCCTGGAGTGTGTATCCAAGCTGGAAAGGGCGTGCTTTGGAGTGCTTAACATTGCCAAACCCATCCATTTCGTTTGACGGATACATTCCTCGAAGGGTTGCTGCTGTAGTGGGTCTTTCTCATGATGGTCTTTGCTGTCCGCTTCTCACGGGTGAGCCCTTCTCGCACAGATGGCTGATGCTGTTTATCCCTCCTCACCAGGAGTCCCTCCGGAGCTGTGGCCCACAGGTCACCACAGACAGGCACGAGTGGGGCGATCAGATATCGGAGGCAACGGGCGGAGACATAAAGCCAGCTGAAGGTAAGGTGGTCACCCAGTCTCACTTGGATGGGTGGGCTGTGGGATTGAGGCCTTGGCAGACAGACCCAGAGCTGAACTGAGGGGCAGGATTATGATGACCTGGGTTAGGCAAGAGTCAGAATCATTGAAAAACGCTGCTCAGAATTTTCAAGTAGCTGAGCTAATTTCTGGTGTGTCAACACAGGAGTCTAACACACACATGCACGCACGGTGCGTGTATTCATATTTTTGTGGGGACTTCTCATTCATTTCTGTAAACAGAACCCTAATCCCAGCGAAGAGAACCTTAACCCCTACTTGGCCCAGACGGTAACCATAAGTAACCACACAAAATACGTTTTGGTATTTTAATTATTTTTATTATTTTCTCAGAATTGTATACAATTGAGGTTATCCTTTTGGGGACTGAAAAAATGTTGAAAAAGTTAGATTTTATTGCTCTGTTGGGAATCTGGAAATTTGTCATTACTGCTGCTCAGCAAGATGCTGTTGATAATGGTGACATGCTAGAAATAGTAGCAGATCATGCTGGTGACAGTTCCCACGCAGGCAACAGCAGCAGGGTAAAGTTTAGCCTCAGGGGAGCTGAGCATGATGACATAACTAATAGGTGTAGCAGGGTGGGGGAGGGGCACCGCTGCCTGAGAGAACAGTGTGTGATGGAGGTCCATGTCTCTATGCCTGTCTATGTGCAGATCTCCCCACACGAGGCGCTGTGGAGCTCAGAGGTGGGCCAGTGGCTGAGCAGCACCCAGGGGGCCGTGATGTACGGCTTTTTGTGGCCCTGTTCCCCTACGACCCAGCCAGCATGTCCCCGAACCCAGATGCCATCGAGGAGGAGCTGCCCTTCAAAGAGGGGCAAATAATTAAGGTGCCCCTTGTTGGCCAAAGATGTTTCTGTTTGCTTGTGGTTTCCTCACGGGGAGTGTGATGTGGGTGGTATTGAAGGTGCCCATCTTCACAGGGAGTGTGATGTGGCTGGTATTGAAGGTGCCCATCTTCACAGGGAGTGGGACGTGGGTGGTATTGAAGGTGCCCATCTTCACAGGGAGCGGGACGTGGGTGGTATTGAAGGTGCCCATCTCTGACAGCCTCCTGATGCTCCTGGTTATATGTTCAGACTCCTTCCTCCTGCTGCTTCCTTCCACTGTCTTGGATGCTCAAGATTAAGGAGTCAAGATTTTTCTTTGCCATGTGCATGAATATAGTGGTATGGCAGCAGTGAAATGAAGCTGCTGCTGCTCCAGAGTGTTATCCTCATCATCATCATAATCATCATCATCATCATCATCGATACTTTATTGATCCCTGTGGGGAAATTGTCTTTATGCCTCCCTCAACTTGCTCTTTTTATGGCAAGCCGTCCACGAAGGGCAGCCACCCATAGAGCCCAGGGAGCTGGGGGTTAATGGCCCGCAGATGTGCTGAGGCTGAATTTGAACCGGCGACCTTCTGGTTACAGGCACACAGGCTTAAGTATACAAATGTATAAGAACAATAGAAAATTGAAAAAATAGAGGATAGAGTTTTATGAAAAGGATGTATTTGAGAAAGAACTGCAGGTTGCAGTGATGCTAATTTAAGTTTTAATCGGTGGTGGTACTGATCCGACTGGCCTCAGGTAGAAGCTTCACCTCAGCCTCTCAGTCCTGGCCACAAGGCTCTGGAGACGCCAGCCTGAGCGCAGCCCCTGGGACAGTGCATGGCTGCGGAGTGTCCCTGATTATACTTAATGCCCTGGACCTACTCCGTTGACTGTTTGCAGGATTCATTTTACCTGAAGATTTCAGGTCTTTCCTAAGGTATTCAGTCAGATTGGTGTTGGGATCGGGACTCTGGGATGGCCAGTCCACTGTTTCCCGGTTGATCCTCTTCGGTGTGTTTTTGGTCGTCTTTCCTAGCAGATGGTACATGGAGTTGTGATACCATGTGACAAATTTCACTTGCAGTTTCTTCAGAAATCCACTTGAGGCCTCCAGAGCCCACACTGTAGCAATAATGACTCTGTCATTGCATCACCTCAGTCTTAATGCCATTTAACAGCACATCTTTGTCTTTAATCTTATTGTGTGACGATGTGCTGTTGTGTATCTAGCGAGTGAGGGTATATAGACTGAAACGGTTTCCCTGACCTCCTTTCCTGCAAGGATTCTCTCATGTTACAGCTGAATGGCAAAGCTGCTGCTGACCTGCCAGCCCTGTACGTTTTGAGTTTCCTTCTAGTGCTAATTAATAAGCAAAATTTGTAGAATACATGCAGTTATAATGTGGTACAACCCTGATGTACATTAAAATGAAGGTAAGAAGTGAGCCCTGATGCGGACGGTGTCGCAACGTAGTTGCCGTGTGGTCACTCATGTCATCCCCCCCTGAGTGACACAGCGCCCCCTACCTGTTTTCGCCTCTCCAGGTGTATGGCGACAAAGATCCTGATGGCTTCTATCGTGGCGAGTCGGCTGGCCGCGTTGGATACGTGCCGTGCAACATGGTGTCCGAGATCCAGGTGGATGACGAGGAAACGCGGGAGCAGCTGCTCAGGCAGGGCTTCCTGTCCGCCGACGCCTCCATGGAGAAAAAAGGTAACTGACCCCCCCCCCCCCCCCCCATACCAATTCCCTGTAGCACCCCTGGTACCACACCCACCTTCTCTCCCAGCATTCCTACGCTACGTCTCCTCGGAAAACGTGTTCCTTATTCAGCAGGTTTTGCTAGCTATGATTTTCTAACTATACTTTCTGGCTGTTTATTTAAACCATGGCTTGGGGTCCAAAGTGACCTTTTGAGTGGGTCCTCAGAAGTCCCCACCCTGCAGCTGGTGTGACCAACAGGAGTTTTTCTTGGGATTTAGCTCTTAGCCTCGTCTTCTCAGGCTCTACACCAAAAGACGCTCCTGCTGTAAATTCTGTCCCCATACATCCCCCGCCACCCACTCACTGATCTCACATTTTCCAGAGCAGAGCTAAAAAAAATCTGAATCAAAAATAGGTTATGGAAGTGAAAGTCACCAGCAGGAACCCACCAGTAAGCCTTTCTTACCCGTTCCCGTTCCTGGCCTGCAGAGGGCCTGCTGTCCTGCCTGTGTCAGTAAGCCTAAACCGTGCCCCCCCCCCTCCCCAGCCTGCAGAGGGCCTGTTTTTAGGGTCAGCGTGTGGTTCAGTGGGCTAAGCCTGTGTGCCTGTAATCAGCTGGTCACCGGTTCAAACCCAGCCTCAGCATGTCTGCAGGTCCTTGAGCAAGACCCTTAATCCCCAGCTCCCTGGCTGCCCCAGCAGGTGGCTGCCCTTCACGGACAGCTTACTCTACAAAGAGCAAGTTGGGGGAGGCGTAAATTTCCCCACAGGGATCAATAAAGTATCAATTTTGATTATTATTATTATTCTCACCTGCGTCAGTAAGCCTAAACTGTGCTGCCCAGCCTGTACAGGTCCTGCCCTATCACCAGCATCAGTAAGTCTAAGCTGTGCCACCTGACCTTCAGAAGGCCTGCCCTCCCACCTGCATCAGTAAACCTAAGTCATGCTGCCCAGCCTGCAGACGGCCTGGGCTCCCATCTATGTCAGTAAGCCTAAGGTGTGCCACCCAACCTTCAGAGGGCCTGCCCTCCCGCAGGCATCACTAAGCCTAAACTGTGCCATCTGGCGGAGGGCCTGCCCTTCCACTGGCATCAGTAACACATTCATGTCATTGGCCTGGTTTATATGGGGACTAGTGGCTTGGATGCCTATTAATATCCCGTTATTTCAGTCTCATTTAAAAAAGAAAATTGACGTCTGTAGTGCCACAGCTGTCAGAAAAATTGCCCTCCATTTTCTGTGAAGGGAGTCTCACTCTAATTTATATCAGGCCTGCTGGTACTCCTCCCCTACCCACCTCAGTCCCTGAGGCCTTCAGGCCCCGAGCACCAAAAAAAAAGCTCCCAAAACCCCCCTGTTAAGCGACAGCCCTGCCCGCTGCTGGCCTCAGTTCCATAGCCTTGCCTCTGGAGCTAACTGAGGCTTTGTCCCTTCATTACTGACTAGAGATGATCTCATTTGCATCGTCTTTTCAAGGCCTGAGTCTGAGTCTCGCCCCTCCCCCGCCCTGCTGCTGATTTGCTGCTTAATTAGGTTTTTGGGCTCTTCATTCTGTCTGTGTTTTTTTTTTTTTTCTTTCTTTCTCGTCTCGTCTGCTTCCTTGTTCTCCTTTCTGTTTCTGAAATCCCATAAAGGCGCTCGTTCACACGCTCCGCTACCCTGCCGTCCCGCCCCGCCGCCGAAACCTAGGCGATCCAAGAAAGGTGTGTCTCGCTGCCCGCTCTGCCCATCCTGCCCGTCCCCTGATCCCATCTGCCCCTGTCTGCCCTTTATTTCGTGTTCACTGGGGAACTGGCGGTGGCTAAGAGAGACGGGCCGAAGCAGAGGAGGAGACCTTCCGGAATGATCTGTGTGGCTCTCAGTTATCCTTCAACTTTGTAATTCGTTACCCATTGATTACTGGTGGTAACGGGAGTGAAGTTAAATATCCAATAAACATGAAAACAGATACAGGTAGTGATGCTAGCTTGATGATGTTAATGTAGCCTGTTTGCTATATTATCAGATCTTGCTATATTATTAGATCCGTTACATAAATCACTCACTTGAAGCCAGGCCGATATTTAACTAGCTGACATTTAAGTGTTTTAAACAGCATGATGCGTGCAATTCTGACATAAGGTATAACTGAGTTTTGCCAGTGGTTCAAACATATTGAGTCCATGATTTTAATACAATGGTAAGCGTTATCGATATGCAACTTTAGCATACTCTGTAATAGTGGAATCAGTACTGGTATTAAATTGATGTAATGCTGAATGGTTCTCAAAAATGCATCATGGTACCTTTTTAGTACCAGTATCCCGTGCAATGCTATTCTGCACAAGCTGGGATATCTGGTAAAATGTGGGACGATCTTCTTGTACATGCCCCACGAATAAATAAAAAATGTTGCATTGCATACTAAATGCTGCACGATAGCGCTTTACTTCCTATATTTTCTTCAACGCAAAAAAGTTGCACGGTGATGATGAAATCGTGAAGCGTGACGTGAGCGTGGACCAGCGGGAGAGTGGGGTGGGGTGGGGGGGGCAGTCAGGCCAAGTGTTAGTACACCTCAAGAGACAGCCACCCTCCTGGTATTTTCACACTGCAGTGTCTGGGGTTTTTTGCAGAGGATGCTGAAGTAAACGGAAATCCAGTCAGTTGCTGTCTGCTGCTGAAACTAGCGTGTCGATGAGAGAGGTCAGAGGAGAATAGCCGCACTCGGTACAGCTAACGGGAAGGGCTCAAGTGCCAAAATATCACAGCCCGAACTTAATAAGCAATGCCGTCCTGTAGGCAGAAGAGGGTCTTCTGTGGTTCTGGGCCGGCGCACCTAATATAGCAGCCCTGACTTGTGGTTGCTATAGCCGCCGGTCACATTGACCCAAGTCCTTCTGCTTCGATCATGTGTCTCTCTTGCTCTCATCTGTCTGGCCAAAGCGTTCCTCAGTCGCCTCCATCCGTGCCTTGGGCTGTTTCTCATGTGTGCCACTCTGCGGTCCCCAGCCACTTTCCTTTGGGCCTATTTGTTTCCTGTTCTTGCGCCTGTGTGTGTGTGTTTTTGTGTGTTTGTAGGTGTGTGTCGCGTGTCCCGGCTCACCCTAACACGCTACTCTCTCTTCCAGTGGAATCCGCCGGTGTCTGGGACGACAGTGTAGCCTCGAGTCGAGGTCAGAGGCCATTACCTCAAGCTCACTGCAGCCCCCTAGGGGGCTGGGTGAAGTACAGGATGATCCAAGACTTTGTGCATGATTTTGGCTGCCTGTGCTAACCCTGAGACTTTTCTGAAGCATAACTCGATCCTGCTTTGAAGTCTTATAACGGTTCTCCTTGGTTCCCCCTCCTGCTTGCATCTAGCCCATCGTGCGATGCATGGTGTACAGTCCAGCCATACTCTGAGGCATAAATCATTATTTGTCATTTGATCATCCTGATCCATCTGGCACTCGCATGATTCGGGGGGGGTTGACCTTCTGCTGTATTTATGGCCATGCATCACTGCTACCCATCCACACCCTGGCATTTCCACATACTGACCCTGCATCGGGGGGGGGGGTTGGGGGCATCAGCTTCCCCAGTCAGGCAAGCTGCAACCTCGCTTGTAACATTGATTGCAGATAGCAGCCAAGCCAACAGCAGACACCAGAGCAACGGCCCTCGCAGGATGGTAGCCATCTTTGACTATGACCCCAAAGAGAGCTCTCCCAATGCAGATGTTGAGGTGAGTGCCAAGCCCCCCCAGACGGCCAGGAGCTGATTAATGGGGTGACGTTTGTTCATGTGAACCCCCCGAGCCCTGCAGCTGGGCTCTGAAGTGATCTTATGACCTCCTCATGGCTATGTGACCATCGCATGACCTCACTCTTGAACTTGTCTGTCTGAGAGACGATGACCTCTTGTCAAATTTTTGCAGGCCGAGCTGACATTCAGCGCTGGAGACGTTATTTATGTGTTTGGCGACATGGATGACGACGGCTTCTTCTACGTAAGTGCTCTGCAGACCACCAAAGGATAAACTCAGTCCGGAAGGGCTTCCCTTCAAATTAATAAGTTTATCGTCCTATCCTAAGCTAGGGCTGAGTCTTTTCCTCCTGACACACATTGTGCTTTTCCACTTGAGCTGTACCTTGAAGAGAGATTAGTAATAGCTCGGGTACCCCAGTGAGCAGGGCCGTGTCGGCGTGGGTACGGCTCATGTACCCCAGTGAGCAGGGCTGGTCGGCGCGGGTATGGCTCGGGTACCCCAGTGAGCAGGGCCGTGTCGGCGCGGGTACGGCTCGGGTACCCCAGTGAACAGGGCCGTGTCGGCGCGGGTACGGCTCGGGGCCCCCAGCGGGCAGGGCCGGGCCGCGCCGGAACGGCTCGGGTAGCC
>JAABNY020000108.1:29786707-29811904 GCA_015164015.2 Brevimyrus niger | reverse complement strand
CCCCCCCCCCACGACCACGCCCCACGCCCCCCCCACCCTTGCCTCTCCCCTCCCCCTCCCCCCTGTCCCCCCCCGCTCCCCCCCCCCCACAAAGACTCCCCCCCCCCCCCCCCAACTCCTCCCAGGGAGTGTTCTCTGAGTTTATGGAATAGCAGCATGATTTTTATTGATAATCAATTGTCTTTTTTGGACAGGAAGTCATTTTCCATGAATCTGTCCCAGCTGTTCACAAAGATCCTGAAGTGACATTGGCAGTCGCTTCCCCATATAACCGTGGAAACAGTGCGCCACAGTCCGTCATGTGCGAGTTTCTTGCCGAGCTTTTCAAACACTGCCAGCTGTCTCTATTTCGCCTGCTGGCCCAGAAGTACCCCATGCCCTCTGGCACCCCTATGCCTTGCCCCCCCCCCCCAGTGGGCTGAACACAGTGGAAAGCATGCTGTCCTATGAGTGGTGTGTGGCTCCAGCAGGTTAGGACACCATGCCTGTGATCAGAAGGCCAGCAGTTCAATCAATTCCCTGGATCCCTTAACCCACAATAGCTCCTAGTAATGGTGCACCGATAAGGAAATTATTGATTGATGCCAATATACTTTTTATGTGTTATATTACCATGTCCGATAACCAGCTATCCTCTGATGCACTTGCTGAGTGTTGGGAGGGGTGGTTTCTGGCATTGAAGCTTGTTGGTCTTCCTGGTGCAGATTAGCAGAATAACATTATTTCATATTCTTACACTATGGGAATGAAGCAGATCTGCAGGCCAGATTTAATAATGAATTATATATCGTGGGCTGGTACTTTGAAACCTCCTAAAAGTGGTGAATGAGCCAATGCAATTCCTCATCCTTCACTACAGAAAATGACTGTCCAATACAATTATTATTATTTCAGTAGTTATGTGTTTACGTCTGGTGCTGTTAACTTTGAATATTGATAAAGTTTAAATATCAGCCAAGAATTTTGGCTAACACATTGACCTGATACCATTGTCTTGATTTTTCAGTTGTGCACTTCTTGTAGTATAATAAACCCTGCTACTCATATGAAAACATGAAGGCAACCCATAGCCAGGTAACTAGAGCACGCCCCCTGGTCCACTTTCCAGCCATGTTTATATCCGATAACGGTGATAAATGATAATCATTTACACGCTGTCAGTGGTAGATGATTATCAGACCATTCTGCTATATCTTTTTCATGTGCTGCAGAGATGTTTTATAGGAAACAGTTATTGTGCTTTTCCTCATGTCTCTTTGGGGGGGGTGTCTGATTCGAAACCTGGCCTGATGCGGTCCTTCCAGGCAGCGACCCCCTTACCCCTCCAGTGCAGCACTGTGGCCCTGCCGCTTTCTAGGCTGGGAGCCTTGTTTTTGCTGAGATTGACCCGGCTACACCCATGCTTCCTGCCTGGATTGGTGATGTCACACTCACTCTTCAGCTCGCAGAGGGCATCTGGTGGGGGCTGGGCCAGCTTCCTCCAGATCATGGGGATGAGTGGATAAGTCCTGTCTGTCCCTGTCACATGCCTCATACTGCCCAGCTCTCGGAGGCTTGACCTAGGACCTGCTAGAATGTGTCATTTTAAACTGCACTGACCCCCCCCCCACACACACACAAACACACACACAAACACACAGCAGCTCAGGGAGTACCCGGGTCCTCTGCCTGGCAACACTTCGGCAATGTCTGAGGGTCTGAACTAGTAGCCTGTTGGTATATTTCCAAACTCTCCTTTTGCTGATATGAACGTTATGAGCTTGAACTTTTTGAAACGTTTGTGTAAACAAATGCCTCTAGAAGTGGTTCCAGGATGGAGAGAGGGAGATGGGCAATTGATTTTTGTGATGGGTAGATGGGGGTGGTGGACAACATTACAGGAACATTGTGACACGGTGTCAGATGGTTTATGTTAGAATGAGGGAAAATCAGGGAAGGACTTTTTTTTTTTAAGTAATTAATTGTCATTGTTGACACACCACAGCGACAAAATGTGTTCTCTGCGTTTAACCCATATGTGACAATGTGACATAGCAGGGGGCAGCTAATTTAAAGCCCGGGGAACAGTGCTTGGGGACGGTACCTTGCTCGGGGTACCGCGGTGATGCCTTGCTGGTGGGGGATTTGAACCTGCAATCTTTCAATTACAAGTGCACTTCCCTAATCATTAAGACACCACTGCCCATGTTTACTTGAGCAAACATGGATAATATTTATTCTGGATGAATGATTCTTGAGTCTTGCTTTCCTAGGAAGTACAAAAGATAATGATCACAAATATGGGCATGCAATGGAATAGATACAAGAACTTGCTTGGGTCCCTCCACTCTGCAAGGGTGCGAGCTTCAACTCTCCCTCTTAGATCAATTAGTGAGTGTGATGATTTTGTTTCCGTAAGGTGGGTGGAGTAAAAATCGTCAGGCAGCTGTGTTCTGCAGTGGCTGAGGGGTCTATGCTGGCCCCATTATGCTCCCCCACCTGTTGTGACTACAGTAATGGCACCTGCGGTCCACACCCGACCCCCACGCCACCTAAACCATAGGACTCTCAAGAGAGGGGGACACAGATGAAGGGCAAGCCTTTTAAAAAAGAAAAGCACAGACCGGGGGGGGGGGGGGGGTCGTTTTAGAAATGTAATTTTCATGTCTGGCAAGCTTTGCCAGGGAGACACGGGCTGGTGTATTTCACGCTTTCACCATGAGCTGTATGTGCTCAGTGCTCACTGTTACTGCCGTGCCGTCATGTCCACGCAGGCGTGCCACACTGGGCTTAAAGCTGGCTGCCGCCCCACCCCCAGCAACAGTTGGATGCGGTTCTCAAATGGCTGCCTTAATCCCTTGTAGTATCCCAGCCTCGGGAGCTGTGGGATCACTGGAGCTGGTCCCTGTTCCACGATGAACAGTACCTATTTGTTTGATCTGATTTAATAATTAGCTTTAATTACTGTTGTGATTTGGAAGAACTTTCATTTTATTCTTCTAAATTTGAATGTTATTCCATATTTCTCTGAACGTTCCATGAAGTTCCCATGAACTTTGGGGCTTTTGTAGTTGATGTTAAAACTGCATCCTTGTATATCTTTGTATGGTATTAAAGAAACGGCTGTCTGTCTTCGTGTGTGTTGTTGTTTCTGCCAGTGCTTCACGACTCAGTGGAGAAGCTTGGCCCAAACTGCAAAATGAATACTGCAGTTTGGACACTTGCCCCCCTTTTTCATGGGCAGGTCAATGAATTGGGGACCCCCTGTGGTACTCCCCAACCCCCCCCCCCCCCCCAATTCCATATTCATGTGCAGGCTGTCAGCTCCGCCCTGCCGCCAGCCACTGGAATAACAGGGCTGGGTATTGAGAGTCTCCTGTTAATCAAATTGCCCCTTTATGTGCTTTATTGTGTTCCTGCTGGCAAATGATTCCACCCCCCCCCCCACCAAAAAAATGGCCATGAGTCAAGTAACATAAGAGGGAGGGAAAATCCCTGTTAAAAGCAGCCAGGTCTTAAGGAGTTTTTTCTCTGGCCAAGGAGGGGCAACCTTAATCAGAGGCTCCCATTGTGCCGGGGAGCTGCCGGCTGAATGCAGCTGTGCGCCAATAGGCCCACGTGCTTGGCAGGGGGGTGGAGAAGCCAGGCTGATGCTCCAGGAGCCTCGATGTTAATTGGCAGCATGTGAAGAGGCCTGCAATGTGTCGATCGGAGGAGGAGCCGGTTGCAACATGTGGATTGGGTCTACTGGAGGAGGAGCGGGTCAGAGCTTGTGGATCAGGTCTACAAAAGGAGGAGTGGGTCACAGCATGTGGTTTGGGTCAAATGAAGCAGAAGCAGGTCAGAATAGTCTATTAAAAGAGGAACAGGTCAGACCATGTAGATAGGGTCTACTGGAGGAAGAGTTGGGTCAGAGCGTATGGATTGGTTCTATCTGAGGAGGAGGAGCAGATCAGAGCACATGGACTGAGCATACTGGAGGAGGATTGGGTCAGAGCTTGTGAATTGGGTCTACCCGAGGATGAGCAAGTCCGAGCTTGTGGATTTGGTATACCTGTGGAGGAGCAGGTCCGAGCTTGTGGATTGGGTTTACAAGAGGAGGAGCAGGGTAGAACTTGTGGATCGGGTTTGCTATAGGAGAAGTGGGTCAAAACGAGCAGATTGGGTTTGCTGGAGGAGGAGTGGATCACAGCATGTGGATTCTGTTTACTGGAAAAGGAGCAGGTCAGAGTGTGGATCGGGTCTACAGGAGGAGGACTGGGTCAGAGCATATGGATAGAGTCTATGGGAGAAGGAGCAGATCAGAGCATGTAGATTGGGTCCAAGCATTTTGATTGGGTCTATCATAGGAGGAGGATCATGTCAGAAAATGTGGACTGGGTCTCCAAGAGGAGGAGAATTGCGTCAGAGTAAATGGATCAGGTCCTCTGGAGGAATAGCGGACCAGAGATGTTGCTACATAACATCTTTAGTCTATTTAGCATCCTTCTGGAGGCCGTGATGTGGTGTCTCCTGCAAGGTAAAGGGAAACAGCACACTGCTGGCCCGAGAGGCCCAGATTCTGGGATCCTGGTTGCCTGCTTTTCTCATCCTACCATCCTTATTTCAGCCCATCAGATATCGTTCACAGTCATAACAAACTGTTATCACTGTGCACATCTCCGCATTGACAATTGGAATCCGATTGCCATTGCATATCACTCAGTTAAACAGGGAAAACAATAACCAAAGGGACGGGGAGTCAGTGGGCTACAGAGCCCGCGGGTGTATGTTTTGTTTTTCTGGGAATAAACTTATATATGACTCACCTTCTCTCCGTTGAAGTTCTGTGTTTTGTTCATCTCTGGAAGAAAAGCGAACATCAGATATTTGCCAGGTCTTGTGTTACTGGTCACAGTTGCTGAGTATAGGGCAGGTTCTGCTCTGTGGATCACCGCATGGCATGACATGCACTGATGTAACCTTAGGCTCTTTTAGAATATTAAAGATCCATATATGGACATTTTTGCAGTATGCTTTGTCTGCATCAATTTTGTTTTGCATCAATAAGAGAGGGCTTTATTTTGAGTAATTATTTACCTGTTATAATAAGAGAAAGGATCTAATGGGTAAGTTGGGGAGGGAGTGGGTTTGATGGTGATGAATCTGTAAAGCATTAGAGATTCCTGTGGGCTTTTGAGGAGAAGTGATGCCTTCAGTGCCGATGGCCAGCCGCTCCAGTTGCGTGTCGCTGCAGCGTGCAGGTGCATGGCCTGGGCCATGATGGGAGAGGCATAGATCCCGCTCACTCCACCACACACACACATTGTCATAAACCTTATCTCGACCCTTCATCTCATAGGTCTTGGCGCGTTCCTGCACGTACAGTCTTTGTCTCTTATCCATAATCCAGATCTCTTATCGGTCTTTCATGTAGATACCCCCCACACACCCCCACCATGCTGTTTGGGAGCCTTCAGGCCTTTATAGTAAGGTGAATGCCCCCATCAAGTAACCGGCCTGCGCCAGTGATTGCACTGTTGGGAGATGACAGAAGAAGGGCAATCCTGGATACTGTGACTGCAAAAAAAAATAAATATATAGGAGAGTTTATTTTTTTTTTCATGATTACTTTGCTTCGACTTCTTCCACCTATAAACATTGTTATAAACTTGCCTGAACGTTAGCAGAATAACAATCCGTTAGACAGGCTGCAGAGTGGCGGGACTGGCCAAGGCTGCTTCTGGTGATACTGCAAATATCTCATGAGATGACCTTCGAGAGCTGAACACTGTGGCATATTTGGGCTTTAGCTCCATCCTGGTCTTTAGTTTTTTTCCCTCTAAGATGGCAGAACCCTTTGAAACACTTACTGGAGATACAGCAGGCCAATGCAAGCATTAAGATAGTTTGCTTTGAAAATTAAAATGGTGGTTATATTCCTTTCCATAACACGGATGACATGTTTGGATGGCACAGGTCTCCCTTTTCCTTGGTGTCTTTCTTTGATTTTCATTTGCTTTTTCCCCCGCACCTAGAAAAATACTAACGCTGCTTCAGGAATTTCTGAGGTCTTCTCCTTTCTTATACTTTCTTTCCGGGTCATAAACCTTCCTAAAAGAAAAACCTTTGAGGAGAAATGTGAAACCAAGTTCTTAGTGTGAGGTGGTAGCGTTTGTTGTGTTGATTGAGGTTTTGTTGGCTGGTCACCAGAAACAAGATGGAGTGTTTTCCATTGAGGGGGCAAAGGTTGATGAGCTCAGAAGGGATGTTTCATTATTCCCTGGGTAAGTTCCTTACAGGGGTTTGTCTCCTGTGGTCAATTCAGGCCTGCTGCTGGTGGTTCCCGAGGTCTGGTGTCCGTAGGTTCCTGCTGTAGACTTAATGTGAGCTGATGAGGTCTGAACGTTTCAGGAATGTATTTCTCAGTTAATTGACAGCTGCATAAAGTTCTATTGCCTGGTGTCCGTCAGAAGTGGATGAGCTTCCTCCTCAAGTCTGGTTCCTGCTAAGTTTTTTTATTTTTTTTTGCTTAGTCTCTGGGGGCTTGAAGCCCGGTACCCTGTTAAATGTTTTGTGACAATGCCACTTTGTTAAAAGCAGTATATCAATGAAATTGAAGTGAATCAGCACCAAAGATCTGAGTGACCCCTCCATAAAAGAAGCCTAAGCCGCCTCTCCTTCCAAAGCTTCCATGCCAGATCTCTTGCATGCATTAGAATTCTTAATTTTGATCCTTTGAAAGGATATGATAGGTTAAGAGCAACCCCTCCACTCTTTCTTGTGAGACTGATGAACCACCTCCCCCAGTGAGGTCTTCATATGCTAGGTTTGATGAGTCTATCTGTGTCCAGGTGAAACCCAGTTAAATGGCAGTTTTCTCCTCAACATTTTCTGGCAATCCAGATGGTGGTCTGGCCCCAAACAGGGTGTCAAGATGGAAGCTAGTGATGACGCTGACTTCTGGCCTTTCAAACTGTGAAATAAGCCACACGTTTTGTCCTGGTTTTCCCAGCATCAGCCATTCTCATTTTGCTCATTCAAATGTTAGCAAGTGTGTCCTAATTTTTATACCCACTGGACAGATGGTGCTTTTGATTCCCTACTTTAGCTCTGAGTGTTACATGAAATACAATTCAGTCATGTATTAAATAATATTGTATGGTAGTCATTTACAACTAGAGGATCAGGTGTGCGTATGTTTTTATATACAAATATTATTTCTGAGACAAACTGCTTTTTAATCTATACTGTGTACTGTAATCTGTATATAGCAAAGCCAGTATAATTTGTTCTTTCATGTTGCTGTACTGTAAGGTAACATATGTAATCTGCAACCCAGACTCACCTCGAACCCAAACCGTGTTTCTTGATGCATGACCCAGCACTGTATTTAACCCTTAGGGCTCTGCAACCCCCATGGGTTATGCATGGCCGCTTTCAATTTTGCATGCTGCCGTTTGGGTTGGGAAAAGCCCCCGTTCGTATGGTTTTCTTGGAGTGCCATGAGGACACTGGTCATCTGCTGGTCATCATGGTGGGTGCCATTTCCTTAACTTTAACTTATAAGAGTATATAAAAGGTTAAAAATTTCATAATTAAAATTATATATCCGCTAGATCGCAGATAGCCTGGTGTGCCATGGGTGTTCGATTTTTGGGGTCTTGGACCTTGTGATGAGGAGGCTGCCAGCAGCCGATGAGTCCTCCAGATGACATTCCTATAGCAGCAGAATGCGCCGCAGCTGGAATTGCGATCTCCTTTGATATTGGGATGCGTGCGATGTGGAAAACACCCCACAGCAGCCTCGCTTCCTCCTTCAGCGATAGGAGTTTGCATGCCAGTTGTTTTTAATGTTCCTCATGAGACTTGTAGTTTCCCCCCAAAATCCGTCTTAAGTATGTGAAATATTTCCTTGTTGTCAAGGTTTCATACATGCATAATAGCTAAATTGAATAAATTCACATTTAATTTGTTTTTTCTTCATTTTAGATCTCAGAGGGAAGCAAAACACTGATTATTCATATGCATTTGATAAAATTGTGAATTGATTTTTTTTTGCCTTATTTCTAAAACTATAATTTGACATTAGATTTGTTTATGGAGTGAACAACTATGGTTCATATTGTAGTTGGCTTTTCTAGTTGACTTAAACGGATAAGTTTCTAAATAGAAACGTCCATCTAAGGATGTGAGAGAATTCTGATTCTGAGTGGCTAGACGTCCCTGCCTTTCTCCTCCTCCTTTTCCCACTGTGCTGTCAGAAGAGTGTCCTGAACGTCTGAATGGCAACAAATATAAAAGGTGAATGGAAAAAGCCGACATATTACTGTGGCCCTGCCCTGCCCAACCAGCCACTGCCGCGGGGCCTGCAAGCTGAGACTGCCCCCCCCAACCGCCCACCAGCCAGAGACACATGGCTCTTTCACTGTGATGCCTTTTCACTCCCGAGTGCTTGCCACCAACACCCCCCCCAGTCCCCACACCCACCAATCCATTCACTCTCCATCAGCCAGGTGTCAAACAAGATGACGAGCATGGAATGGGACAAACCCAGGCTCACCCGGAGTGCCTCAAGATTTGGAATGGCGGGAGTACATTTTTATCCAAATGTGTGAAGGACATTTTACCTTCCCTGAATCAGGTTTTAGTGATAAAATCTACTGGGAGTACACTAAGGTCACATCATTTGCCCATTCTGTTATGAAAAAAATATGTAATACTATTAGAATTTGTAATGACATTATGTAGTAAGTTTTACTACCGTGACTGTGTGCCGGGCTGCCTAAGAAAACTGCCATAGCACGAGATTGTGAGCAGTTACCTGCTCTAACCTGGATCTGTGAAGGCTATAAATCCACAATGGATAGAGCAGTGCAGAGCAGGAGAAGGTATGTGTTTCATTTAAGCTTAATAGCTTACTGAAACTCGACTGACTCTGAGCAGCACTGAAGGCTGTAAACTATTCAGACATAAGGTTGGAGTTTTTCCGCTGGAAGCTGGCACTGAGTTGAGGTCCGGTTGCAGCACGCCTGCAGTGGACACATGGCATCAGTATCCCTGGCTGCTCTGGATCAGCTCCTTTCCTCAGACGTGATCACATTTGTTTGGTCAGAAGTAGGAGCAGTGTTAACATGGCTGGTCTGCAGACCCCTGGCCAGCGGACATCTCTAACCGGGTGTTGGTACCATTGCATTTTCTCAGCGAGACCATTCACATGGAAATGCTTTTGTCTCTTGTAAGCAAAGTCTACGGATTACCCTGCCCCCCATACACACACACATGAAGGGGCAGAGGTGGTAGGTCGCACACATGAAGGGGCAGAGGTGGTAGGTCGACGTGATTGCTGAGAGAAATGGAACATAAACCACAGTACACGGTTGGGTAGCGGTCGATGTTGGTAGCTTTACTGCAGTACACTGTCACTGGGTCCCTTAGACATAGGAGCCATGGCCCTGCTTCTTCCGCACAGATTTCCGACTTGCCCTGTCTAGTGCCAGTGATGGTTAAAGCAGAGTTTGTTTATGCAGAATCTGGGCCTGCTGAGTGAGTTCTGTTACCTGCACAACCGTGTGATGCGAACACATATGGGGCAGCGGTCAAAGTTATGAAGCTGGCTCACTTCCTCTCACTGGAGCCACCTGGCAGCGTGTCACAGGTGATCCCCCCCCCCCCCCCAATCTTATTTACTTCCTGTAGTATGAGTCACACGCTGTGGTCTATTCCTCACTATTCATGTTTCTCAACAGTCTCACGGTTGCCAGCGGCTTCTGTGTGGAAATACAGACATTCCTTTTAACTCTGACACAGTTACTCGTGTTTAATCATGGCTCTGTGGACCACACCCTATTTATCTGTTTAATTGCTGCCCATTTTTCCAGTCCGACATCTCCAACTTGGGTTCTCTCCAACATGTGACGTGACTCTTGTACCATCTTCGTATGAGGATGGTTTACTATTAACTTTAAAAAAAAATAAAAAATCTCTGAACCACTTTTCTGCTCTATCATCATAAATATCTCTCCTGCATTAGTAGCTGGAATGAATTTGTTTATTTTCCACTAGGTAGGCAGGTCAGAATGGGTTTACTGTATCAAGGAGATCAATTGTTGCCCATTGATTAAGCTTGGAAATAATTTCGAGCCCTGAAGAGGCATATAATGAGCATTTGTCTTTGCTCATCACACTCTCCCACAAAGTTGTCTAATGTTTCATTGTTTAAACTTTTTGTAGCCATCTACAGAACTTAATGAAAGGTGTTTATGATCATTTATTTTATGATGGATAGCTGAGTTCTGCCCCCCCCTCCAGAAAATGCACAATAAAAGCGGTGTATTCATGAAGTTTGCTTACATTCATTAAAATGTCTGCAAGTGTCTGGTCCTCTGTTTACACCTCTCCCTCTCCCCCAGCCAATCACAAATCAGCTGGCAAAATTGCCAAAGCACGAGCATAGAATGTGGGAATGTTAGCTCATGCTCAGTGTGTATCCTAGTTTACAGTGACTGTGATTAACTTTGTTTGATATTGCACTTCTGCTCTCCGCTTTGCTGCCTCTTCTTGCACTGTCCATCTCCAGAGGCACTTCAGCTCCCTTTTTTGCATTTGCTGTCGTAATCCGGGATTCCTGCAAGGGGCAATGAAGGGTGTTCTGTGATGGCAGAAGGCCTTAGCGTGGTTGGCATGGGATTGGGGTGGGGGGGATCCTCACCCCTCCCTGTTCCCCCAGGGGAGTAGAGCAGCCCATATCCTTCACCCCGCTGCTCAGGAAGTCAAGTTTCAAAGGGGGGGGTTGGGGCGGGGGCTATTTTGTCTGTTGTTTGAAGATCGCTATCTACTGGAGCCAACAGTGCTTCTTTTCAGCATGAGAGGACCCTCCCCCATCCCGAGAGGGCCTGGAAGGACATCGTTTGTCACTCTTGATGAGTGTCAAATGTGGACGGGCTCCTCTCTAAGCTTAACACATATGTATTTTTATTGTTCATGTAAAAAGTATGGGTGTTTCAAGGTAATGCGCGATGATCTTGCAGCATTGTCCTAAATTCCATCACTTCTGTATAGCGCCACCTGAAGGTCAGCAGTGGAGCCGGCTCCCCTCCTCCAGTCATGCCGGGGATATACCGTGAAATCAGACTGGATTTGCGGCCACCCATGTGGCCCAGCTTGAGATAGGGGAAGAAAGCATGTTGTGTTTTTCTAAGGACTTGTCAGTATTGCCCAGAGTTTCATTTTTGTGGTTATTTACTATGGTTGACTGTGAAGTTACTGATGGAGGAGATTTTTTGAGCAGGTGTGTGCGTCCCAGGGCAGGCCTAACACATTGGCACGTCTACAGAGGCGGGGACTAGAAACGGCTCTGGAATTTCATGCTTTACTTCAGCCCAACTCTCCAAACCAAGTGTCTCTGCCGCTGTTCCATTGATAGTTTTGCCTTTGGGGGCTGAAGTGGGCCTCTCTTCCTTTTATATCATATCTCTCTCTTTCTTGCTTTCATTATGCCATGAGGTCCCCAGGTCCCAGGCGTGTTGTTTGCTTTGCGCCAACAGACTACTGGGGTTTGTCTTTTTAGTTGGAGTTCAGCAAAAAAAAAAACTTACATGCTGCCTTTAAATGCTTTTCAAGCATTATTGTTAGCTTCCCGGAGGGAGTTTTACTTTTTGTCATTCTGGACCCGGAAGCTCCCTAACCGAAGATGCTTGAGACTTGGAGGAGCCGGGAGCCTGTCGCCAGAACCCGGGTGGCTTTCAATGGTAAAAAGGGGACATCCGACCTGATTCGTAATGCAACTCGCCAGCAGTGTGCTTTACAGTCATGTGAGGTCACGCCTTTGTCTTCTAACCCCACCCCACCCCTTGCCCTTTACAGGGCCGATCTGCCAGTTCTGTTGCCCCGGGGCTAAAGAAAATGCTCGGATGGTAACGGAAATACAGCAACAATGCAAACCTGTTGAGTGATACAACGAGAAGTGAGATTAGATCGGGTTGCAGGCCTCCTGCTTCTATGTCTGTCGGAATGAAGCTCTGTCAGATTGAAGGTCTTCTGTAGGCTCAGTGTCAGAGGCAATGGAATCCTCACTAGCTTAACTGCAGGCAACCTCAGCCGTCATGTTGACTGAGTAGATGTTGCATCTTGGCACAAAAACCTGGTAGTGCCAGATTTGGAAACCGGCATGTTAGTTCAGGAGGATGTATATGTAAACAGTTGCTAAACCCAATGTACAGGCTAGATACTTTCAATAAAAATCTGGCTTATCAAACACTGAAAAGGGTAGCATTCTGCTCCAGTCGCTAGCAAATTAATTCTTCCCCCTTTTTTTTTTTTTTACATGACAAGTAACATGAGTATGCTGGAATGAGGCTGTCACTCCCATCGCAAACAATCTTACTAGGTGTTTATACTGCAAAGTCTTCCTCCGCCTAGCTGGAATCTGCTTTTTTTTTTGCAACTAGTGCAGTGGAAAGGTCCCGTGTCAACAGTGTGCCAGCTCCCTGCCTCCCTCTCGCTCTCTGCCTCCCTTTTTTTCCTTGCCGAAACGCTGGCCAATTCCTTCCCTCCTGACGACAAGCCAGAAAGCAGGCAGCAGAGTAAGAAAATGAGGAACTGCGGCCGATAGCCTTGGAATCAGAAAAGAGACGAGGATGACCGGGGAAGCGAAATGCGGGAGAGAAGAAAGGGAACACCGCAAGGAGACGCTTTGAAGATGAGAGATCGAAATAAATACGCCGGCAGGAAATTGCTTAAGGAGCTCCTGGAACTCTCTCCCAACTGTTTTTGTAATTTGTTGGGGGGGTAGTGTGCTTACTCCTGCCGGCAATGTCATATTTGCAAGACTGGAAATGAGGATAAAAAAATTTCCAACTGTTTACAGTGGAGGCTGCCAAAAAAAACCAAAACATCAACACAAACTGAGCACGTCTGGTGGACGGGCTTCTGCCACTGCCAAATATTTAGTCATTCGGGGCAAGATTCCCAAACTGTCCAGGGTTTTGTGTGTGTATATGTGTATACACACAAATTATATGTGTGTGTGTGTGTGTGTGTGTGTGTGTGAGAGAGAGAGAGGCGGGGGGGGGGGTTAGCTCTGGAGATGGGAGTTATTGAACACCTCCTAGTTGAATAAGGTATACGAGTCAGACAAAGGTGACTCATTGTGGAATGCCTGGCTGCTCATATGCAGGACCTGCATTCAGTGGCGGATCCTCTGTGTGGTTGCAGACGTCGCCTCCAGGAGTCAGAGGACCCTCGCATTATGTTTTTGGAAGCCTTAGTAAAGTGGCCACTTTGAGAAGCACCGAGGATGGCTCGTTCTGTAATTATGTCAGAAATACATTTAATGGGAAATGATGTATAAATAAACATGCTGCACACAAAGATGCCCTGTTCCCTGAATGTGGGGGTCGGCCTCTGACCAGTGACCCAGCATTAGGGTGCCATTACATCACCGGCTTGGATGGTGATGTGCAGGTTGCCCATGACTAGCAGGCCTCAGTATGTCCTGTCCAACTCTTTGATGGCCTTGCATAGAGAAAGCTCTTTAACATATGACGTCCATCTCTGATGGTCAGCTGCTTGTCTTGGATGTCACAAAGTCAACATAAAGGAACCCGGATGTTTTTATAGCTTCTTTCATTACATGTATTTTAGCTGTATTTGAATATTTTTTTTGTTTTGTTTTCTCTGCACCCATTTAAAACATTTCACCAGTTTCACGTTGGTGAAAGCTGACATTTCACATTTATGAGGTTTTCACCACTGAAAACCTGGCCGACGTTGCATCCTATTAGTTATACAGTGATTTGTTTGCTGGGTCAGTATAAATGTCTCCCTGCGTGCTTGCATTGTGGGACATTCTGCTTTAATAATGTAGTTTTTTTTTTTTTTTTTGTTCAGTCTTGGTCTTTGATTAGAGAAATTTGCCTTTAGTCACCAGTATGCTCAGTGGTCTGCTCTTAAACAGGGACCCACACAAAGTTCTAGACTTGTGCAGATGCTGTTAGACAGTAAAGGCGCCTGATGGTCCTGATGGGGCTTAGTTAAGAGACCAATTCATCCAGTTTCTGCTGCCAGTGGGGAATTTGTTGTTTCTGGGGGCCCACTCAAAAAAATACTTTTTGGGTGTGCCCCCCCCCAGATGTTTTAAAAACAAAATAAATAGCTAGTGAGTACAATCAGAAAATCATAGCTAGGTGATTAGCAAAACATGCTGCTTCACCATTTCCTAAATAATCATCGCGTTCATTTCATATTTTGTGTAGGGACCCTCAGGGGCCCCGGCAATGGTGAATACTGTCGCTGCTTGCTGCCATGTTAGAATGGTAAGAGTCCCACATGCTGGGGATAAGGAGCATGTGGCTGCCCTCAGTGAAGGAAGGGCTCAGCACAGGCTATGAGCAGGTCCCTTACGACACAGGGCAGTGGTAGTGGGGACGATATCAAGTACTGAAAAACCAACCTGATTTCAATGCTGGGTCACTAAGTGTGATTTCCTAACCCCATCTGCCGTGCTGGGCTTTGTTTCCAGCAATAAGAGAACTGGGTGACATCAAAGGTGAAACGCAGCATCGACCCAGCCCGGCTGTTTACTCTCCTCAGGGAATCGGCATTCCTTGTGGTCACTTTTCCATGGCATTCCAAGGAGCCCTGGTTTTGGGTTGCCTGCTGACACTGGGTCAGCTCATTGGAAGGCCTCTGCAGGCAGGAGGATGGGCCACATGGACAGATCACCATTGCTGTTTGATCTCTCTCTTGTGCTTTGACCTCCTTTGCGCTAATACTAATCCATAATGCTAAAGTTTTCTAATTTCCCCCGTTTTCCCTACTTGGCACTAATGCTAATCCATGTTGATAAACCTTTCTTTTTCCCTCCTTAGCCCTAATGCTATTCCATACTGCTAAAGCTTTTTCTTTCCTCCATTTCCCCCTCTTTAGCATTAATGCTAATCCATACTGCTAAAGGTTTCTCTTTCCCCATTTCCCCCCTTAGCATTAATGCTAATCCATACTGCTAAAGCTTTCTCTTATTCCTGTCCCCCCTAGATTTAATGATAACCCATACCGCAAAATTTTTCTCTTATTCCAATTTCCTCTCTTTAACATTAATACTAATCCATACTGCTAAAGCTTTCTCTCTCTCCCATTTTCCCCCTTAGCTTTAATGCTAATCCATACTGTTAAAGCTTCCTCTTATTTCCATCTCCCCCATAGCAATAATGCTAATCTATACCGCAAAAGCTTTCTCTTATTCCAATTTCCACCCTTTATCATTAATACTAATCCATACTGCTAAAGTTTTCTCTTATTCTCATTTCCACTCTTAAGCATTAATACTAATCCATAATGCTAAAGCTTTCTTTTTTCCCATTTCTCCCTCTTAGCTTTAATGCTAATCCATACTGCTAACGCTTCCTCTTATTCCCATTCCCCACCCCCCTTAACTTTAATGCTAATAAATACTGCTAAAGCTTTCTCTTATTCCCATTCCCCACCCCCCCTTAACTTTAATGCTAATAAATACTGCTAAAGCTTTCTCTTATTCTCATTCCCCACCCCCCACCCCTTAACTTTAATGCTAATAAATACTGCTAAAGCTTTCTCTTTTCCTTAGTTCTCTCTCCCTTAGCATTAATGCTAATTCATAGTGATAAAACTTTTTTTCCCCCATTTTTTCCTCCAGAGGCCTCTAGGTGACGCTAGCACTGTAGTCGGCCAGTGTATCCTTTAATCCACTTTGTCCCTGCAGCACAGCAGCTCCAGGTCATAGTTTTGCTCCTGTTGCGATGCATTTACTGGGAGCCTCTGGGCTTTGCCTTCCTGAGGCAAGCCTGCCCTCTGACCTGACCTACATGCCCCACCCACCACTGCTGGCGGCAACCGCACTACAGTGGTATTGATAGCTGTTCCGGAAACACTCCGTAACACTGTCCGCCCTTGGTGCGTGAAAAGCCCACGGCTTTAGAAGCTCTATTTCTGTCCTAGTAGTTTTAGTTCATCGTTATGGACTTGAATATGGGCCTCTCTGGATGGGCCACTTGGGTTTGAAAGAGGAAAGATGCACTGTGGGGTGCAAGGCACTGTGGAGACACTAAGCGGAATTCAGTTCAAGGACCTTCCTTTAGAAGATGCAGAACATTTTCTGGTACATATTTGTACATGGATACTCTTGTATGTTTCGATGTATTTACAATGGGGAATGAAAACAGTTCAGTTGGGCTTTTCATTGCTTCATGGCCTGCTCTCTGCTCAGTCTGATCTGGCGGCAAAAAACTGGCCCAGTTTGGGGTTTTGAAGTGGGTTTGCATTCTCCTGAGCAGCGAGCGAGTGGGCCAGGCTGGGCCAGGCCCAGGCTGTGATTCACGCAGGGAGAACGCACTGTGTGCGGCGACGAGGGGCATTAGCGCTTGCTGCTGTTTGATCTGTCCTCCCGCAAAATGAACCCCTTACGCACAATCCCTGAACACAGAGTAGCGCAAGAGTGGGCGTGGGTCATCTCCGGTGATGATACACTGCTAAACAAAGCCATTTGTTTGAAAATATTTCCAGTTTTATGATGTGAGCTCTCCTGGTGCCAAAACCAGCCAGTGAAACTGGATTTAACCAAAAAATTTAAGTGCTGTTATTTTATTTTTAATGCTTAAGTTTTATAAGCGTACTCTGGTGGAGCCATAATTAAAGCAGCTGGAATAGCCAATGGATGTTTCTGGAGTGTGGGATATGGAGGCATTCATTTCTAATTTGGTTTAATCGTCTCTCAATTTAACACTTTTGATTTCAGGTTCGGTAGCTCTATCATGATGACAAAAGAACTTCTTTGCTAATTCACTTTTTATTGAGTAAGTTTTGAAGAAACCCAACTTCATGTTCACTCAGAGTAATCAAACACAGTAATGTCAGGTTAGGATTCAGAAGACTTTTTTTTCCAGAAGGCTCTTTTTCTTTTCTTCTTTTTTTTGAAGAAAATTGCTTTCAATTTTAACCAGTCGTAACGTATTAGTGAAACTCGTGATACTCGTAACAACATGTAGATAAAGATCATCAAATACAATACCCCCACCAGGCCACGTTAGCTGTGCATTGTGGGATTGGCGCCTCATTCTTTACCCGCTTAGGGGCAAGGAAGGTACTTTTCATTTCAGGTGCTGTGTTTCCAGCCCTATTGTGCAGCTCAGAAAGGAGCGCCGTGGAAAGCGGAGACTCTGCTTGCCGTGAGGGCAGCAGTCGGACGGCCGCTTTGTCCACTGGGAAACACTGTCAGGCCTCACGAGGACGCTGCGATTGTGCCGGGCCGCGAGAGAAACCAGCCTGGCAGACGTAAAACCTTGAACTTTGAGCAGAGCTGAAATGAACAGGGTGGGGAGGGCTGGGGTAATACCTCATCCTCTTGGGGGGGAGGCTATTAAAAGGTATGTTTTATGTGGAGGGGTGTAAAACACACCTGTCTCGTTAAAAAAAGAAATAGAAGAACCCCATGTACAGGAATTTATTTACTCAGTAGTTATCAAACATTGAGTTTGCTGTTTTATATAAAGGCTGCGGAAGATACATTTAATACTGTGGTTTTATATATGGTGTCCACATGTGTTTTTGGGGGAGTGCTTAGACTCTGCTGAGTACATGTAGGGTTTGGCCTTGCTGGGTGCTTCGTGGTCGGAGTCCGGGGAATCTACCTCGGCCAGCAGACACACAGACAGCAGATCAATGGTGCAGCGAAAGAAACGCTGGTTAACAACTGCCGCTCCTCCGACCCACCCGTCGCAACACTTTCCATATGTCCTGCTCTGCCGCCTGGTTTTGTTTTTATATATATATATATATAATATAAAAATACACACACACACACACATACATATATATAAATGCAGCTAAATGTAGATGCTCCCTGGCGCTTCCTGCGGTCTCGATTACAGGAGCCGTGCCGCCCTAAGCATCTTCAGACTGACGCTCGTAACGTTACAATGATCTGAGGCACAGGGCAGCTCCCACTTCTCCCTGATATAAAAGAAAGGGAAAGGACAGAAAATGTAGACACATTCGACATGCCGGAACAGCGGAAGGAAACATTAGCTTCCACGAGAGAGCTCGGAGCCATAGCCGGGTGGCGGGGGGGGGGGGGACTGTGCCAGGGTGGCCTGGCTGCTTGGAGACGCCATGGAAGCCGTGTGCCCTCGGAGCGCGAGTCCCATGGAGAGGAGGACGGTGGAGGGTGTGGCGCTTGCCCAGCCCACTTCTTCTGGCCAGTCAAGCAAAAGCAGGCAGCTATTATGAGTGCAGACGAAACACAAAATGATGGTGCCTCTTCTCAGTTTTGGCCGGAAGCTGCAGATTTGCTGGGAGAGTCTGGGACCTGTGAGAGAGTGCAGGAGGAGCCCCGGCATCAGTGTGCAGCCTCCCTGGCATGAAATGAAAGGAGCAGCACCGCTGTGATAAAAGTCGGCACTGTAAACAACTTGGAGATCACTGGCACTTTTGTTTATTTCTTTAGTTCATTTTCTGCGAAGGGACACTTCAGATGATGATGTGTCTGTCGTGCATCCCCCATTTCAGAGAGGCAGGTACACCCCCATCCTTCACTCTTCGAGCCTCTCCTACTCCTGTACTTCTGGTGAAATTTTCCTGAGGTACCTGCATTCCACCAAAAAAAAAAAAATACAGTATATTTGAGTTCATTTATGGGTTGTCATGGCAACAGTGGTGACAGCATAAGAGGGACATGGACTTCCAGCACTTTTCCCCCTTATGTTGAATTTTTTTTGTCCTGATTTTTCTCCTGTGACAGTGGTGCCAACAATTCATTCACCTCACCGTTAAGCTTGAGAGATGCCTGTGCTGTTTGGGAAACTGCACACCCTGCTGGCTGCTGTGGGAAGTGCCTCAGGGTTCTGGCTGCCCAGCACATTCACCTTATAAAATGAAGCTGCAACATTGTAATAATAAAAGAAAACTGTGCTCCTTGTTGCTGATTGACTTGGATGTTTTCTTGCTCACTGTTAACTTGGCATCTTGATGGTGTTCTTTGATATTTTTTGGAGCCTTACACATTCATTAAAGGACAGTATTACTCAGCACATCATCCAGTAAAATAATAGCATCATTTAGCTGCTGATGTCTGCTTGAGGTTTTCCCGTGAGGATGCACAACGGTGCCTGTGCTGCTTCCCATCTGCACGCTACTCTCTTTCATACGCAGTCGGCATCACGTCAAACGAGGCTGGTTTACATCTCCTAGGCAACAGCAGTGATACAAATACTAGAGAAATGTTTTTGGAAGTGAAAGAGAAAAAAAAACGAGAGTAGCGACATACCGAGGTATTTTCTAAGGCATGTGGTGATTATTTTGTGGTCATTATGATATCAGGTTTTGCCAAGTTCGCTGCGGTATCCGTGACTAGGCTAAGGCCATCGCCGTCATTAAAGAGAGGGAAACTCGACACGCCTCTGTTTTGACACAATTGGAGCGCTGGTTCCCTCACATTGTTCTGCATCCTTCAAGAGCTTCAGCAAACAGCCTTCCCCAGATGTTCCCCAGAGTCGGGTGGTCCCTGTTATTGGAGTACAGGGGGCCTGGGGCAGCTGTTGGCGGGGCCCACTTGTGACATTTGCAATGGGATTCCCCCCCACAACAGGGTTGCCCAAGTACTTGTGGCCCCCAGTTAGTGTAAAGTTTCCGCAAAACCCTTGTGCATCTTCGGGGCCTCTTGGCTTTGGCTTTACTCTAAGTGGGGAGGGTGTGAGTAATGGGGGGGGGAGCTTGGGAATAGTCGTCGCTCAAAGAGTCCTTGCTGTTCTGTGCCAGCTTGACTCGTCAGGCTGGAATCTTGACTGCAGACTGTAACACATGCAGCACTCTTCCGAACCGCCTTCCGGAAATCTTTAGTATACCAGGCTGGGAATTAAATGGTATATACAGTTAGCAACGCTTAAAACAGGTCACAGCAAAGTCAGAGCAGAGGGAGAGTGGATGTACATGGGCTTGTTTGCATGATGGGGCAGCAGGTACTGCCTGTTCTGAGTAAGCGTACCAGCGCCAGAAAACGTGGCGTCCCTGACGTTATGATATCAGCGCCTTCCATCATTTCACTCTGCTCGTTCCATCCTTATGAAGGTCTCGCTCTCATTTATTGCACACACAAACAGCCAACGGTCCCCTTGGACAGGGACAGAAGGAAACACTGGGGTACGTGATGGCAGCTTTGGCGTCTCGAGGAGAGTTTGACTTTGGGTCCTTGGGAGCCAACCCAGAGCAAATCTAGGCTGGGCTCCCTAGGGTTGTCTCAGCGCCACTGCTGAAATACCAGCAAAGAGTGATCTCTGTGGCTCTGACTGCAACCCCCAACCCCAGCTTGGGGCCAAGGAGCTGGGCTGGTTAGAAGGTCCAAAGCTGAAAAAGAACAAAGGGCCATCCACAGAATTGCCAAGGCAACCATCAAGACAGCCTGGATCAGCCAAATTCCTCATTTTCCAAGCTCCCCACTTCAGAGAGCTCCATTCCTGTCTCCCAGCCTCCAGCCGAGGTTCGGCTCCACCTCCAGGCATGGGCTGGGGTCATGGCCAGCTGCTGCTCGCTCAGTTTACACTGCGCCACAGGTGCTCTGCGATGGGGAATTTGGCTCAGCGCTTAGTTTGGATTTGGAGTTGTTGAGCACTGATTGAGGGTCCCAGCTGCAGAGCTCAGAAGAGTAATGTCCAGGGCCACGCGGGAAACTGGGTCAGGACACAACTGGGTGAGCGGCCAAATGTTTGGGGGGGGGGGGGGCATTGGTTAATAGAATTCTTCCTTCACATTCACTAGCTTGGCGGAACGTGGACTTCAAGCAGCCTGTGTTCATTGCAGAAAGCCCCCATTGGGTACCCCCCAACTTCCCGCTACTTTATTCTTTTTCTTCTCTAAATAAAAGATGGCCAGTTAAAACACATCAAACGTTGATTAACTTTTATCTTCTGAAGTTGAGGAAAAGACCCGACACAACCATCTAGCTTATGCTCTCTGTTAGCACAAGAGCAGACAAGAAAATGAAATTGGCAGATGAAAAAGGAAGGACCCACGGGGCAGGGGGGGAGAGACTTCTCACCATGGATACAGTCTGTGTTCTCGTTTTGGAGTCTGTTTTAACTGTTAGACATTTGCCTTGGAGTATTTTGGTCAGATAGTGACTGAACATTATAAGAATGTCTTTTATCCTGGGTACAAAGAATCTGAAAGAGCTCTGTGTTTTCGAAGGTGCAGCTTTAGGAGTGACCATTGGGCATCACGGGTCTGTTTGTTAGTGACGTGGTTCCTTCTCCCCACAAAGGCGCGACTCCCATCTGAAATCCCAGACCTTGTTCTCAGCTCCTGTCCAAAGCAGCCAAGAATGTTCAGCCAGGATATGGGACTCATCACGCTGCTGTTTGGCTGGACAACAAAAACATATATACTGTACATGGCCGGTTTATGCCATTTATGATCCTATAGAAGGAGACTTTCTGCGCGGGGAGGTGGACGGTACAAACTGGAGCCGGCAATGCTTTCCTGAAGCCCATGCTCCTTCAGGAGGGCATGGCAGCATTTTGTTTTCTGACAAAATGCATATACGTTGAATGCACTTGTGTTTATGGTGGTATGGAACAAAGGCTTCTATTCATTGTGTTACGACCATCACGGCCGTCCCCAGCGGTCCCGTGTGCCGACCTTCACGTCACCGTGTGCCCATGCCTTTATTGTGAGCTGGTTCCCGCTTTCTGGCTCTGGGTGTCCCGGGTGCTACGTCCAGGCGTTCACGCTGTGTTATTATTATTTTTTTTTCCTTGTTTTGTGAAAAGCCAAGTTCTGCTGCAGGCCTGTAATTTGGCCCCTGCAAAGGCGGGCTAGTGGCACAGCTGGGACGGCTTGCGTGCAGGACGGTCCTGCCTGCTCCGTGGCGGGGCTGTGGTTGCACGGGGGGGAGCGAGAAGCATGCCGCAGGAAGGGGAGCGCTCTCTCATTTGTGCCGTCCCAGTATAGAAAGTCCTGGGAAACAGTTTGGTGACCCACAGAGGCCCATCTTCAGGCCTCTAGTCCCATTCCTCGCCCTCCCTGGGAGCAGCGGCAGCTCCGCCTGTCGCTCAGATAGTCGCGGCTTCCCAGCCTTCTCTTTCCGAACGTCTTGGCAAGGCGTGAACTTGGCCCTTGGTGACATTTTGTCACCAGTGGTGGCCAATATACAGCGTACGTTCCACAGCTCAGTAAGGAGTGCGGAGTACAGTGAATGAATGGCTGTTTTTTTATGGCCGATGCGGATGCATTTGACATCTTTGCACCTCAGTGTCATCTATGTGTCGTTCAGCCTCTTATCCAACATAAATGGAGTGATGTTGTCTGCCTGTGACTGCGAGGGCTCTAGCAGTGTGGCTTGGTCCTCCCGCCCCTGTGCACCCCTCCAGACCCTCGAGGGGCCCGAGGGCCCGAGCTGGCGACACTGTGCTCCCATGATCGTGTGACATCACAGTTGGAGCGGTGCGCAGCTCCGGCTGCGTGCAGAGCCATCCAGTTCTCCTTCATTTCAGGATTTCCAGTCCAGATGGGGGGAGTCTTGTTACATCAGCGCGCCCACATGAAATTCCATAACATCCCCCCCAGCTCTGCAGCACCCTCCTTAGGCTGGATGTGTACACTGTGCTCAAAATGCTCCACGCTGGAAATTGCAATTGATCGATAGTTCATTCCACTCCTACCCCCCAGGCCTTCCTGAGATAACTGATGCACATCTGGCGGTGTTTATGAGGCACCCAAAGAGGACCTGGGAGTGGGTGACCCTGCTCGGTGACAGGCAGGCCACTGGCCATCCCAGCTATTCCTGGCTACTCTCTGCGAACTCCCAAATAAAGTTGTATAAAATGTCGATGTGTGAACGTGTCCTCCGACTTTACAATCTGTGGCTTCATCGTGTTGCTCATTTTGTTTTTCTTTTCTTAAACCAGTGATATTTTTATGAATCATGACATATGGGTTTTCCCCTTTTGCTTTGTTGCTTTTGATATGGAGCCTTTCATTCAAATCTGAGGCCACGTGTACGGGAAGCCGTGGGGAGTGACTGCTGTCAGCTGCATAGGGGATCAGTGAAATGCAAATGTCTTGTTTCATGTGTGGCGACGCTGAGCTTTGGGGGGTAATGTGGTCAAAAGGTCTTTTAAATGCATTAACTGAGATCCTTAAAAGTCTAGTGTTGCAGATAAAGTTTAGCTGAAGTGATTTAAATTATTGGTGGGTAAATCAAGGAATTATAACATAAACGACAGCACCTCTGGATGTCCCTCTCAAGGTGGTGGTAATTATCACCGGCCGCTGACCGTGCCTCCTCTTCCCCGTGCCCGCAGTCCCACCCGCTGTCCCTATGCAACACCAGCGAGGATGAACGCCAAGAGAGCATCTTCATCAGCATCGTCAAACTGGAGGACCCCGAACACCAGGTGCCCCAGTGCCTCCCTCTGCTGGAGAAGGTGAGTCGCGGGCGGGGCACCCCAGCAGCGCTCTGGGAACCGGGGAGCTTCTCTGCACCTCCTAGTCTCAAGGGTTTTTATTGTCTCTATGTGGGTGTGGTTACGACAGCTCTACCGCAGTGAGTAGTGGTGTCTGCAGATGCACCCACAGAACATGCATGTGTGTAAAGGAATGAAAGTACTACAATACGACTGTGGTGGGATTGCCAATTGTCACACATCTGGCGTGACACATTAAAAGCTTTGGGGTAGTTTGCAAACCCTACAGACTATTTACAAGGTAATAAAGCTCTTGCATACATGTAAATGTGTGTGCAGACTTATCTCACTCTAGCCAGCTGACCCAAGTTGGCAGCCCTGCTACACTAGTTACATAAAAATACAGAAGGGAAGAGCTAGGATATAGAGCTTAGTTCTTACAGATAGCAGGACTGCAGGAGTATAATTGTATGGATCGAAGTACTAGGCAAAACAAATGCATGGCATGCATACTGAACAAAGACTAAACCTTCAGAAAAGTCTAGGTGTGATACAAGAGTACTAATATAACAGAATGAAATTATTAATAATTAACATCCAGGAGTGCTGCCATGAGTATGTCTGTGAGAGTGCGCATGTGCTACATTCGCACACCAGCGACGCAATGGCCGACAGCACTGTGTGATCATACATGCAACCCGATCTACAAGAATAGCCCTGTCTTTGCTCTGCTGGCCCAATTGTGTGTCCATCCTCATCGGGGTGCCTGGCACAGTGTAAACGGACCCTTGAGCAGCCAGCAATGCAGCTAAGGGACCAGGAACCCAAGGCTCCCCTCTGTCTCTCTCTCTCTGTCTCTCTCTCTCTCTCTCTCTTTACTTCTCTCTCTCCTCTCCCTTTATTCTCTTTCTCCCCTCACTTTATCTCTCTCTCTCCTCTATTTATTTCTCTTTCCTTCTCTCCTTCTGTTTCTCTCTTTCTCTCCCCCCTCACCCTCCATCTCTATTTATCCCCCCCCCCCAACCCAGTGGCTCTGACCCTTTCACAGTGCACAAATGCACTGCCAGAGCCAAACTGCCCTTTACAGGAGATTTGGTGACATTGCAGGCACTCTTTCATGGTCCGGGGGGGGGGGCAGGATGCTGGCAGGCTTTGAATGCAACGGCGGAGGTGTTTGATACGGCCGGATCATGCCACGGGGGGTGTGGGTAGTGGCAGGGCTGGTATGCAGGGGAGGGCCTCCTGGCATGGGGGCGTGAGAAACGCCAGGCCAGCTGTCCCTGCTGGGGAGGGGAGGACAGAACCAGCTAGTGCCTCATGTCAGCCATATTGGACTGTCAGGAACAAAAGGTCAAGGATTGGCACGGTTCAAGATTGGCCTTTTTAACACAATAATTAAACAATGAGAAAATGTTTTGCATTGTGGGTAAAATGTATAATACAACCCAATTTCCAAAGGCAACATATCAAATTGTTGAAACTGAGAAAAATTTATGACAAATATATTTGAATTTGATGCTAAAAACACATTTCAAAAAGTTTGGACGGGGGCATATTTACCACCATGTTGCGTCACCTTCTCTCTTAACAGGACTCTGTAAACCTTTGGGAGCCAAAGAGACCATTTGCTGTAATTTTGAAGGTGAAATGTTGTCCCACTCTTGCCTGTTATAGGATTTCAGCTGCTCAGCAATCCAGGGTCTCCTTTGTCGTATTTTTCATTTCATGATGCTCCAAATGTTTTCAGCCGTTGACAGGTCTGGACTGCAGGCAGGCCAGTCTAGCACCCAGACTCTTCTACTTGGGAGCC
>JAABNY020000108.1:29723949-29764099 GCA_015164015.2 Brevimyrus niger | reverse complement strand
CATTACAGCAACGGCAAGCCTCACGTCCCTTTTGGCTGTTCAGAGACCCACGCAGGCCCCCCCCCCCCCCATACACCACTGTCACTTACTGAGGCTGAGGATAGCACCTGCATCTGCTCATGCCATCCTGTAGCCCTGTCGCTCATTGGCATCTCAAATTTCGGGGTTTAGCATTCAGACATAGCAGAAGAGGTGTCGCCCTGCAGAACGTGCACTTTTCCACTGGGGGTGGCTGCCTGGCGCATTCGCTTATTCTCACTGTGGTGACTGGTTTCCATCAGAGGGCTGTCCTGTCCAACCAGAGTTGCATAACATCTGCTTGCCGGGCTGGCCGTGAGCCTGCTAGACTGTGCTGATGTCGCCCCCTAGTGAAATGGACTAGTCTCCTGTTTTCACTGGATGTTTTTTCTCTTCGCAGTTTGTGTCGAATACTGCTGTCTGAAAACTAATGATGCAACATCAGTCCATCTTGAGGGTTTTTTCTAAGCATAAATTTAGCTCCATCTCCCCTTTTTTCTCTTCCATCTTCTGTTTCCTGGATGTATGAGCAGTGGTCACTGGTCATATGTGACGGATTTTTGCCGACATGGCTGCCAGCACTACGATTCACATCCCTGCCATTGTCATCCCCTCAGGCTCGCCTGGCGCTGAAACGTGGGGCTCAGGCAGTCATCTTTGACGTCACAGACGATGCAGGTGCTGCAGTTGAGGTGAGCCCAGTTCCTCGCCATCGCCCACGCTTTGTCCCCCACAGAGCTGAGTTTTTCCTATCTCCTCCACGCAGCTTCATGAGTCTTTGGTCAGCTCAGACTTCCTGCTCAACCCTGTGGTGTTGGTCCAGGCCAAGGATGCCGAGGTACTTATGGGCCTGGTCAACAGGAATGAAGAAGCCATGGTTCGCATCGAAGTCATGATCGAGCCACCCAAATGGGTGGGTGCCACCGCCCTCCGTCACCCCTATACAATACACTGTTCCTTTCCTAAAACTCTTTATTTTTTACAATTATGTACAGGTTGATTAGCTATTCAATTACATTGAACCTACCATACATCCTGTATATCCTTATGAACCCTGTTAGCTATCCTGAGAATGGTTAAGTAGTCAAAGATCTTATTCCTCCAATCTGCCAGAGAATTTGGCTTGCTGTTGACTTTTTGAAGTGTGAGCATGGGCCGACAAGTGCTGTGTAAACATTTATGGTACTTCTATAAATGGTCGGCCCATTGTCTCTGCCGCTATTGTTTCCTGAGCAAGATTTCACTTCTTGTCAACAAGCCAAACCCTACCAGGGGGTGGGATTTCCTACATGGTGTTGCTGTTAACTCCCAGCACAGGGACACTTGCAGAGAAGCTACTGCATGTCATGTCCAGTTTGGCATCCTTGGATCTGGTCGATTGTAACCACACTACTGGTCTACTCATGGAACCATTCCACAAGTCACCAGTGCGATACATGTTCAGGTTATTTCATGTTAAGCTGCTTAGGTTGATGTTAGCCTTGCAGAAGAAGGTGAAGAAGGTAGTGTGTCTGTCTTAAGACATCGCCATCTCTTGTAATAACGCTGTTGGTCCATCTCTCCACAGCCTCACTATGATGTTGGAATTCTGCTCACTGTGGTTTTGGCTGTTCTGGCCATCATCATGATCTTTGCTTTTCGGTACCGCTGCAAGTCCAACCGGAACTGGGTACGCCTCACATGATATTTAGCAAAAAACACTAAAACCCAAAACACCACCTTAACCGTGGAAAATTCCATAGGGCACATCCATTAGCATTATTTACTGGTGTCTGACAGAGGCAGGCTAATAGCACACACCAATCATGTCTCTTTTGGGTGCAGGACTCGGTTCACCAGCAGACTATGCGTGCCATCAGCCAACTAGAGACGCGTACCTACAGCTCGCAGGGCTGTCCTGCAAGCCAGCGCCACGGAGGCCACCGTGAGTCTGGCAGCAGCTCCAGTTCCAGTCCGATGTGTGCCATCTGCCTGGAGGAATTCCTGGATGGCCAGGTGGGAGCTCTTGGAGAGAAGTCACCATGCACCTCTTGGGTTTCGCGGCACATCAAAGTTCCTTTCCGTGCAGAGCCCAAAGCGGCCTCCAAGAACTGATTCTATGCCTCTAACAATCCAAAGACTGTAAGTGACAATCTTTGGCCCGTTACAAAGCATAGGAGATGGATTACTCAGAAGCTGAGTTAGGTTGTCGATTATATAAGTCACTGTCCATCAAGGCTGAAGAAGGTGCCTGGGTTTCGTGATTGGGCATCGTATTATGGTGTTAGGGAGGACGTGTGAGATGTGTAGCTGAGATGAACACAAGCAGCATCATTAGGAAGCATCTGTGATTCTCTGGCACCACGTCAGTTGGAATAATGAAGATGGAATTGCTACTCCACCGATTCTCTTTTTCTATCTTTTGTGTTTTTGGGGTCGACAATGAACCAGGTTGCCCTGTGTCCTCGGTGGCTGACGAACTGAAGCCAAACCGAAGTGTTTTTTTACCGATGAACCTGTAGTTCTGGCGACCTCAGTGCAGCTGGCAGGATCCAGCGTGCCGCTGTCCAAGAAGCGCCTTCTCCCCCTTACTTTCCCTTCATGCACAGGCATTTGGAGACGTGCATGCACACGCTGACTGCAGGATATCTGTGTTTCAGAACCTGCGCATAATATCATGCTCGCACGAGTTCCACAAGGAGTGTGTCGACCCGTGGCTGCTGCAGCATCGCACCTGCCCCCTGTGCATGCACAACATCATGGGTAATGTGTTCCTGCCCAAACAGGCCTGCCTGGGAATTGTAGTTTTGTGTGCTCTGTGCTTTAGTGGGAGGGAGTCTCACCGGCATGGGGGTTTGTTTGATTTTGCAGAGCTTTTCTTTTTCTCAGTGTCCCATCATGTCTGGTCTGAAGTCACGTTCTGTCCTCCAGGTGCAGAGCTGGCCCCCCGTCAACCTCAGCGAATGCGACACCAGTACCCTGGACACCACACCCTACAGCCACACCCCATCCCCTTTCCCATTCGCCATCATTACCCTCGAGTACCCCCTGGCCAGTACCCCCCCCTACGCCACATTGGCAGCTCTCCTCCGCTGGACCCACGCATCCTGCGCTGCCTGCAGAACCGACCTCTGGGTCCGGCACCGGCCCACTTTGGGTACCACCTTCCTGACGGGCATGGGACTCGGCCTCACCGGACCGGCAGTGGCTGCCGGACTGGGAGGCACTTGAGCCAGACTCACTCATACCGCCCCTGTCATGGCTACCGCCAGGGCTGCCCACCGCCCCGCAGTGCCTCCAGCTCCCGACTGCGGGCCTCATCACCACCCCGTGTGGCTACCCACAGCCGACAGGATGACGGCAGCTGTTCCGGGGGCAGCTACCGCACCGAGCGCAGTGGCTACTTCCCAGACGGCCCAGCCAGTGACTCCAGCTCAGGGCCCTGTCACGGCTCCTCCAGTGATTCTGTTCTCAACTGCACAGATGTGAGTCTGCAGGGCGTCTACGGCAGCTGGTCCACTTTCCGTAGCTCCCTGAGCAGCGACTATGACCCTTTCGTGTACTACGGACCGGGCCACACGCGCAGGGACAGTCTGGACGCCAGTGCCCGGCCCCGCTCTCTGGACTCGGTGGTCAATCAGAGCTGCCCCGAGGAGCAGGTGTTCAACCATGTCCACTACCACCGTCACCGGCATCACCATTACGAGGACGGCGACCACAGCCAAGGTCCCGACAGGGGTGTGGACGAGGAGCGGGGTGCTGCCCCTGGCCCTGGTGCCAACAAGGACTCTCCTCCATGCCAGGTCAAGCACAAGCCATGCCAGTGCCCCAAACCGGACCCCTCAGACAGGCCCCCGCACCGGCCTGAGAAACCTGAGTGCGAGCTGTCTGACCCTCCCCTGGGGCCCCCTCCCTGCTGCCACCAGGGTCCTAGCCGCCATCACAGGCGGAAAAAGAGCACCTGCTTGTTGGAGGCCCCGGCTGTGCACTTCCACCAGAGCCTGGACCTACAGGAGGACTGCAGCATCCACATCCACTACGGCCAGCCGGCCGGCTACTGCTGCCCCCCCGACATGCCCCCGCTTCTGCCCGTCCCCCTCATCTTGGACTCGGGGGGGATGGGTGACTGGCCGTGCTGCGGGGGCCATGTTGTGTGGCAGAAGCGGGTCCAGCAGGCCCGGTCAGAACCGCAGTTGCAGGGGCCCGGTGGCCCCGTGGACAGGCCTCAATGTAGGGGCCAGCAGCCGGGCGCAGAGCCTGCCCCAGACGTCTGCCTATACTGCCAAACTTTACACAACAGTCAGGGTAGGTGCTGCCACAGCTGTGGCTCGCAGTCCCAGTCGTGAGCATTTCTGAGCTGCCAGTCTGTGAGCCTTCATTGGATCCTACATTAATGATGAAATTCAAAATCCACCCATATGTTTTTATTCTTCCGCAGGATCAGAAGAGGAGTCTGGTGTGTGAATATAAGGTGTATCCCAATGTCACGCTGCTACAAGGAGCCAGAATGGACAAACATAGCTACAGTATAACACAAAAGTCTTCCAAATAATTCCAGAATCCCTTTTCTGTCAGAATTTTTCCAGCTCCTCCCAGTTCCAGAGGCACCAACCAGATCTTTTCTAATGGACACACTACTAAAAGTGGAGTTCATTTATGGAACATATATACACCACAAACATTAATATTGCCATCTAGACACTGTACCGGAAACGTAGACTGCTAACTACTGCCCAAATTCAGTTTTAATTTGTTATAATGAAATATAATAGATTTAATGAATAAAATTATTCAAGTGGCAAAAACTTTGGAGCTGGGAACTGCTTGAGTAAACAAAGAAGGAAAGAGATTCACAAAGAGGGAGAAATATGTTTATACAAACTATTCAAGTGCCTTCAAGACCTCCCAGAAAAATCAACACTCAAGGATTGGACCTTCCAGTTTGGTCTTGTGTTCCTCATTGCTCATGGATCTGGTTCTCAAGCACTTCCCACAGCTTCACCTGGGCCCTTACAAGTATCACTGTCACATTTTGACCTGAGATACTCTCAGTGCAGCCCACCCACACCCCAGATGGGCTCACAGAGAAAGAGGCTCCATGCCAGGTGATCGAACAAAAGGCAGCTCTGGGTCTTCATTTCATTTTTTTCCTTTCTGACTTAGTTGTTTTCAATGTTAAATTGACTGAATTTGTATTTTTTTCCCTCCTTTTACCTCGTCACTTTTCCATTTCATGCCAGTGCCCTCAGATCAGCTCAAAAGTCTCAGATCAAACAGGATGGCTATGCGGCGCTCGGTGGCTATGGGATCACATCCCCTGCTGCGTTGTCAAGTCAACCATGGCATCTTAAATGTCTGCACATTAGGGTCTGACATTTTGGCCTACACCGTATGGTCTAACATTTTGGTCCTACGTGTTATGGTCTAACATTTTAGTGGCAGCAATCATTTGTCCTCTGCTTTAAGTTAAATATAAAAAACACTGGTTGCTATTTAAAAAAAAAAAAAAGTGTTATAAAAATCTCAAAAAAGCCAAAGCTTAGGCATGACTGTTTAACATTAAAGCTGAAACAGCAGATTCTTTGTCGGCCATGCATTTGGGAGTCTGCGGTATGAATGTGAATTTGTCGTGATTTGGCTCAGCAGACCAAAATGTTGCAAGTGGACACTGAGGGTAAGAGCTCAGGCTCGGGAAAACACAAAGCTTATAGCACTTAACCTTGTCTCACCGAGCTAATCTGACTCCGTTATGAGCATTAGTTGTATTTCTCGTTAAATGGGGATGACTGGAGTTCAGCATGGCTAAGCTTAACTATTTTATCTGAGCTAGTTTTAGTTGACTGCGTTCTTTCAAGGTCCTCACCCTCTGCTATCGCTACGGCCAAGCATCCGATTGATTGGAAGGTGAGTCGAGCCAAATCTCAATGTTGAACTTGCCTGCACACATGGTAGTTTCAGAAATTACAGTCTACAGTTAGTTTAGAGGAGTGATGCGTCCCGTTTTGGGTTGGTGGGCCAGGGCACCACTGCTCGTGATACTTGACAGTGCCTTACACCTGAAATTGGTTTAAGAGCGGGTGAAATGCAAATGGCTTTGCGGTAGACCAGCACTATGCAGCTGGCTCTCTGTGGAAATTAGCCTTAAATGAAATGTCCCTTCTTTTGTTTTTGTTTTTCTGTTTTTTTAGACGCAGAATGAGCTGAAACTGCCTTTCTTTTAATAAAGCACAGTCCCTGTAAAAATTCAAGGGATTCCTCAGTATATTTTGTAAATGAGAAAGTTAAAAACAAAATAAAAAATAAAGTGTTGTATTTTATATATAATAGAACATTTCAGTATGGTAATATGTCACTAATATATTTATTTACTAATATATTTATCCATTTTGGCCAGGTCTGGAAATATTTTCTTTTCCCTGTACAAAACAATATGTTTATGAAAGAGTAAATACCATTGCTGATGATGTACCAGCCTGGCCTCATTCCAATTATATACAAATAAATTATTTTGAAATAAACCTTATGAAGGTGCATGTTGATTTGTTCATGAGAACACTGGTGAATAAATTCAGAGTCCCATTAGAAACTCGACACAAAGTAAGTTTATTTTTTAACTTCTAGCCATGAGGAAGGTCAACAGAGACACCTGTCTTTGACTACTTTGACTCGCCCACGTCTGACAAGTGTGTCTTCAGATTTAAGGTACAATCAAGCTGAATCCCAGTCTGGATTTTTATTGGTTGGTGGTGAGGGTCCAGCATGAGTCAGTAATAGTGTTTGGGTTGTCCGTCTGGGGTCAGTATCGTGAGATTTCCCCTCATGTCTTGGTCCTTCTCGATGGCCTCAAACAGGGACTTGAAGTTTCCTGCCCCAAATCCCTGCAGGGGACACAAACATGAACATAAATACCACGACAAGATGCTGTCTCATGCCAAAAGTTGTCTTGATCACGCTTTTTTGCTGATATTACAGCAAATGAATGCAACCCAGAGGACTGATTTTCATGTCCTTTGAAAAGAGTGCATAATGTTTCAGGCAAATTTTATCGCATTGCCTGGTGACCGAGGGAAAGATAAAGCTCCCTGCAATATAAAATCCCAAATTGCCCACAGCAATTTGTCTTCAACTCAAGGTCTGAGAAATTTATGAGGCACTTTATAGCATTTCGTAAAAAAACGGGGTTAACAGACTAGGAGTTTTAAAGCACCTGGTGGTGAATGTTTTATGAATAAGGTCTGTATGACCTGGGAAGAGACAAACAAGGCCTATTACATGAGTACCCATGGTAGCATGCAGAGGAATCCACCTCTGTGTCAGTGCCCCCAACCGATCGTTCAGTAGAGTTATTTTGGCAGCTTGCTTTGTAGCACATTAAAACCTCAAAATTACTGAAGCAAGGGACATTAGAAACATGCACAGGCCCCCAGACTTACAAAATGATTGTGCCGCTGAATGATCTCCATGAAGAGGGTTGGCCGATCCTGTACAGGCTTGGTGAAGATCTGCAGCAGGTATCCCTTTTCATCGAAATCCACCAGGATATTCAGCTCCTAAGCGAACACGGGGACAGTTTTTTGTTCTGTTCAGCTTTCTGTTTGCTTTACGTTTCAAAAGATAATGCCAGCTGTGTCATGAATCATAGAAGACCCAGCATCTAACGCTCGCAGACCTGCAGCTTGTTGAGGTCTTCCTTCACTTTGATCTTTGCTGTCTTGAGCTTCTCCCGCAAGGTATTGTAGTATGTTTCTGGAGTTGACAGGAACTCCATGCCACGCGCTCTAAGGTTGATGATCTGAGAGAGAGCAAAAGGAAGACCCAACGAAGTTCACTCAAGCCAACTGATGTCCCTTGTGCTCTTCATGGGTGTTTCTTCTAAGAGAGGCACCCTCTGAAACCTTTTCTAGAGAAAAACTATGTAACTCACGGCTTGGATGATGTTTGGTGTGTTAAGTGCAATGTGCTGCACGCCAGGCCCACCATTGTAATCCACATACTCCTGAAACGACAGAGGAGATTCTAGAGAGCATGCAGCAACAAACTGTCATAACTGACACCCTGCAGCTGTAAATGACAACAAAATTCTCCTCATGAAGAATGGTACCAGGTATAGGCCAGTAGTCTGGTAACATCAAAGCCACACCTGAATCTGGGACTTCTTCTTCCCAAGAGCTGGTTCATTGATGGGCATCTTGATGGTCTCCTCATAATTGGTGACCACAATGGAACGCAGGGCACTGTATTGCGTGTGGATCTGCTTGTCGTCTACGGACCAGAAGCGGTGGAACATCAGACACTTCTGGTACCTGGAGGAAGGATGCAGGTAGTCCGGTCTATGAGCAAGACCATCCATGTATGTATGTATCATCTGTCTGTCTATATTGATATTGATTTAGGAGACTTCTAACTTTCTATTGTGCATTGTGTGTGACCCAAGCATTATGGAAACTATAAGAATGGTCATTTTGTTCCCTCAATTCTGTGTGAATCTTAACTTAAGGACTGGAGCCTCAACCAGCAGACATCATAAAACAGAGTTTTAGGAAAACAAAAAATGCTATGATGTGCCAACTGCTGCCCCCGGATTGAGGGACCTTCTCCTGCTCTCCGTCCGACTCATTCAGCCAGCTATACGAAACCCTCTTTCTCCCTACCAGTCTGATACTGGCACCATCTTGTCATCTGGCTGGTTTCCCACAATGTGATCGATGAAGCTAAGACAGGTTGGTGGTCTGTGGAGAAAAACTTTAAGTGAATGGAGACTTAACCCACCACTGTTTTCCAGAGTTTTCTAAACAGAATCTAGCTGGACATTTACCGCTTTAACTTGACATGAAGAGATCATAGTAGATATGAACATTTAAATGATGATTATTGATCTACCCAACCTTGCTCTCCACACCATTGCATATGTAGGTTAGAGCAGCCACCGGCAGCAGCACCCATGGAGTTGGGGGGTTTGGTTGGGCCACTAAGCCACACACAGCCCCCAAAGTATTCTGAAGTATTTTGTGTCATGTGGTGACCACAAACACTATCTAGCTGCCAGAAGCTACGGAAGACTCCAGAACCAAAGATGTGAGGTTGCTGGACTCGTCTGACTTACAGCTTGGACAGCAGAGCATCTTTGTAGAGTGGTTCATTGTATCCAGGAAGAAAAAGTCCTTTGTAGGGTTCCAGGTACTCAATAAGTGTGTGGGTTGTGTCTCCATACTACACAAAAATAAAAAGATAAAAATTACTTTAGTTTTCAAGAGTTCTTTATGTGCTAATAGGACCTGAATACATTAGGCTTTGAGAAATATTTAGTCTTGGTTGGTGATTAATCAAAATGGACCTGATGTCCACAGATTGTGAAGTCTTATCTAATTCATGTCTAATACATGTTTGGGCTGTTGGGCTTTTTAGTTTGTAAAGCAAATTACTGTCAACTCTCAATATAGATTATTGGATGCCTAATCGTCTATCATGCTGGGCAGATTGCAAAAGATATCCCTCCTGTCCAGCCTGCCATGAGGGAAATTCAGCCCTTGGGGTCGTGCCAACTCACTGTTTGGACCACAGCCAACTTCACTTTGCCGTATTGGTCTTCCTCCACCCAGGGCTTCTTGACTATCACAGCGCCGCGTTCTTTTGCTGTCTGAAAACAGATATTTGCCAGTGTGCAATAAACATAGATGCTTTTGCTGCTCATTGAATTTCAGTCGTACTGTCTAATGTGGAAATACTGCCCCCTTGTGGTTGGAAGAAAAGGTTGTGGAACCTGTCACCAGTCAATGCCTTGAAATCACCTATCGAGGGTCAGTTAGGGGGAGATATGCACGTCCAGCTTCCAACCCTTCACAAGGCACCAGCAGCCACTGGAGGCCTTGTACGTGTTCGCCTGTTTCACCTTGTTGAATTTGGATGCAATACTTGCTGAAGTCAGCACCGAGGGCCGTGGGCAAACAGAGCGGCCCCTCACATGTGTCAGCTACCTCCAGGCATAGGCCGGACCCTCTATCGGTGGGTTAAACGATAACTACTTCTGGAGAAGTGGAACCAGGGCAGAGTTTACTTAAGCTGCTTGCCTAGCCTCAGACAACCTCGTTGTTAAATGTCTGCTGTCTGCAAGGTAAAGGTCACTGTGCTTGCCTTTCTATGGCCCCTGAAGGATGTGGACACGTACGCTATGTAGGCACCTGAAAAATCCAGAAATCTCAGTGCTAATCCAACTCAATGAAGAGCATACAATATGACTTCCTCTGTCGCCCCCTGGAGGATGGGCTTCCCCTTTGAGTCGGGTTCCTCTCAAGGTTTTGTCCCGTTAGGGAGTTTGTCTTTGTCATTGTCACCTCTGGCTCGCTCTCTGGGGGCTTTAGGCAGGGATATTGTAAAGCGCTTTGAGACCATGTAATGCTGTGAAAATATGCCATACACATAAAGTTGAATTGAACTGAAATGAATAGAATCCCGCCAGAAAATCACAAAGGAACCCATTTCTGGATGCCTGATGCGGTGTGATATTCAGTGATACTCAGCCAAGTACCTGCACTAAGAAGTCACAGTCCTCCACCTGGAAGGCGATGTCCTTCACTCCATCTCCGTGTTTCATCAAGTGCTCCCCCATTTCTGAGGGGAAATAAAGACCATAGAACATAGGAATAGAGAAGGAGCTGTCGAATCTCAGAGAAGACAACACTCACTGTGATGCTGCATCAATTTTCTACACAGAATGAAAAAGGTGCTCAACCTTCCATTCCGGGGTTCAGGGCTGACTCAAAAACGAACAGTATCTGGAAAAGGAATAAGAGACGCATTATCAAATAAAGGCCGCTCTCTGCTTATGGAGGACCCTGCAATGAGGCATAAGGCCGTGCCCTCAGGGAAAGTTCTAAGATGGCATGGAGAAGTGTGCGCTAGCTTTTTCCTTGATGTTAATTCTGCTAAACGTAGGATTAAAAAGTTGCATCAAGGCGTATGAAATGAAAAGGTCTACACTTTCACTGCCGAGAAAGTGCAGAAATTCTTTGTATGCATGTTTGTGACGGGGACGGCGGGAGTGGGGGAGGTTCACAACCTTGTCCTGCTTGATTACGTGGGACACGGTCTCCCGGCTGCCCGTCTCCAGGCCTTTGTAAGCTAGCGGTTCAAAGCCCATCTTGTCGCAGTAAAATACAGCTGCCTACAGAGAAACCATGGAGTTCAGAGGAGAATAATCAGTGATCTGTCTCAGATCCATGTTGGCAGCCACAAGCACACTGGCACTGACTTTCCACTAGGGTGCGCTTTGCTATCAGGCCAGGCTTTTTTGGTAAGATGGGAAAGTTAAATAGGAATAATTTTATATTCTTCAAGATTGTTTTGATGAGTATGTTTTAATATCACTATCTTGGACACTTTGTCTTAATTCCCAAATTGTAATTTTCATAAAGAAAAGGTGAATGACCTTGGACATAGTCCAAAGCCTTTTGCCCCTGAGAGAAAAAATTGGAATTTGTCAATATCAGTTTTATTGTGTTTTGACTATATAAAACAAGATTGAATTCCTGTTATTTTATGTTGTAACAGTTTGTTTAATTAAATGGCAATTCCGTCCATCTAAGGAAATACTAAGATCCTAGGGACGAACTTTTAGCAGTTCTGGTAAGTGTTCTGGGATCAGTGTTATGCTTCTGAAACTTACCTGTTTAGCATTTCCAACCCAGAATGTTATATGATGGAATTTAATAAATCGCCCTCTTTCTGGCTGAAAGGAAATATTTGAAAATCCTGTGGTGAATGGACAGTTACATACCGGCAAACGTAATAATATTTGACGTTCTGTTTAGCTGTCTCTGGATTACACCTACTGATCACAGATTCATGTATCCTGGCAAGTTTTAAAGGCTATGCTTCAGGTAAACTTACTGTATTTTGGATGACCGAAATGCAAAGAAATGTTGGCTCCACTTTACAAAGTGTTTGTATTTCTACTTAAATGTCAATGAGAGCTGAGGTATGCTTTCCTGATTTGAACAATGCAGTTCAATCTACAGGGACAAGTAAGGTTCGACAGACACTTGTGAGTATGCCAAAGGGACATGTCCTATTGACAGCCCTTGTGTTGTTGAATAAGTATATAATGACTAGTCTACCTTTTCTCCTTTGTCAGTGTAGGAAGTCTGAAAAGAAAAAGACAATGTAGTCACAGTCCTGCCTTATACCGAAGAGACATATTAGGATTTGGTGACATGTGTACGTTAAGGAATCATTAATGTCACCTGAAATTATGACTGTGCTGGTGTAAACACAGAAAGACACCTGAAGCTTTCAGTAGAAGATAACAATTAGACATATGCTATTATCTTTCAAGATTCAAGATACTTTACTTGTCACATATATAATTATACAAGTACAACATGTAGTGAAATGTACCCTGGATCACCCTTAAATTGTACAAATCAAAGATAGAATTAAGAATTAACAATAAGTCAAGTTAAAAATCTTACAAGAAACTAAACGTTTTAAAAAAAATCCAACATCTAATCTGTTCTTAGAGTTTAAATTTAATAGTAGAAGTATTTGCAATTCAAACGCCAACACTAATTTCGTTAACAGATAAACTTTTGTCCCTCCAAACATACATATTCGAACATATATTGCAAGCAGACAGATGCCCCACACTCACCATCTTGGGTTTCGCAGTGGACAATGGTGACCAGAGAAACCAACTACTGAGAGAGACTGGCCCACTGGAGCCGCAGATATGTATGGCCAAGCGACACAGGTGATTGGTTTCTGAGATGACACCCACTTTCCAGCTATTCGTGCACAGCTTGGTGGTGCAGTGACAGTATCCCCCCTGTGGGCCCTGTTTACTGTCACTTATCGATCTTCTACTCTGTCTCTGAGGTCCAGGGACTAACCCATTCTGGTATCACCATAGCAGATCACAGTGGAGATACCAGAGCAGCCAGTAATCCAACAGTACTATGGTTAAGTGTGCTGGGAAAAAAGGAAAGACAGGTGATGCCTTACCCTGCTGTAACCTGTGTAACAGTTTAAAAAGGAATTTAAAACAATACAGCAAGGTTTTGATGTATAACACTGTTAAGTAAATCTGTTTTGTGGACCTGGAAAGTATAGAAAATGTGGAGCATTTCTGAGGACACTATAGATCTTTCCAGGCATGCGTTGCATTTCAACTCTAGGGGGAGCTGTTGTGCTATTTTTTTTACTATGTTGCTCAAGGAACTCAAGCAACACATGTGACAGGAGCATAACTTGTACCAGCCATTAACACAAAAGGCAGCTCTGCTGTCACATGTAACCAGCCAGCTGCCAGCAATTGCTGGCCAGTCACTGGAAATCGAAGAGTAGAAATAGTCCCACAGTCGCGTCTTTTACACTGTGTTCTTTACACCCGTACTTACAGTACTACTGGGTTTAAAGCCTCGCTCATAAAACCCACTTCGAAATCACTCTGTTGACACTAGGATGTCACAAGAAAAAATATATCATCCCTTTGATTTAAAACCATAAATCAATCTAGAAAAATACTTAAAAGGCGTTACAAGATTGTCAGATGACAAGGTTTGAAATCCATTATACCAAAAGTATAATTTTATTTAAACTTTGGGGGGAGGCGCATATATTATTAACTAACAATTAACAAAATAACTCATTTTAAACAACACAAATACCTCATAATCACGTAATCTGATGTAATACAAATGGACCAAATAAGTGAATGATTAAATCAGCTCATTTTGGCTGGACATTACATCATGCCTGACTGGAGTATTCTAAGCCAGGTGAGTATGTTGCCCCCAGCCCCCCAGGCCTTAGTGGCAGGTTCCAGTGTTCTCACATCCGTCTGGGAGCGGTGTGACAGAGCATGTGAAGTCAGCTCAAAAGAATGAGCATGAAGACAGGGAACCAACATAGTCCCAGATGCTTATCTACAGTCAGGAACCATGGAGATGGTAGTAAGACGCAGCCGGACACATGCAAAATGTTCCTGATATGCAATTGTTTCAGAGCGTTAACAGATATACACATATATCTAATAGCCATAAACATGACTGTCATTCCAGTACTTTATTTTTAGGTAACCATGTAATTTCCCTTCACATTAATGTCAGACCGAATGTGAAAGTGCATACCTCTGCGTGAAAGAAAATGCAGAGTCAGGAATTCATAAGAACACCTGATGTGTAACAGATCTTTTGTTATGGATTCTGTTCAAAGCATCACTGCCTATTTAGAAAGAACAATAATAACTTATGGTAAATAGGAATATAGCTTATGGGGTGACAGGGTAGTGAAGTTATTAGCATTGTTACCTCACACCTCTGGGACCTGGGTTCCATGTGTGTGGAGTTTGCATGTTCTCCCTGTGCCGTCGTGGGGTTTCCTCCGGGTACTCCGCTTTCCCCTCACAGTCCAGAAACATGTTGAGGTTAATTAGAGTCACCAAATTGCGTGTAGGTGTGCATGTGTGAGTGAGTGTGCCCTGCGATAGGCTGGCCCCCTGTCCATGGTTGTTCCCTGCCTCGTGCTCGTTGCTTCCGGGATAGGCTCCGGACCCCCCGCGACCCAGTAGGATAAGCGATTTGGAAAATGGATGGATGGATGGATGACTGTCATTCCAGTACTTTATTTTTAGGTAACCATGTAATTTCCCTTCACATTAATGTCAGACCGAATGTGAAAGTGCATACCTCTGCGTGAAAGAAAATGCAGAGTCAGGAATTCATAAGAACACCTGATGTGTAACAGATTTTTTGTTATGGATTCTGTTCAAAGCATCACTGCCTATTTAGAAAGAACAAGAATATTCTATGGTAAATAGGAGTATAGCTTATGGGGTGACAGGGTAGTGAAGTTATTAGCATTGTTACCTCACACCTCTGGGACCTGGGTTCCATGGGTGTGGAGTTTGCATGTTCTCCCTGTGTCATTGTGGGGGTTTCTTTGGGTAATCTGCCTTTCCCTCACAGTCCCGAAACATGTTGAGGTTAATTAGAGTTACCAAATTGCGTGTAGGTGTGAATGGTGTGTGAGTGTGCCTTGTGATGGGCTGATAGCCATCTGTGGTTGTTCCCTGCTTTGTGCCTGTAGCCTCCAGCACAGACTCCATACCCCACATGATCCAAAATAGGATAAGCAGTTACAGGACATGGATGGAGTACAATTTATATAATTTACATTACATTTCATTTATTTAGCACACGCTTTTATCCAAAGCGACGTATAACGGTGAAGGCAGAGTCAGACAGTCCCTGGAGTTAGGCTAACATAAGCACGACAGGATGTTTTGAGTTCCCTGCATTACCACCAACAACCAGAGGGGGTGCTGAAGCACCCTCAGCACCCCTACTTCCAGCGCTACTGGGGTGACTAGTAACTAATCACTCTAGCGACCATAATATAATCCAGTCAGCGACCTTCACAGCCACAGCATCCTAACCCGCTGAACCACACACCAACTCCACAAAACAGGAAAAGATATGTGGTTCACAAATAAGTGAAGTTTTTGTTTTCACCTTAAACGTGCTAAAAGTTTTAAGTGAAGTGCAAAGTCATATTACATAATGCTTAACGTCCAAAGATAAACTTTAGTATGTAGACCTATTTCTAAGCCACGCCTTTATGGTACATCTTATGATAGCGCGTATGGAAACTATGCTCACTTAACTTATTAAATCGATCCACACCCCCCCCCTCCCCCAGGTCGATAGGTTTTATCAGTATGTGAAAGTTTTAATCTAAATAAACAAGTCCGTCATAAAAAGGCTGGCAATTCCTATCTTATTTGTGAACTTTAAGAATACACATAGCTGCACATATGCATGACTTGTACAGGACTGAATCAAGCTTCCTTAGTTGCGGAAATTAATATGAAAAATGTGTACGCATTGGAAGGTGACTCGTGATCACGGAAATACATATCCAACAAAGGGCACAGTTTCTCGAACACGCTCTTGACTATAAACGTTTTTTAAGTGCTACCACTTTAAAATCACGCCGTCACACAGCAACATGTGATTCACATTGTGCCGCGCTGTGATTTTCTATTGGCTCTTACCCCTTGCCTTTGTAGTTGGCCATGTGTGCTCCGCTGGTGCTGTTTGATTGGCTCTACAGTGGGTGTGTACTCGCCATTCTCAACGCGCAGGGTACCCCCCTGTTCTGAACTGTCATTGGTTGGGTTGAGCCAGTCAATGACGCCATCCGGTCTTATGCTTAGCGCCTATTGGTATTGCAGGATGTTCAGGATTGGCTGTTGCATAGGTCATCGCTATTGAATGCGGAAGTGCTGTAGTCTACTGAGTCACCGTTCTATCAGCTGATTGCTTCTCAGTGAGTAACTCGATTGTAATTGCTTTAAAATCGTTTTTTGATGTTTTCTGTTAGCCGTCTTACGGATTCTCTGTACCTTACGGGCAAATCCTTAAGATCCAAATATGTTTTCCCCAAATCAATGTTTATCATCTGCAGATGTTGTGGTGCATGTGTTTCATCCCGTACATCGTTGGTAAAGCTAGCCCGTTGGTAACTAGATAGCTGCCCGTTTTTAAACACTCATTTAATTACTGAGCAGTCCCATTGAAGCAAATGTAAAAGATTATAGCCAGTTATTTGGTGGTCTTTTTCTTTGCCCTTTTAATAAACGACATACCTCATTTTAACAACGTGTAGATGATATTTTATAGCTGCTTATGCTCACTGTATTTTGGGGGCCGTAGACAGATATGGTTGCAGGCAACGATTTTCTTTTAACTAAAACTGTTATCGGCATTTTTTTATATGATATTATCAATAATCAAAACGTTTTCATCTCTCAAACCACAGTGCGAATGTAATTTTTCCAAAAGCCTGCCATTCTGAAGGCTCATGTACAACTTTCTGTGTATCCAAGGCTTTTTGTACATTTAACTAAATCAACGCATTTTACTAAGTCAACGCATGGGTGCATGATTTGTATGAACAGAATTACAGAAAAATCCGCATTTATCGTAATCAGGAGGCAGTATTTCTCGACTTTATTACCACTTTTGAAGAAACGCTTGAGTGGGCGGTACCCTTTTTTCTGGATTTCGCAGTTGTCTCGTGCCCACCTCGCGAACACGTGAGCGGTCTTGCTAGCGCTTGCTTGCTATACAGTTACTGGACTGGTTGCTGTAGAAGTGTTTTTCAATCAGTATTTTCCGTATGCATTTATGCTTTTAAATCTTCGCATTTGTGGTTTTTTATTCGATCGTATCATGCAGGGTGTTCTGCAAAAAGACCGTAAAAGTCAGGAAGAGCGCTTAAGAGAAATAGAGATGGGGAGGGGACTAACATTTCCAGAACTTCTTAACGTACTGGTCTACGTTCTGTCCAGACAGTTATCCTTTTGCAAGGTTTTGGTGCAGTATTCACTTTTAATTTTATTTACGTTTCATACAGTTGTGGTGGTTACGGTAATTTTAGTTTAGCAAATTAACTTTGCATAAACAAATAAACAGGTGGTTCTTTGATGTGAATTCACTGTATAAACTGAGGTAACGTGTTTTGATGATTGTTTGATTTACATGTATTTAGGAACTGCCAAAGCAAACATTTACGAGGGTCCAACTTTGCAGGCCATATCGCACTCGGATCACCCGAGTATTTTAACCCCGATGCCAGTCTTCCTTCAAAAAAAAAAAAAAGTCAAGCCCCAGGTAAACTTGACCTTGAGACTTCGCTGGTATATCGTTAGGATCATGTCGCTGATTTATGCAGTGCCTGCAAAAGTGTCTCTATTTTAATTGTAGTATATTACGATAAGCTAATGAGAATGAGGGCCAGGGCGCGTTCCCTACCGTGCCGTTCCCTTAGGGTTTGTCACTTATGACAACGCGGCTGCCAACCTGAGAACCCATCGGTCTTGATCGAGTTTCAGGTCCGGCCTCTATAAATAGCCGTTGGCTGCTCACGAGCACTGGATCCGTTGCTGACCGTGGGGACGCCTCGAGCGGTATCCATGACTCCCGATATGTGGCGGTAAAAGTGTGCTTGTGGCTGTGCCTCGTGCCACATCAGCGCGTAACCCCTTAACCCTTCTAATGTTCTAGATGTTATGTGGCGATACCCCATCAAGGATAACCCATTTTTCACGATGCTGGTCAGTCATTCCTCATTCTACATGTATGTCGAAAATGCATAAATGCAAGGCTTTAGGTAAAATGTGTGCGCTATTAACGGTCTTCGGCACCTTGTATTATGCAATTCCTTGTCAGTTCTTATTCTGGGTATAAATGGGAATTGTGACACTGCCATTTGTATTGCCGGTGTATAACAAAAGAACAATTCGCTTCTGTGTGCAGTTGTATATTTGGTACCAATGTGCTGCTTAAAGGCCATTTGGTGTGGCATGTTGTCCTCTGTTGTATGTCATTTTGAGATGAGGGTTTGGGCTGTCAGAGAGGTGCAGCTGTGATTCTGTATAATACCAGCAGCAGTTTTAAGTGCTGCTTCGATCTTGTGGTTTGGCGGGTGCCTGGAAAACAGTTGAGCTTTTGGTACCACTTTACAGTAAGGCTCTCTTTTGCCGCTTGTAAATGGTAGTAACTTATTAATAAAAAGAAAACGGTGTTATAACTTGTTTTAAAATCATCTATTAATAATTTACAACGTGTTACAACTTAATTTGCACTTCATAAATGTGACTTAAGTGCAGCTTTTCTCTACAGTACTATCCTAGGCCTAACGTCAAAATACATGGTTGACTGGCATGTTGGCGCTAAAAGTATGAGCATTCAGGATCGTGCATGGTCTGATACTGAGTTGTGCACACCACAGCATGCATGTCTTTCACGTGAAGTATGAATCAGCTCCAAGCCATGCCTGTGACACAGAGCAGACGAGAGGGCAGAAGCAGTGGAACTGAGTAAAACTAACAGCTATGTAAACACAATTTGCTAATATTGAAATGTCGAAAAAATGATCACGGTCACGTCCATTTGATAAGTTGATAACTTAATTATCGTGACTGGCTTAAAATGTGGCAAATTGAATGGACTCCATGCATATCTTATTTTAATAAATCATGCAAAAACATTTTTGTTGTAGGGTGTAATACTAGAAAACATGGACAGTATAGTTTGCTGCTGGGTGTTTTTCTCTGACTGCATTGCTGCTCATTCCTTAGTGCGGCCTTCACATTGCTGGTAGAGTTGCCTCCCATCCACACAAATTGCTTCATATTTGTCCAGATTGAAAGTGCAAATCCTTATTGCTTGGGTCTGTGACTGGAAGTCACTGGAAGCTGAACGATCTGTGGAGAATTCTGACAGATATTGGGATTGTGATTTGGCATCATATATATATATATATATATATATATATATATTATAAAAAAAATTACGAGTCAAGCTTCAATATTCAGTGTCATACATTTAAAACAAATGAGACAGCATTACTACAGGAGACACCATCAAAATATCAACTGGTCTATATTCTAACGCAAGGGTGAAACTTAAAGGTATGAATTGCTTCCAATATGTATTTATTACTTTATTAAACCCTCATGTACATTCCTTGGCTCTTTAGTGACATGAAGTATACATATTTAACAATCAAGGCATATGATGCTGTTACTCTGCAAACTTTAATTTAATACCAAATTTCTAAACACTAAGTAGAGCTGGGATTTTAATCAGTTTTCCCCTCCCCCACTCAAAATCAAAGTACAGATGACAAATGGTTCAACACAAGTTTTAACTTTTTTTTTTTTTTTACTTTAAAGTGCAGTCTGACAAGCCAAAAAAGATGCTTGTGAGATGGCAGACCATGCCACTTTAAGAAACTTGTAAAAACTTTTAGCATGTTAATGAATCCCGGCTTTTCCAGAATATGTACTGCTTGTACCCCTAATAACAGGACCTTTCTGTAAACAATATCTGTCTATGAAGTAGGTAATTCACAGCAGGGGAATGTATTTTTTTCCTTGTTTTTACTTATTTGTTGTTTTTGGGTGTATATTCAATTGCCTTGGGCCACTTCTGTTTGGTGAGCACGACTGGCACATGAGGAGCGCAGCACTTCTGATTGGTGAGAATGACTGTCAGACAAGGTGGACAACATGAATTTGTAGTACAGTGGTACCTTCGTTCTCAAACTTAATCTGTTCCGGACTCCGGATCGAATCCTAAAGTTTGAATTCTGATCAAATTTTTCCCATAAGAAATAATGGAAAACCAATTGATTGGTTCCTGATCCCCCAAAATTACACACAAATGTTTTTTTTGGCACTTAAACACAAAATGAACAGGATAAAACAAGAAGAGCATTTTTTTTCTTAATGGGTTCAAAAACGATAAAGATATTATCCCAACATTACCCCTGTCCTACCCCAATCGTCCGCTTCTTCCATGTTCCACGCCCCCTCGTTAACCTCGTGTGGGATCCACATGTGATCAGCTGTTTCTGGTTGTTGTCATTAGTCCTATTAAGTTCACGTTTCAGTTTGTTTCCCCAGTCCGGTCACTGGGTGCATTCGACTTGCTTACAATGCTGGCTTACAGCAACGCATTCTGATCCTGACGCAATGCATTACGGTTAGATGCATTGCAATCTCTCACCTGGCTGCACAAACTGGAACCGCCTCCGTGACAACACACCTTTACCCTTATTGGCTGAAGACTTTAGTTACATGCATGACATTTGTATCCCAGGCAGTTCCTATGTGTAATCTGCTATTTCTCCCGAATGTCACGTAAAGCAGTGAGAACTGGTTTTCAGTTAATTTACCTGCTAAAATAAAGGTTAAATAAATGACATTAATGCTCTAATAGTACACGTAAGTTAGTGGTTTATTTATTGTTAGTTACTGTAATGTTGCGTTGCTTTATTTGGTTAATGGTCCAGTCCGTGAAGAAGGCCGTCAAGTAAGAATTGCATTGTAGTATGACTCATTTCCTGGCGCGTACAATTTATATTAAGTCAGCGTTCACGGTTCGACTTCTAATATTTGGATCAAGTTCTAGGTCAAATTGGTTTGTCCGACTTTCAAGAAATTCGAGTTCTAGTGAGTTCGAGAACCAAGGTACCGCTGTACTACTCTCACGAAAGTTTCAAAGCCTGGGTCAGACGCACTGTGGAATACATATCCTAAATGACAGCCTTCCCGATTTGTTAATCATGTTATTTTAAATTGTAATTCTTTAAATTGCTCATTCCTACTGTAAGTGTGTGCATTCTATATGTTCTATTGCATGGCGATGCTTTGAGTGCTGAAATAAGTTTGCAGTATTTCTAGTTTTTAATCGGCACAAGCCATATGATTGGTTGGACTCACATTCGTTTCTGTGATGCTGCGTAGGGCTGGATGATATAATATTATTTATAATCAACAACAGGAGCGGGAATCACCAGTGACCTCCTGATATGATATTATCACGATACGTAGGTGCCAATTCAATTTTTATTTATTTATTTTTAAAAAAAAAAAGAATTTTAAAACCTTAAACCTTGTTAAAAAAAAAAAGTGAGTCAGAGCACTCAATCTTTATTCGGTAGCTGCACAGTGTAATTGAACATGGCATACTCCATTTCCTCTTCAGAAATCAGAGAACATTTAAGCAATGCGAAATGACTTCAAATACAACAGTATTATCAAAAAGATACGTTTGCTGCTGACGTGGCATAAAACTACACCAAGTTTTTATGTTTCTCCACTGCCTTGTCTATCTCTGGATTTTGTCTAGCAATATGTGCTCACTTTCCTCCGTATTGCCCCAATGCTTATCCTTTGTAGGACACAGTTGGCATGAGAGAGAGGGTAAATAAATGAATAAAAAATCTATTTTGGAGTTAGTGTTGCAATTCATGAATCGCCCCACAAAAGAATAGCGATACATTACTGAACTATTTTTTCTCCCCTCTTCTCTAATTGACAGTATCATACAAATAACCCAGTGTAGATATCAGACAATGACTAACTGCCTATTATCACTATTGTTAGGTGTTACATCCCTGTCTAGGATTGAGACATAGTCAAATTTTGAACAGAACAAGGAAGGGAAAGGGAGAGAGGGTAATGTGATGTAAAGAAGATCGACAAGTATATTGTCGCTTTTTATTTTCATATATATTGTTACAACTCAGGGGAAACACAAGAACACCGAAATGAACTTCAGCAGTGGCACAGGCCAAAATAATAAACAAAAAAGGTGAGTTAACTGAGTGAACCCCTCCTAAGTCTACCGTTGAGCCAAAAGAAAACCGAAACCAAAAGACAAATGTTAATCTAACTAACAATCTGAAAAGTGGAAACAAAACAATACGCAAGCAAAACATAAATGTCAGCCCGTCCCTACAACTAGGCATGGGTCCATCAACATTTTTTCAGTTTCGATATGATTCTGATACACAACTGCCTATACTGATATAGATTCCCATGTAAGAGCTATTTTTACTTTAATATTTTAATATAATAAATGTATGTTTTGTTTAAGTATTAATACTTTACTATTAAAACATTTTAAAAGGGTAAATATTTCCAAAACGGGTAAATACAAATGGAAAAACATGTATGCCAAAAAAACTTAAGTGTGTGGGAGAATAGAGCCCATGATCAGTAGTGGCAGGATGTGAGTGAAGCTGGGAAGCATGCTTGGCTTTAGCTGGTTCTTTACACTCATCCTAGACAGCAGTTATTTAGTATCGAGTTTAACAGCATATGGCACGACTTGAAAACTAAGGAATGGCCGACTCTTTAAAGACTGTTGTGTTATTGCCAAATTTGCGTAAAAATGTATTTGTTGCTGACAGAAGAATGGGTTTCAATGACTAAGTTGTAGTTGAAGAGACCTCAATATTTTGAGTATGCCTGGGAACTTTACAGCGCCCAGGGTTTTCTGTTTTGCTCCTGTTCTTTGTCATTTACCATATTTACATGTATTTAATTGTACTTACAGTATGTGCAAAGCAACATAAAGAGAGGCAGCCACAGAATGTTTCTTGCCATTGTTTGCAGTTCTACCTCCTCAATTTTGAAATTGTGTTGTTGATTATATTGAGAAATGTATTCAGAATTTGTGATTGGAGTATTTGTCTTGATTGAAGCATTGGTTTACTTTTTTGAGAAAGTGTGCCATTCCAACACAAATTGTTCCTTTGTGAGATTTTCCCCATTTAATATGCTGAGCTTGGTTCAGAAATTTGGGGTATACAGTATATGCACCTTGTGAGAGAATTGTAGTTTGTGTGGGTCTGTGGCTACACTCCTAATGCTGGAAGGGAGGCCATTGCAGACAGTCCGATCCCATCGCAAGGAAAAATGTTCCTAATATCTTTGTCCAGTATTTTTTTTGTTTACATACTTTTCATGTTGTACATGCAATAGCAAGTTGGTACAAACCAGGCAGTAAATCTTCAGAAAGGCTTTACTTTCTGGTATCTTGGTGGTTTAGAAATCAACAAAACCTAACTTCTTTTCCCAAAGCTATTTAGTCAAGAGTTTTGTCCCAGGAGCTCTCCAAACCACAGACAACATGTCTGGAAGGGTGCTATTTAAGCTGGCCCTGGAGCCCTTTTAGAAGTGGCATTTCAGATAATCCCCATTTTGGACTTAAAAACACACAGCAGTCTCTCCACTGCATATTTTTGCATCCTTTATGTAAAGCAAAAGGTTTATAAATCCTGCTGGAATTGTGCATTCAGTAGCAGTAACGTTTTAGGAGACTGAGCCTTATGGTACCTGGGGAAGATGTTGCTACATTGTGCAAAACCTCGAGGAAAGCAAACTTTTACTTTCATGAAAGGTAAAGGTTTAGATGTACCTTCAGGAAATGGCATTTAGTAATTATTAGTGTTATGCACGTGCACTGAAAATAAACATTTTGCTCAAAAGACATATTGTTTCAAAGTTCAGTGAAAGAATGATTATAAGATATAACTTATTAGGAGGCTTCATGTTTCCTTTATCAGCCCATTCAGACTGTTAACCCCCTTTACACAGGGGTCAGTAAAGTATCACGTCACAGGGTTAAGGTTTTATTGTGTTTTTGAGATCAAGCATGAACTTTGAGTCATGTGGAAGGAGCAGCTGCCCATCTCAGCCTGCAATTGCTTCATTTTGAAACGTGGCTGCTTTTATTAACACGCTTTCTGGTCACCAACTGGGCTGGCGCAGATGTTTTGATGAGAGTATAAAAAACTTTCCTTTACAGTGAAAAGATGAAGTAGGAAGTGTTTAACTGGCTACTCATGCTGTGATTTGTAAGATGGCTTCTGGAACTTCCCCTGGACAATTAGGTAATAACAATTGGTAGGTCATATTTGAGATTGTGTGATGCCAGCTAATTTCAGCTCATCTGTTTAAGGCCATCATCTTTTCAGGGCTGTATGTTCCTGCCTTGGTCTTAAATTAAATTATCCATTAACTTTTTCATGACTGAGGACTGCAAATGGTGCCTCTCTAGCCTGTGAGAAGGCCTGACCCTGCAGCATTTGCCATCAGCATTCCGCCTGTCCTTTTCACTTCTTTGCAACCCTGGCCTATGTTTCTTATGCATTTCTCCCTTAGTTTTGCTGGCAAGCTTTTTGGGGTTGAATTTCAGGAATGTCCACTGATAACTGCCTCTTGGACAATCCTGGCCTTTACTTACGCTTTGGTGATGTAGCTAAACAGCAAAAATTTGACTGCAGAACATTTATCAATCTTGTGGGCTAGCTGTCTGGATCACATCAGTTAATTGTGATTTTCAAAACCGCTTTACGTATGCTGTAATGGCAATAAATCCTTATTATTAGTTGAAAATTAGGTGTAGTCTTTTCTGTTGTAAAGTGTGCTCAACTAAATTTCAATAAACCCATATCTGTTTGCCTCCTGCTATGAAAAGAATAAACAAATCAGAGTTTCATCAGCACTGTTCCTCAAAAAAGCTTTTTTTCTTCATGTTTCAGCGCTCAATATGGAACTGAAACACAGATGCTCCGCCACATCTGACCAGTACGATTCCTCTTTCTGCAAACGCTGTGCTACTGAGGGTACTTTTAATGGACTTTTTGGCAAACGCTGCATAGTCATATTCTGTGCCTTTGAGTGATTGGCTCCTCCTTCCTTTCTGCTTGTTACAAAAAGAACTTGATCTGAAATGTTACTATGCATATTTATTTACACCATGATGAAACGGTACAATCAGCTTTTCATAAAAAGGTCATGAAATGTACCCCATATCTGTCCTCGGGGGTAAGTTGTCCAGATTGAGCATTGCTCTGCCCCTGCCCATGCTGGGGGTACTGTAATCATCTGCCCTCTGTGGGTATACCCCAGCGGAACGGGAAGCATCTTGGGGCCTCTGTGTCGATCTGCACAGGTCTGTTGAGTTTTCTAAACTTGTCCTGTTAACATTAAAAGAATGTTGTTTGCACTTTGGGGAAGTTAATTGTACTGTTTTTGATACCCCTCTCTCCATACAGTGTGTACACAGGATTGTTACACAATTAAATTTGATATCCAGAATGTACGCATTGTGTTGCCTGATGCCTTTGGCACTCTTAGAAGTATGAATGAACATGAAATGTGCAAAGATATTAGATTTGTATCTTAAACCCTTTAGCAGACAAAGGTTTCTATTTATGTATTTATTTATTTAGTTAGATTTGACAGTCGTGAAAATTACCTGTGTTTCTCTAGAGTGGGCAGTTCCAGAGCCTTTCTTTGCATTACATTTTTCATCTCAGGACTCCCAGGCCACAATAAAGGGCCTTTCTTTCAAGCTAAAGACAGACTGAACACTCTTTTAAATGTTGGCTTTATTCAGATGCTGAACCTCTCAGCTAATCTCTATCCTATCCAAGAAACTGTATACGATTCCATTCCCTCCATTTATCCTTAATGAACAAATACCCAGATGCCTCACATCTATAGGATGATGGGTCATGTGTTTGGGCTTCACCTTCAGGATCCAAAGGTGTATGGCTCAGGTGAATCTCTGGTTATGAGCTGCTTTCATGTCCATATGCAAGTTGCATAAGTGCTATCCTTCCTTATGCTTATCTATTTGTATAAGTAATTCTCACTTGATGAAAGCTCTGGGTGCACTGTACACTTTAATGCACATTTGTTTACTGTTTTACCTGTTTGCCTAACAGCTGAATTCCTTCCATGTGCCTTTAATAAGCTAGAACAGTCTCTTAGTACTATATGCATACATGCCATGCTTGTAGAAGAAAACAGTCCTGTGTGTGTGTGCTTTCCCACAAATCCAGCCTCGTAAAGCTTTTTGTCTGACCCCAGCCGGCGAGTACATTGGCTGGCTGGCTACGTCTTGCTCTTGCTGTTTGTGGGGCATTGTGCAGAGCCGAGGGCAGGTCGGGCCTGTGGGAACCTGCTTCTGAGGTTTGGCTGTACTGCAGGAATGCTCAGTCCTGCTCCGAGGCGTACCTGCTATTCCCGCCCATGTTCTGAACACAGGGCGGCTGCCAATGACCCCATTCTCATCCAAGTGGGCAAACCCTCCCTCTCATGGCTGCACCCCCTGTGGTCACATGAAATAGGAAACCCTCCGCTCATCCTAATTTTACTCTCAGTAGGGGACATTACCTCCTGCAGACATGCAGAATATCCACAGGGGTTTAGGGCTGGGGGGGTGGGCGGGCATTGTGGGGTATGTCCTTCTCGTATGCAATTTTTAAATTATTATTATTTTCAAAGATTCTTTAACATTTCTATCTGTGATGGATATGTATATATTATGCTTATCTACTGTACTGTTTTTTTTTATCATCTTTGCAGAATCTGGAGTAGACAGTAAGAATTTCATCAGTTAGAAACTGCACCTTGCTTGAATCTTGAATTGTAACAACAGCAATACATTGGGGGTGGTCTATATGTAATTGTTGAATCCTCTGGTCATTCTGTACCTGTAGGGTTCTGGAAGTTAACATTTTGTCCCAAAAGTATTTTGTAGTTTATTACAACTGTACAGTGGGAGTTCTGCTTCAGTTTAGGAAAGGAGGCTGAGGTCCTAGTGGTTCAGTCTGGTGTGTAGACTATTGCCTAGTACAGTGTTTCCGTCAGAAGTGGCCTGACATGATGCCAACACAGTGCCTGCATTTAACGGTAGAAGCTTACGGAGAAGCAGTCTCTCGATCCGGGAAAGCACAGAACCCACAGTGGTTCACAGGCATTCATGCCCCGCCACAGGCTTTCCCAAGTATGTGTTGCTAGTGTCAGTTGTTGGTTTAAGGGACTTTCTTTACCTTTTTATGTACTCATCTCCTTTTAGGAGGTTTTTGGGATCTCCCAGGGGACCAAAAAAATGAGGAAGTGTGAGACCTGCTGACGTCCGAAGTTGCATATAGAGAAAGAGCCCGTAGATAAAGCCCAGCTGCAGTAAGATCTACCCTCAGATGTTCAGCGCAGTGCTCCTGCTGCTTTCATTCTTTATATGAATCAAAATGTTTTCGCCGTTTAGCTACATCACTAACCAGTACTTAGAAGATACTCAGTAACAGAAGCCATTCAGTCTGGGGAATCACGATGAGGCATATTGCTGATTTGTAAAGCTGATTGGTGGCTTGTTTTGGAAAACATGTTTTAACACATTTACTGTAGTTTAAGTCTAAATATGGAGTTGTAACTTCAGCAAACATGCCTTCCTCATCCATTATGCAAGTTGGATCGAGCTATCCTTCCTGCCTATGGCAATAATAAATTCTCTTGATGCTTTAAATTAAAATAACTAACAACGGCATGTAAAAGGCGTGGTGAAGCGTGGCTGTCAGCGTTGACTGCCCTGCAGCGTCCCTCCTTATTAAAGCATACAGGAGCTCGATATTTTGACCGTAGTGTATTTAGTTGTATGTAATTTTTGCAAATCAAGTTTAAAATTTGAACTTTGAAGAAAAAGCATTACTACGTCGCGGCACTTTCCCCAATACCATAAAGTTGTATATGATATCCTTCTTTGTAAAATGGTCTGAAATGCAGCATTACTTTATACAACATATCTGCCTCCTCGCCGTTTTGAGGCGCTCCGCGTAAGATAAGGTTTTAATTGAGCGGTTTTGCAATCATAACGTGTTTTCTTAACTCGTTGAGTCTTTAGCTGACATGCACTGGAGTACATGGCCGCGTATTTGCAGCTTCCGCCGTGCAGTGTTTCTGCGCTGGTACATGAAAAAGAATGCTGATCCTTATCATTTTTCCTTAGAATGTCGCCAAGTGCTTTGCTTTGGACGTTTTAGTGGGGAGCATCGCTGCTTCGTGTCGTTATTCTTCACCATCTGAGAACACCAGGATCACGGTGTTTCATTCCATACACTTAACGGCTTTCTTACTGATTACCGCCGTGGTACAGGATGCGAACAATTGTTTTTTGACAATACGCCGTTTTTCGATAACGTATTAATGGATGTCGCCAGTTAGAGATTAGACTTGACCGAAACACCCATAAGATGTGATCAATCTGCATGTGATGTCTGCATCTCTGTCTCCTAAAGCGTTAAATATTTTGGCTACAAAGCGCAAGCAAACGGGCGGGCGTTTTTTTACGCATAGATCTACCCGCCGGAACAACGAGCGTGAGCGTCGGAGGCCCCTCGGTTAGACTCGGTGTTGCTCGGCTAGGCTCGGCCGCGCACGGCGATGCACGGCACAGTCACGTAGAGCACGCTGTTCTGCCTTCCCCGGGAACAGGGGGTGGGTCCGTCGCCTTTGAATGGCAAACTCCTTGAATAGTGAAGGCTTAATTCTGTGTCGAGTCGCACGTTTTCATTCGGATGTGCTTACAAAAATATTGCAAGGGAGCGACCCCGGGACCTGCACGAGTACTGGCAAGGTAGTTAGCCTCTTCCCTGGTCGGGACCGCTGCAGTAGGATCGCGTTTAAGTGATTACCACTTTGTATATAATATAGTACTGCTTCGGTGCGATGTACAACTCCTGTATTTCGTGGAGTAAGTAGCACGCTCTTACCATATTGTTCGTAAAAAGTTTGTGTAGTTATTTTCCAGAAATGGCATTTATAAACGCGTGTCTCGCTGTCAAAGTAACTTGGACGTAAATCATAGCAGGTTTGTTGTTCTTAAATCGGGGTTGCCGACTTTGGTTACCTGACTGGAGTGAGATCTTCAATTCGTGATTAGTCTGCACACACATGTATGTACATGTAACATTTTTTAGCTTGTAAATGGCCTGTAGGGCGCGGAACTCAACGCGTTTGATGTATGTAATTTCGGGTTTATAATGGATAAGTATTAATTTACCGTAAGATTTCTTGAGTCGGAAAGCATGAATGTCACACCAGATGCGTTAGAGTTTAGTACAGTACTTAAATGCATGTTAACGCAAAGTCAGTATTATTTATACTAGGGACATTTTCGTATTTAGTTTTTGCATTTCCATGGTCCTGTAGCTGGGCGGTTCCTGCATGTAATGTTTTTAACGCATAAGCGGGCAATAAAGCACGGGATAGTATTTATCGATGGGCATCGGGACGAGGTTTCAGACCCTTTCCGCACTCATCCCAGCAGTCTGCGTGTGCAATATGTTGGTTTTCATGTACATTATGCTTTCGTCATTCCATTAAGCTGCCAGTTTTCCTACCTTCGCGAAACGTGGGTTTCCCTGTGCCGTAACTCCGCTGTCAGGTTTGGGTGGCTTGATTCCGGTAGTGAGCCCAGTAAATACACATTACTGTAACGTTAACTAACACCTCCTCTCAGTGAATGGTGCTGACTGATTGTTCTACTTGTTTTTACTACATTAGAAATGATCCTGATATTTTTTAACCCATAACTCAATGTCAAAAATTCTTCTCATTTCAGCGTCACTCCCACACACACAGGCACACATCTGACCCTTGTACTGTGCCTTGAGTTTTACAACCTCAGCAAATAACATATTTTGTGAAATCATGCTCATGACAACGGCTGGTGGTTTGGTTTGCCTGTCAAGTGAATGATTATGGCGCCTGTCACTATAATGCCAAACTCCCTGCCAGTGTTGGCCAGTGCAGTAAGCAACAGCTGTGTTTGATGTACTGTTCATTGATCAAAGTAATTATTTTTGTAAGTTTTGATGCAGATAATCATTTCCATAATGTTAATTCCCACTCATTTTGCTGTGGAATATTCTTCTGTAAAGTCCTTTTTGTAACTGAATCTGTATCAATTTTTGTATGAAATAGTCTGTGAAATACAGTTGTAAGCAACCAAGTGAATCTGTGCAGTGCTAATGTTTCCACAAAACATCGTATTTGGAGAACTGGGGAGCCATCAGCCCAACCCTTGATGGATGGTCTGTACTGATTGAGTTGTCACTGCCATATTGATGGCATTTTCTTCCACCTCGTCTAAGTGCCCAGCATCTCTTGCCCCTCCTTGCTTTGGGATACTGGTAGTGACATGTGTGAACAGTCCAGCGTCAGGATGTGGCCATGCTGCGTGGGTGTCCTGCAGCCAGAAGCGGCTGCCCTGCATCAGCGCTGTTAGGGAGTGGGCGCTAATTGCTCATGCTTCCGTAGCTGAGATCGTGCCGGTTCAGCAGCCACTTTGGATCGCGTAAAGAGTCAGATTTTTATGGTTGTACCTTAAATGGAAACCTAACCGGGCTGGTATGGTGCAATGTGCGGTTGGGCCAGCATGTGGATCGTACCTGGACAACCTGGCCCAGTAAGTTTACATAAACTTAATTGATTGTGTGAGCTTTCCAGAGCACATAGATACGAGAGAATTGGATTCCGTCCCTGTTGTTGCACAAAAGGCTGGCCTGCTGCCTCGTTGCTCATGGTGAAATATAGTAGCGCCAGAAATCTTTATCTCCCTCTCACCTTTAGCCTAGTTTCTCATCCTGATATGTAAGGGTTTTCACCTGCCATATTCTGGATTCCACTTGGCCGGTTTAGCGAGCGGCTGGTTTGACACTGTGTAACTAGTCCTGGCTGGCTGGAGCCTCAATTGGGCATAGTGGGTGGAGCCTCAATTGGGCATAGTGGGCGGAGCCTCCACCTCTGTGGTGGCGTGATTAACCGGCAATCCTTATTCCTTAGTGGACTTCTGTCTCCTCCTCCCTTGACAGGAAGCTGCTGACGGTGGAGCAGGACGGAGCAGAAGAGGCCTGGCGCCAAGAGCACACATTCCTATCATCGACTGGAACCATGGTGAGTGGGCTGTACCTCTGTGTGGGGTTCGGGGTCTCACTGCTGCCACCAGGTGGGGGATTGTGTGTCGTACATCCACCTTGTCTGGCTTCTGCAGCTTGCTGTTCACAGCTACTGTCGCTAAACTTTAAACACTAAACAGAATTTCTTTGTATGCATACATTTATATATGCATGTTTGCATTTGAACTTTTCTGTAGCTGTAAAAAAAAATGAAAAATGATTTCATGATTTCATGATTTTTTTTTTTATTGCATCCAGCCCGTCGTCAAACACCCGATATTAATATCATTTAAGACCCCTACATGAGCCTCCCTCAAAAACTCTTCAGCCACGCTGCCCCAGGTAGCTGAAGAACAGGAACTTCACGCCTTGATAGATCATAGGAGGGGTAACACATGGGTAAACGCTGCCCAAAAGCAGATTCCCTCCAAGGACCAGTGGTGCGAAAGCCTGAGGTGGTGCCCCCTAGTGGCAAAAGTGTAGTAAGGCACAAGGAATGTGCAGCTCTGCCATGTGGACTGGTGGCTGTTGGATACTGCCGCAGTTTGGCTCCAGTTGTTTTTTGTGGAAATTTGTATTGATTATACCATTCTGACGAAAAAGAAATCCGCTTCTGTGGTTCCTGGCTGAAGCATAAATACAAAAACTGTTAAATTACAAAATGTCACGTTTTTAAAATAATTGGGACATCCGTGGAACAGCAGCAGTAATATTTATCTTCTTGGCTGTTTTATTATGAGCGACCTGACGTGAAACCCATGACGTTTCTATCTGCAGACCAGCTGTGATTTATGCTACACCTCGCTTAATTTGTTGGCTTTCCAGCAGGGAACCCGTGGAATAATAAACATGGCGTTCCATTTGTGTTCTGACGCTAAAAGGAATTCTAAGTGGCTAACAGCCCAGTGACTAACTGTTTTCCAGCCAGTAGAGACAGTGTAGATGTTGTTGATGTGCACTGATAACCCCCTGGCCCGCCAGGTGTATGCAGTTTCTCCTCCCCAGGCTGCAGGGGCTGAGGAAACAGATGTGCTATTGCCCCACTGGGCTGGCTTTGGTCCGGGAGCTGGGGACATATCTGAGGTCCCTGTTCCTGTGACAGTGTTCCTTTGCACAGCACTGTCTGGGTTCCTTTCACAGGTGTTGGCCAGACAGAAATAGTAGCTGGATAAATTATTCACATTCATTTGATTTTTCCTTTTATGTCAGCAAAAAAAAGTTGACGACGGTGATATGTGAGGGAAAGCTGGGTGACGTCTGGCCCCACTGGATATCACGGCCAGTGATGTTGGGCTTTGGCGGGTTCAGCTCATACCAGGAAGGACACAAATATGTGAGCAGGGGTTTAAGTTTTTCTAAAGACTTCATGTTATGTGAGAGACGTGGATGATTGATCAGTCCTCTACAGATATCGCAGCACTTTCTAGATGGTCTGGACTGGAGTAAAGAGGACTCTGTTTTTCTGTGCTTCTGGGTTCGGCGAGTCAGCAGTGTGCAATCTGTCTGGACCCCACGTTGCTCCGGGGTCGGTGGTCTGGCAGGCAAGTGGCAGAAGGATGATTGATTTGAGCTATTTCTGGAGTTTCCTCCACCCCTAACATGAGTCAGTTTGCAAATGGGCATAAACCCAGGGTCTTGGTTACATAGAGCCCTAGCGGGGGCTGACGTTTGGGATGACAAACGTCAGGGAAGGTGTTCTGCATTTATAGTAAGTGGGGGGGGGGGGTGATCTCCCAAAGCACTCGGACGTTCCCTAGGCGACACTCACTTCCAAATATAGAAGAGCCAGGTTCTGGGTGTTTCGGCTGCCAGTCCCTGGGGAGTAAAGTCAGCGGTCCATCTTCACACCAGGCAGTGTAGACCAGCTGCCATGGAGACGGAAAACCGCCTCGATCCGGTTCGCTAACCATCTCGTCGACCTGTGCTGTTTGCAGCGGACATCGGGTAGTCAGGGTACCCCTGGAACCCGGCACTACAGGGGCCCCCTTCAGCTTTCCAGATCGTGATTCACCAAGACTGATTCTGTTGGGACCCCTGACATCATCATGTCTGGGTCTTGAAGGTGAAGGTCGGACTCCACAGGGCATCTGTATGAATATGGGTCGATACACCTTCTGACGAGTTGTGGCGGGGGCACAGATGTTGGTGCCGCACGGGCTCAGCGGACTCGGTGTCTTGCTGCTTGGCCGTTCCAGCCCGACCATCTGGAGGCGCCGGACCTCCGCAGCACGGCGTGTCGGTGCAGTCTGCCCAAGCGGTGACTCATTGGGCTGAGGAAAGGAAAGAGCCAAAGGGAGAGAGAGATCTGAGCAGGAGATGCTGTAGAATGCTGTGTCACTGTAGCTTTGTGCATCACTTCCCTGCGCCTCCCCCCCCCCCCATCCTACCACAACGTGACCGCTTGTTGACATGAGCAGCTCCGCCCCCCCCAACGCCGCTGCAGACGGCCACAGGGCAAGAGAGGCAGCCGCGGCCTCCTCCCTCTGTTCGTATGCAACATTTGCAGACCCATGGGCCCCTCCCCCCGTCGAACGCCTGCAGGGAAACCTCCGCCTTCCTGCTTGTGCCTTCCTCACGGCAGCCTTGTTGCCGGGGATGCGGATTGGGTGGGGGGGGGAAAGGGAGGGGGTAAGAAAGAGAAGGAGCTTGTGAGATAAGGGGAGGGGAAGGGGTGGGGCTTACCTCTGAGCATCCCGCCCCAAAGCAGTGCGTCCATCTCCGGCTCGGCTCTGCTCTGTCCACGTCCTTCACTTGCTACGCCGTGGCCGGAACACCTGCTTCTGCTGCATCCCCCTCTGCACGTAAACGGGAGGGGGGGGTCCTGCCTCATCGCATAGCAGCCCGAAGCAGCCCTGCACTCTCCCGAGCCACGCAGACCACCTCCGGGCGGATTCTTTTGTTTCCTTTTTCCATTTTTTTCCTTTCGCCTGCCAGGTGGATGGAGGATTTGAGGAATTAAGGGGTGGTGGTTTTGCAGCTGTGCCTGCCTGCCTGCCTTGTCTGTGTGTGGGGTGGGGGGGGGATGCTGCTGCACGGAATGATGCTCTGCCCGGTGCTGCGTGTCCCGGTTCTGCTGCTGCGTTGGCTGCTGGTCTCTCCGGTGAAGCCCGTCTCCTCACCATGAGCCTGGCCGCCCGTGTCTCCTGCTCCATGCTGAACTGCTTTGTGAGTCTCTCTCTCTCTCTGCCTCTCTCTCTCTCTCTGCCTCTCTCTCTGTGCCTTTCTCTCTGTTTCTGGCTGTCCTGTTCTGTGAGAAGTGGGGGAGGTTGTTGTTTGAACATGTGAGTACTGCAGGCTGTTAATTAGCAAAGTAATAACTGAACCTCAATGGTGCACTGCCTATCTCCAAGCCCCTCCCTCCCCCCATCCGACTGACTTTGTGGATGGGGGTGCAGGGTTATATCCTGAATTCATTTGGGTGGGTGGGTTTTTTTGTTCTGGCAGCTGAAAAGGCACGTGAAGGTGTGGTATAGTGTCACTTAAAGTGCTTAAAAACGATGGTCCTTTTTTAAAAAAAAATTGCAAATTTTTAAAGACAGTAGTATTTTTTTAAAAGGTGATGGTCCTTATTTTAAAGGTGACACTGATTTTTAAAGGCAATGGCACAGCAGGATGCATAATAATTCATTCTTTGCATTTAACGTTGAGGCTGGATGGTACGGTACAGAGAGTAACCCACACTAAGGACTCTGTCATCTCTGCATGCCAGCCACTGGTACAGTGTGTGCTGTCCTCTGACCCCCCCCTCCAAAGAAAAAGGGCAGGAGCCTGATCGTTATGGATCCAGGAAGTATTTGGCCTTCTGAAGCCAGCAGTAATAACAGCTCGGGTGACATCCTCTAGTAGCCTGCCCCCCCCCCCCTTACAGGCACAATTCTGATTGAAGATGGAAGGCACCAGAAATGTTGATTTGCAGCTTCTCAGATCTGTGCTCCATAGCATTACAGTTCTGCTGGTGATGCTGTCAGTTTCACGGTATTGTCAGAAAGGGTGTGATTTGGGGTGGCTAAGGTTAGGGTTAGGTGTGGCTGTCACACAGGCCTGGGGGTCCTCAAGCAGGCCCCCTCACAGTCCGAGTGTGTTATGGGGGTATCTGCTCTTGGCTGCCCATACTGGATGGTGGCTCTGCATGACCGCCGTTCACTTTCTTCTGTGCCCGGTAGGCTGGTCGGGGGATCGCTGCACCCGTTAGCGCTAGCAGCATGCTACCCGCTGGGGTTCCGGCTGCAGTCTGCTTGGAGATTGATGGCCCATCATTTCCTGCCAGTTTTTCATCGAGTGTGGCTGCCTCCCCCCCTGTTTGGGGTTCGGGGGTGACCTTATCTGAACGCTAGCACTGTAAGGAACTTCATCCTATTTTGAATCTTTTCCGGGTTGTGTTTTTCTCCCTGATCGGATTCCATATTGCATGTTGATTTAGTTGCCCCCCACAGCAGGAGAGCTGAGTCTGTCGCTTGGGGGGGGGCTTTCAGGCAGTCCAGACCCCATCTGTTCTGTGTGGCAGTGATGCTGTCCCTAACACTGTGTTATAGGCTACACCGTCTATAGGCTTTACACAAACGCATTGATCACAGCCAGACACCCCCCCTGACCCCATGGTGTTGAGTCTTCTTTAGTCGTAGTTCTGTATCTGTAAATAATGGCCTGTGTCTCAGGGGAGGGGGGGGGGGTCTGCATTGACCTTGTCATAGGTTGTCATGAATCCTTGTGACTTGATTTATTAGTGATGCTGCTCAAAGGTCCTTTTGTGAAGTTGCATCCTTGGTTGCTTTGGGTTAAAACGTCGACCATTTGAATTAAACCGAGTCAAAATCTGCCCCAAACTGCCCCCCCCATGATAAATATAGCAGCTAAAGCACTGCTTTGAGTTTCTCCAGGAACTTGATTTTAGAGGAATGGGTCTGTGCTGCAGCTGACCGGGTATCCAGCTGCAGTGTGAATGCTTCTGATGCCGGCCGGGGGCCAACGTGTGCTAACCGGCTCGACTGGCACTGGGGCATGACTCTGCAAGGTGCTGAACCTGCTCTGGCCCTTTAAGTATTTAGGTTCCGGAAAAACCGACACCCTGCAAAGAATAATGGAGAAGATGAACCTGCCCATGGACCAGTATGGCAGCGCTCCTTCCCTGTCTCAGGTCCCCAGTGCCTTTGTTTGCCCAGCAGGTTTTCAAATGTGCTGGGGTCTGACTCCCATAGACATGTGACCTTTCAGAAGGTCTCTAAATGAACCAGTAACTCCAGTTTATTACCCTTCTGGGTTTTCTTAATTCGCCTGTCTGTCCTCTAAAGCTTGGATGGCCCCATGCTCCCATGTCTCAATTGTTTATCCTGGTCTCTCAATCTGCAGTGAGACGCCGACTTATTAATCCGGGACGTTCTAATCCGCATCAAAGTCTGATTAATCGGATGCAGCTTCCTGGTGCGCGATGGGCGACGGCCGTTGCCAACAAACGGCGTCGTCTTTCAGGAAGTCTCCATGGCAACCGGTGCAGGGCTGTGCTGGTGTGATGTCTGGCCTTGGCTGTCCATCTCGCGCCTGTCTGAGTGTCGCTGCGCCCCGTTTTAATACTACGTGGATCACCATGTTTGCACGTTGAAAAAGGGATTACTTTCTGTTTTAGTAAATTAGAAATTTATGCTGATGTCTGAGGGAATGTGTACGAGTGTGATGGGAAGGTGAAGTCGAGATGAGATTTTTATACGAGTGCTCTGCATCACGGGGTTGGGGGGAGGGGGTTCAGCATGCGCCAACAGTCTGCTCTTTAGAGATTTTCATTAAAAAGCGGGGGCTCTTCAGATGATTGAGGTAGTTTTGATTTTGCTCCGGGGGGAGGGGCATGACGAAGCAGAAAGCAACGGGAACAGGCCATCCTGTCTCTGCTTCAGCTCCAGGGGGACCTCTGCTGGCCAGGACTGGGTGACATCCGGACGAGTCACAGGTGGAGCTTATAGAAATGGGCCCATTTGTGCCCTTCAGCCAGAGCTGAATTCACTTATCTGAGGACATTTAGGTGTTGATTTAACTAACCTTTCCATTGTTCTCGAGGTTAGGCTCACGTTTGCCGGTGTTCCAGGCTATAGCCTATATTAATCAGACCCTCCTTTGGTCATTTACTATCTCGTCATTGCCGAAGGCTGCCCCTTAGGCCCCAACGTGATGCCGATATTGCTGCATGTTTGCATGCTTGGTGACAAACAAAATGTGCAGTTTAACCTGGGCTCATTTACCAAGTGGAGGCCAGCAGCTGAAGACCCCAATGGAAAGAGCTGCAGTCACATTTATGCCCCTTAGTCAGAAAGAATCCATTGTGGGTTTTATCACAGCCTTCTGGTATCCAAAAAAGGTAAAGCAGGTGCTGCGTTTTCTGCTTATTCGTTACATCACATGCATGTCAGCAGGTAACACCGAGGTGAAGAAACTGGTAGTTGTAACCAGAAATTTGCATGTTATTGCCCTGAACCTGAAGCACAGTAAACGTCAAGCTGTAAAAATAAGATCCCGACTTTTGTCTTGTGTTTTGTAAACGTATGTGAGGGAATAGCTGAACATTTAATCCTGCTGGAAGGGGAGGAGTGGCATTTGTGTGCGGTGCCTCTCACCCTCCCCACTTAAGCAGGACAGGTGACCGAGGGGGGGCGCTGTCAGGGGTGAGGCACCGGCGGGTGTGTCAGCTGGACAGGTGGCGTATCTGATGCCCCAATTCCTGTCGAGAGGTTAAATTACACCCAGTACCCTGGTGACTGTGCTGATGCCACACTGGGCAGGATGCTCGGTGGCGGTCCATAACATGGGGGTCTGTTTGTTGTTGTTGTTGATGAATGATAATTAAGATGATGTTGATTCCTGAGCCACTGCTGTTTGTGTGATGAGCAAAGCAACAAAAGTGGAACAGGATTTCACTTTTCCATTTACCATTCATTTTCTTAATTTTTTGAGCCATGCTGTCTCCAGCAGTGACTATCACCTCTCTATAGACTTCCCCACCTCCCCAAAGATACTGGGGAGTCTGTTTGTTGTGGGACTTCTCAGTGCAGTGTGACACAGGTGATCATAGAGGTGAACAAATGAGTCAATTATTAGAATAATTTTCCAATCCGAGTTTCATTCTGGGGTGGTTGGCTGCATGATGGGGGGGGGGGGGGGGGGAGTTCGTTGGGTGTGCAGTTATGGTGCCTGATTTTTATTTATTTCCATATATTTACCTTTTTGGTGTAACTATAACCTTGGTCTTTTGTATCAGTTGGTAGTTCTGTAGTTCCCTTGTGGTTGTTGTTCTGGTCCGTTTTAATGTAGGTTCCCCTCTGCTCACCTTCTTTCCCAACGTCATCCTGCATTCCTGTGATAACAAATTATGCAACTCCATCCTGTTTGTCCACCTTTGCTCCTTAAAGCTACAGCGCATGCTCTCTGCTGCTGTTTTGCACACGCACATGTTCATATGTTGGCCTTTTGGGTAATGATATGGCTGCTGAGGCCTTCAAGTGGGACCTGAAAACCATCTATGTTTTGAACCTCCAGGTGCTTGGAAATTTCTTCTCTCTTTCTTGCACTTTTATGGGGATCTTTTGTGACCAAGTAGCTGGTGACGTATTTAATTTGAAGTGAAAGGTAATAGGAGATATGGATCTTCACAGGCCTTACCCTCCAATCTGCGCTGTTCTGTGCTGAAACCTTTTTTGAATCGGGTGCAGCAGTGAGACTTCTCTGAGCCAGACATCTGTTCTGTGCAGGATTACTTGTCAGCATGATTGAACCTTTTGCCTCAGTGGAGAGGCCCAATCCTACCCAACTGCCTTTGCTGCTCACGGTGCCTGTGAAGACTTGACCCTCCCAACCAGGGAACAGAGGCACCCTGAAGCTCACTGCCTTAGATCTCCTTGGGGCAGGATCTCTGTTGGGCTGAGGCGAGGTGTTGTGGTTTGTACTGGGGCCCAGGGGTAGAGCTGACTCCTTTAGTGGCAGGCAGGGAAGTGGTGTCTGCTTCCATGACCCTGTTGAGCTTCAGCCCACTTATGTGAATCCCTCGCCTCCTTGAAAGGACTACTGATTCCCCCCAGCGATTGCTAAGTGATGTTAGGCTGACGAGCACACAGGTGCCCTCCCCCCCCAATCCAGTGCACACCCTCACAGAAGAAACCCTCTTCCCAAAGATTCCCTCCCGCTCTGACAGCCCAATGCATCCCTCGGCCTCATCCAGCAATGGCAACGTCAAGCTCATTCCGTTGCTGCTATTTGGCCAGATTTGGCAGGAATGTGAATGTCTCTTTCATCCATTTCTCTCCCCTTGATCAACATCAGCACGATCAACCTTTCAGTGGTCTGTGGAAGGCTTGCAAGAGATGAGTTTGTGCAAGTCTGTGTGCTAGGTCACTTCCCTATTACCCCCAAGGTACAGCCATCTGGAGGATTCTCACTTTCAATTTGCCCCATCCCCCCCTCCCATTTGCTAGTATAACCACAAGTTGAAATAGTGCTCATTTTTACAATGCATATATTTATCTAGTAGATGCTTTTGTCCAAAGCAACATACAAGAAAGAAATTGCTAGTGTAGAGCGTAGATCTTGGCAGGATTTCTAGACCAGTAACAAGTGTTAGCATTGTTCTGAGTGTGGCATTAACACTGTCACCAGGGTGCTGGGCTTAAAGCTAGTTGGAGCGAGAGCTATGATACGTACAAACATGGCGAAACCCTAATAAGAGAGCAGTTTAAATCACAGACAGGTCAGTGCCCGGCTGATCTGCTTGAGATGAGCTTGTTTATGTAGCCAGACCTCCTGGGTGCTCACTCCCTTCACGCCTGCCCACCTTCTAACATCAGGCAAAATGGCGGGGGTGCTACACCTGCCGACTGCATTGCTCATAAATGGTGCGACGGCTGGTCGTCTCGCCATGTCGCATCGCGTCGTGACTGCGCCGCTGCCCATGTCCACTGCCACTGTTTGTTAGATGACTGTTTAGCAGGTGTCCATCTGACCCCCGCCCCCCCCCCCCCCCCCCCCCCCCACGCGCCGCCGACCTCTTCTTTCGGCTTCTTTATTCTTCACACCTCCT
>JAABNY020000108.1:29707424-29720399 GCA_015164015.2 Brevimyrus niger | reverse complement strand
GGTCGGGTGTCCTCGTGTGGGTGTGTGTGTGTGTCTCTGGTACGCGTCTTCGGGGGGTGTGTGTGTGTGTGTGGTGTGTGTGTGTGTGTGTCTCTGTCACGCGTCCTCGGTGTGCAGCCTGCGTTGCCGCAGCGCTCAGTCACGACGCTCAATAGAATCCATTAGTCACGCCTTTGATCTGGATGCTTGCCTGCGTGTGCAGGGCCCAATCATGCCGGAGCGTCCTGTGGGCCGCTGGCTGGGCTGGGGGCACCCCCCTGAGGAAGGTGAGCTCACCCTCGGTTCTGCCGATACCAGGTCAGCATGTGTATACTGTGGCTGCTGGATCTGTAGGGGGTGGCTCATGCCTGGCCAAGGCTTCTGGCCCCTCTCGTGATCTACATCATGCCAGCGCCTCCCCCGCACCCCTGCCTTCCAGGTGGACCAGGGCACAGTGCTGAGATGCTTTAATCTCTGCCATAAAAGCAAGGCTCTCCAAGTCGGTGTTTTTTCCTTACAGTGATGCATCGTCACCTGTATGCAACTTTATTGATTCGAACGGTTCACTTTCAGAATTAGTGATGCTGCAATTAATGCGGCACTTCCCTGATGTGGGGGGTGCCTGAGGGTAGCTATCCTAAGCCGTGTCTCTGGTTAAACCATTAAAGTGAACAATCTGTGTACTGGTGTGTACTTTCAACACCACTGACCGACACAAATGAGGTTTACAGTTGATCTCTTGATGCCCTGAGGTTTAGTGATTTCCTGTCTAATCATGGAGTTCCCTGTCTTGCTTTTAGTTTATATTTTTTTTAATCCTTATCGCTCACTCTTGGGGTTCGGAGGCCCATTCATGGATTATGATCAGTCTGCTCCTGTTAAACCGCAACAACCACGGATCAGAGCCCTTCTCTGAGTTGGGCCCTCTGTATGTCTCAAGCTAACAGGGAGATACGAATGATTAGCTGTCACTCTCCGTCATCTATCCATTAGCAAGGTGTCACAGGCTGTGCTGTACTGGTTGGTAATGTGATGTTTCTGAGACCCTAAAGGCAGCTGGGTTCCAAGTGAGTAATCGTGTTCTTCTTGAACCCTCATGCCTGTTGAGAGCACATATTCCCTGCGATCACCTTAAGGTGTGTCTGCCCCCCTGAGGGACATGCACTGCTCCTGCTGCCTCTCATTAAACTCCCTGGGTGTGCGAGGTGTACATGTAACCTGCCGCTAATAGCTGATGATGGTTACACAGACTCCCTTCTAAAGGAACAGGCTGGTAATATTCACCGACGCTCGACACTAACGAAACTGTCACCTCGGTTTACTACGTTGCGGTGCTGTCACCGACCCCCACTCTGACAAACCAAGCAGCCCATGATCGGAACTCCATCGGTCAGACTCATGCTACCATTGGGCCCCTGAGAAGGGTCCTTAGCCCCCGAGTGCTTCAGGGCTGCTGTAGACTGGCTGACCCTGCACCGTTATTCTCGCCTGTTTATGTCTGTCTGTCTCTCAAGGAGAGCAGGAGGGGACATGAAAAAAGACAATTTCCCCATGGGGACGAATAAAGTCTATCTGTCCTGTATGGTCTATGTTTGGGTTTGCTCCATTATATTAGTGACCTTGGGTTTGTGAAAGGTGCTGTATAAATATAACTATTATTATTGTAATTATTATTCATTATTCTTTTTCTTTCTTCTTTTTCTTCTTCTTCTTCTTCTCATAATAATAATAATGATGATAATAACACCATCTCAAGCTCCTGAGAGGCGCTCATTCTCTTTCCCTATCTGTCTCTCCCCCAGGTGCCATTCCCAGTTCTCCAGGGGGAAGGGGTGGAGTATCTAGGGCGAGCCGTTGATGCTATCATCGCCATGTCCAATTACAGACTTCATATCAAGTTCAAGGATTCGATCATCAATGTGAGTATTCCCCCATTCTGGGGCAATCCCGCATTCGCCTGAAGCACAGAACTGCCCCAGTCCCAGACTCCATGACCTGGCAGTCAGTAGGGTTCCCTGTGTCACACTGAGCACCTCCGTCTGCTGTGTCTCTGAGCTTCAGTTCGTTCTTTCATTCATTGGCTTCTGTGCAGGGGCAGTAAGCTGCTGGAGACAGCTGTCAAGCTCCTCGCAGACAATAAGCTCCTCTGTCTTTGATCCTTCTATTCTTGCTCCAGATTCCACCTTCTCCTAAGAATTTCACTTGAAATTATATGAATGTCATGTGACACGTGTTTACAACCAGTTAGTGCTCACCTGTCTAACTGCTCTCCCGGTACCTGTCCAAGCTTGGCTCAGATATTAAGTAGCATGTCATTAATCTGTAGCGCTGACCGCAGTCGTTCCTCTTATGCGCCATGGCTTCCATCATGAAAGGATATTGGTCATTCCTGTAGTCTGCTGGCTTCTAGAACGATCCTTGACGCCACTCCCCACATGCTCTGGAGGTTTTCCAGCGTTTTGGTCTGTCATATGGGCAAAGCGTAGGCATGTTGTTGCAAGGCTGGAATGTGAAGTTTGGTGTTCTAATGGTGTCAGAGTATTGAAATTTATATATTCTATCACCTTCCCCCTTTTCCCTGTCTGATAGGTGACCCGAGGGCTGTAATCACACCTCTGTGGTTAGAATATTACAGTCTTCCTTTTTGATACACACTAGATGCAACCATGAGGGGTAGTAAAAAATGAAAATATGTAGTTAGTTTTTGGAAAATAACCAACCTCTTCACACAACCCCTAACAAGCTGCAGCCCTTGGAATACTGACCATGGACCTGGGATTTGGAAGCCCTGGCTTATTTGCTTGTTAAATCTGACACAGGGCATGATGTAAAAACCTGTTTTAACACCGGGGCCTAATAGTCTAAACAAACCACAATGGTGTACCCATAGCTTCCTTCAGCATATATACAGGTGAAAAGCAGGCTAAAATCCTTAAGTGTAGCTATATTCCCGGAAGGGATTGCTGGTACATCTGTACACGTTCAGTACATCATTTTTGGTTCGGTACAAATAATGATACTAAAACTCATTTCCTGACATGGGCAGAACCATCACAGACATTCATAACCAGCGGTTTGGTAACGTTTTGGGTTCCTAATTACAGTAATTACACCCATAATACTACACTTGAAAAAATTGTGGAAAATAGTTTAGTTTACACAGCACTTCCTCTTCTTTTTGTCATTGATTGGAAAGCAGTTGATGGAGAATTCTTCTTTTTTTTTTTTTTTTTCCTTTGCTCATGGGGCTGCATCACTGCGGCCTATTGGCCCTTTATGCAGGTTGGCCCCGATTTTAAAAAGTTTTGTCACGTGTTTCAAACATCATGATTTAACACGCGAGTAGTGAAACACAGCTAAGCAGTAAATACCAAGTCTAAATATAAATGCATGGTAAAAGCACTCCTTTAGCAAGAATGAGTCGCCTTTTTTAAACTGAACGCTGTATATCGAGTCATCAAAGTTTCACCAGAAGCTCTAACAGGGTGTTATACTTTTTCCCCAAGCTTTGGTATCTCTCATCCATCTTCTTGCTGACGTGCCGACCGCTGAATCAGCTCCCTGTTCCCTCCCACCCTGCGCTATTCATTTGTTTTTTATTAATCAAGCCCTGCTTCTAAAGCTGGCTTTTTGTTCTTGTTTTTTTTTGTTGTTGTTTTCTTTTGTTCTGTTCGCTCTCCATCGTGCTGTAGACTGAGATGCTGAATCATTACATTCTGTTTAACTTTTAGTTTCACCTCGATTCCCCCGTTACCCTTTGTTTGGTCTTTTCACATAACTTTATTATGTTTATCCTTTTTTTTCCCCATCCCCTGTCCTGTGTTTCCTGTCTCCCACGCGCCCTTCTGTCATTGTGTTGTAGACCACGCCAGGTGTGGACGATGAGATTTCAGTGAGTACTCTGCACCCCCTATTGCTTTGTCCAGTCTCACAGCTTTTATCCGTCACTGAGAGCGCCCCACCACACCCCCCCCCTTGCCCCCGCCGCCGTTCTCACCCCTCCCTTCGATAGGGCCTTGTGACTTGGCCTCCGCACACTCAGTGTAACACTGCTTACTGTGTGCCGTCTTGTGCTGCAGCAGCCCTTGTATTTGAGTATTTAACCGAGCCTTAGCCCCACGCTGTGATGTCACTGCTAACTCCGTGCTCCCAAAACCGGCACCCAGAGTGACAGGCCAGCACCTGGGTTCCCGTAGTGGTGACGTTACTCTCCAGTTGGCATGTCTGATGTGCAGGGGACTCACCCCTGGTTATGTTTGTTTACGGCCTGTGTCAGAAAGCACTCGACGTTTGTGAGTCCTGTACAAAAGCCGCCTCATTTAGTCTATATTTTAGTAATATTTATTACACTGCGCTAAACTTCTCCTGGTGAGGTGATGCTGGCAAAGCTTGTTTTCAGCAGGTGCACCATTCTCTGAAATAGAAGTAGCATGAATGCCATTACTTAAGAGTTGGCTACATAGCTTTACATTGCTGCTCTGCATATGCAACACAAACACACCAACGAAAGCCAGAACATCATGCCATGAAAGCACATTTATAGAGCTTTCAGTCTCATTGTGTTCCCTAAAGTTGGTTTAGTTTTGGAACTTGCCGAAAAATCACAGAAATTCACAGATATAACGCAAAACCAAAAACGATGCTGAAAATGGACGACACAAAATGATGTAATGCATAAATACTAATGATACATAATACTTGTTAGTTTAAACGCATACTATATCATTCATATTACGTCTTGGTATGAGTACACATGCATCTTTACCTCATTCACATGTTGGCTGTCTTTGTGACCATGAAGTCACAAGTTTCTCTCAACATTTATGGACTGCTTTCCATTGCCAATAATTCTGCATTTTTAGTAATTGGTCCAAAACATAGTGCTTCCAGTGCATAGATTATTAACTTTGTACATACAGGGGAATAACTTTGATGGTTTGTATATTATACAAGAAAGTCTAGGTAGGAAGTGATATACAAAGCGTACAGTACTGTTTTAGAAATGAGTAATAGACTTCATATGTTCAGGCTAGTAGACTGTTATGAGTTTGTTAGGGCACTCAGGACATTATTTGATCATTTTTACTTTGTTGCCCCTGACCTTCATGAATGTGAAGGGATATGCCAATTCCTTGACCACAAACCAACAATGTGAGTTGGTCTTTCCTGATGGCTGAATTCAGTTGCTGAATGTGTGTGCATCATTGGAAAGGTTAGATGAAGCAAGCTTCACTGGTTGTGATTAAAATGTATCCTGTTCTATAATTATCCGATCAAATATTAAATAGAAGGTGATATTAAATTCTCTGTGTTTAGTGAAGCAGGAAAAGTTTTCCTTCACTGACGTTTCTTTTATCAATCTAATGATCGTGCTGTTCTGCGCAGTACTATGTCAAACATTTAGCTGAATAGCTGTAGTTTTTTGCTTCACGTGTTCGCTTAAGAACTGCCACTGGTACACGCATGTGCTGATTTGTGGAAAAGCTCCAGTTTGGATCATGTTGGTTGCAGCAGGCCGGATACTCTGGGACATTTCTGCATTGAGCGGTGCGACTCCGCTGTGTTCCACATTATCCCGGAAGCTCCTGCATGGGCACACGTCTGATTCCCTTTTTAACTGGGCTGCTGTGTGTGGCATCTCGAGCGTGAGCTGCTCGCAGGCCCTGATGGCGGCCCTGTCTTCCCAACACCCCGCGGTTGCCGTCCCCGCCTCATGACATGTGGCCCTTCCCGCCCTCGCAGGTGCCGCTGCGGCTCATCGAGACGGCAGAGAGCAGGGACATGTTCCAGCTGCACATCATCTGCAAGGACTCCAAGGTGGTCAGGTAACAATGGCAAAAACACCCACGCTGTGGCCATAACATATTAATGACACGCCGCCTTGTGCCTCTGCTTAAGAAGGTCAGTCACAGTGAGTCCTCATAAGTCCTATTCTATGATACACGTGGGTGGCCTGCGTCTGAGCATGGAAGATGCAGACTCCGCTTGGCGTAGCCCGGGAGCTGTGACCTACTTCCCTAGAATGGCGCTTTCATCATCGCATGTCCCCCACCCCAGCTATGGTTGAAAGCTACCTTGGTCTTTGAAGATTTTAGGCCCGGGATCTCAGTTGGTACGAGACATGTTCAGAGGCTTCTTCCTTGCTCAGTGTGGCAGATCCATAAGGGATTTGCTGGAGTAAAGACTGTGGAGGAGAACTCTTTGAAATCTGCAAGCGCAATTCAGCTTTTTTGACTAGGAAAGTTGACCAAACTGCACCGAGTATTTTTGATCGATTGCCAGCCGCAGAGCCATCCATGCCCCCCGAATTTCAAACTGCACGATTTGCCAAAACTGTACATTGGGGCTTTTCAAGCAAGTTCCCAGAAATCTTTATTAGTGTTAAGATTCCATTAACCATCTTGGTTGTTCAGAATGGCCCAGTCTCGCCTGTTTCATTACCACCTAGAACTCATCCGGTCCCGTAGTCTGTAGCCTCTCCATCTGGCCTGAAGCCGGCCCCCAATACCCAACCCCCACCTCCCCAGGATCATCACGCCTCCATGTTCGTTTGCCTTTCAGATGCCATTTCTCCACCTTCAAGCAGTGTCAGGAGTGGCTGAAACGGCTGACCCGGGCCATAGCCCACCCGTCCCGCCTGGAGGACTTGTTTGCCCTGGCATACCACGCCTGGTGCCTGGGGGGAAGCGCGGACGACGAGGAGCAGCACGTGCACCTGTGCCGGCCAGGTGGGGGCGCCGAGCGCTCGTCCTGCTGTGCGGCTGCCAGCTCCATCTCACAGCGGCAAACCTCAGTGTCATTCTGCTGCGATTCTGAAGTGGAATCTTTTGGCAAACATTATTCTTTGCAGTTTGTACTTCTTTTCTTTTTCCAAGAATGCAGGCAAAATAAAACATTTTAACATGGCATTTATTACACTGAAAACTTGAGCGTTTAATTTGTTGCTGTTTTTTTGTGAAATTGTAGCCAGAGACTTTGCTGGAACGTGACTATTCTAATGCCCGCTAATGCGATGGGCTATACTCTGTAAGAGAGTGAATTGTTCCTGGTGATTGACATGTCCAAAATAATCGTTATATGTTTCAGATTGCTTTTGGTTGGCGTTGATCTTTTTGTTTGTCTTTTCTGACAGTGTTATGAATTTCTGAATGTCAGTGATATGATTCAATGTGAAGGTGTTTTAAGAAAATAAAGTGGTGTTGAATCTGTTACAATGATACACATTTGTTTTTAATGGCACTTCGACCACTGGAAGAAAAACAAAATACTGGTCGCTTAATATCAAATAGCTAGACATCAACCTGTAAAAGCTTTCAACAAAGACTTTGTTTATTTTATGAAGCATTGAGACTGATACATGTATGATAAGGGCTTTGATGGGTAATTGAATAAGACACATTGTCAGACACATTGAGTGTGGCCAGTGGGTGTCGGCTGTGTTCCTGATCTGTCCTTTGGCGCCTCCCACAGGTGATCATGTGCGTCAGAGGATGGAGGTGGAGGTGCTGCGGATGGGCTACGACATGCAGAACGCCTGGAGAGTATCGGACATCAACGCCAACTACAAGTAGGTCTCAGTATCACACCTGGGCTGGCAGATGGCCATCACCATCATTCTTCTTCCTCTGTCGATTCCTGTTATATCAAAGCAGAACTGCTGAGCCCAGGAACTGGGTCGTGGGAAGAGGAAGTGTAGAACCTGGGAAGTGAGACTGGGTCGTGGGAAGGGGAAGTGTAGAACCTGGGAAGTGAGACTGGGTCGTGGGAAGGGGAAGTGTAGGACCTGGGAAGTGAGACTGGGTCGTGGGAAGGGGAAGTGTAGGACCTGGGAAGTGAGACTGGGTCGTGGAAAGGGGAAGTGTAGAACCCGGGAAGTGAGACTGGGTCGTGGAAAGGGGAAGTGTAGAACCCGGGAAGTGAGACTGGGTCGTGGGAAGGGGAAGTGTAGAACCCGGGAAGTGAGACTGGGTTGTGGGAAGGGGAATTGCGGAGCCCGGGAAGTGAGACTGGCTCGTGGGAAGGGGAATTGCGGAGCCCGGGAAGTGAGACTGGCTCGTGGGAAGAGGAAGCATGCCACCTGTCTGCTCCTGCTTGCAGGCTGTGGGGCTGACTGTTACAGCGCCTTCTAGCTGCTGCGCAGAGCTGATTGTTACAGCAGTAGCTCGAGAATCATTAAAGTCCATCCAAAGACAGGCAACCCCCTCCCTGGGAGAACATCCTGCAGAATTAGAGCAGGAGAGTGGGGCAAAAGCCGCAGAGACTGCTGTTAGGAGACGCATTACTGGGGGTGATTGTACATTAGCCCACGTCCTCAAATGGCCCATCTCATCACTTCATCACAGATGCGGGTGTGTGTTTGCATCAGGGAATCTCCCCGATCCTGATGTGTGTTGGGAGGGTGCATCTTTTCATGTGCAGCGTGAAAAGGGGTGTGTGTGTGTATCGATTCTGTCTTTTTGCTACCACTGAATCTTGATCAGGAGCTCCTCTCATTTCCCCCTGCCAAAGATAAATCTTCCAGGAGCTTTTAGTGTCCATCACATCTGTGATATATTTAGGCCTGTTTCCTCACCCCCATCCTCCAGCCAGTTTCTCATGGTTACTGGGTTCCTGGCCAGACAGAAAGTGCATATATATATATATATATATGAAGCCCATGTTTGCAGATGTGCGGAAGCAAATTAAAACCATCTGAAAACTGTCTTAAGCTTTATTGTTTATTATATTTTTCTTATTTTCAATAAATCTGGTAGGTTGTTTTTTTATTGTTTCCTCATGCTGAGGTAAATATTGAGTCATGATGGAATAATTCAATGGAAGAATTCCATGGCCTGTGAACAGATCATCATCATGTATGGATGGGTCTGACACTGGGAATGTGACCATTTTCAGGGCTCCTTAATCAGAGTCCCCAGTTACCCAGACATGGTTGAAAACCCCTGAACCTCTTCTTTGCCTTGTCCCTTTAGGCTGTGCTCCAGCTACCCTCAGAAGCTCCTGGTTCCCGTCTGGATCACGGACAAGGAGCTGGACAGCGTTGCCTCATTCAGATCCTGGAAGCGGATCCCTGTCGTGGTCTACAGGTGAGGCGGTGTGAGGGTGGTCTACAGGTGAGGCGGTGTGAGGGTGGTCTACAGGTGAGGCGGTGTGAGGGTGGTCTACAGGTGAGGCCATGACTGCGGGCCGGTTCCTGGTTGTCGTGCCAGTGTCCCACACACAGGTGCTCCCTCACTAACGGATGTTTTGGCCGGCCGGCAGGCACCAGCGTAACGGGGCGGTCATCGCACGCTGCAGCCAGCCAGAGATCAGCTGGTGGGGCTGGCGAAACACCGAAGACGAGTACCTTGTCACCTCCATCGCCAAAGCCTGCCACCTGAATCCCGGGTCCCGCACAGCCGGGGGCCCCCCCAGCCGGCCCCGCGCAGAGAGCGGGGACACCTGCGACAGCGACTTTGGTGAGCCTGCAGTCCGCCAGTGTGCTGTCTTTGCCTAAGGACTCCTGGGGACGTTGTGTACGGTCATCACTCCTGTTACTGCCTGGTTCCTCAAATGGTGTCTCTGAGTAAAGCCTCTGGACTGGAGGGAAGGGAGCCCTGAACTGGTGGGGGGTGCAGGGGTAGGGCCACAGTGCTGCTTCGGTGCTGTCCTGCAGCTGGGGGGGGGGGGCAGACACTTAATCTGGGGTGCCACTGGCCTGACAGTGTGTAGTGATGAGAGCCCTCTTTGGCCACTGGCCATAACGCATCACCTCCGTGCGACCCGGACGTCGGTCCCGCACCAGCCTACAGCCGCCGTAGACTTCCTGTAGACTTGAACCCCAGCTCAGTGTCCTTCCCTCCCCCCACCCAGACTCATCATTGACTGCCTGCCCTGGTCCCGATACCTCCGCTGTGCCTCAGAAACTCCTGATTCTGGACGCACGTTCCTACACGGCTGCGGTGGCAAACCGGGCCAAGGGCGGGGGCTGCGAGTGTGAAGGTTAGTTCCCGGGGGAGGAGTGGGGGGTGGGGGGGGGGCTTCACCGCTACTGGCTGGAGCTCGCATTCTGACTGCGTGTCTGCGCATGCCTACACAGAGTATTACCCCAACTGCGAGGTGATGTTCATGGGCATGGCCAACATCCACTCCATCCGGAACAGCTTCCAGTCCCTGCGGGCTGTCTGCACCCAGATCCCCGACCCGGGCAAGTAAGTGTCTGCGCACGACCTGCTCCCGCGGGCCGGCAGCGGGCAGCTCTCTGCCACATTGTCTTTCAACATTGTGTGTGGCTGGGTCTCGGGTCATGTCAGCACCAGTAATTCTTCACTGGTTTGCCCCCAGCTGGCTGTCTGCATTGGAGAGCACCCGCTGGCTGCAGCACCTGTCCGTCATGCTGAAGGCGGCCACTCTGGTGTGCTCTGCAGTTGAGAGGGAGGGTCGTCCCGTCTTGGTGCATTGTTCTGACGGCTGGGACCGCACCCCTCAGATAGTGGCCCTGGCTAAGGTCCTGCTGGACCCCTACTACAGAACCCTAGAGGTACAGCCTTGCTGGACACTAGTCCCTGGCCCCAGCATCTGACTTTTATAACCAACAATAAACCACCTCATATAAGAGTACTGGGTCATGTGATTAGTGTGGTTTTAACCCATCTTCCCAACCCCCCCCCCCCTCCGCAGGGCTTCCAGGTATTGGTGGAGACTGAGTGGCTCGACTTTGGCCACAAGTTCGGCGATCGCTGCGGCCACCAAGAGAACGCGGACGATGCCAGTGAGCAGTGCCCCGTCTTCCTGCAGTGGCTGGACTGTGTGCACCAGCTCCTCAAGCAGTTCCCCTGCCTCTTCGAGTTCAACGAGGCCTTCTTGGTCAGTGCCCCATCAGCACCAGCCGAGGGCTTACAGGGAACTACCTTTACTGACCTTGTACATTCAGAGCTCTCCACAGCGGTTTTGAATGGGTGCTGTGGCCAATGCAGTCCCACAAGCAACTGTTTTTTTATGGATTAATCTATCAAATATTTTACCAATTGGTCAATTAATCTAAATGATTTAGTTTAAGTACATTTTTTTGGCAACAAACTAATATGCACGGGCTTTTCAGCACTACTGATATTATGGATGATATTTTTGACCACATTTCGTTGAGCAAATTAGTAGTATACTTAAAAAATTAATGATATGCGTATTGCAATCCCCAGAAGTTGGTAATCTGCTTAAATTCGCAGTGCTGCTCGATTAGCGCAACACATCATGCTGCTGTTTTGGTAAATCGCGGTAGCGATAAGCACTGAAGTGGTGGTGAACGTAGACTTCGCAACTCCTAATAGTCGTGTGCTCAGCGCACACGAACACACAGCAGACAGACATTCAGACAGAAGACAGACTTCATGGCTTTAATAATGAGTATATTTAGCAGCTAGAAGGACAAAACATATTTAAAAGCTCTCTGTACTAATGCTACTTTAATGAACATGAGTAGACGGCACTGGTTGTCATACTTATTCTGGCAGTCCAGAATAGCACCTGTGCGTTTTCTCTTCAGGCCCTCGTGCGTGGGCCTCGTGTCCTTGTAGTATGTCGTCGAACTTTGCACAAACCGCTTTTATTTTGTGATACTCCCATAATGACATAGTGATAAGGAAGGAAGGAAGGAAAACATTTGTTATAATGAACTGAAGCGTTTTAGAAATCATAATGGTCATTTCATTAAAATGATTTTTTAAAATGCTGTGTCAGTGTAAAATATCGGTGTTGACGCATTTTCAGCGTTGACGTCATCGACTGCGTCGACTAACAGAGGCAGTCCTCTGTGGCCTTGTCTTGGCAGCTCATTCATGATATGCTTACAGGCCTTCGGTTGCTCCTGATCACCTTGACAAGCCATCGAAACGAAATGGAAATTCAGCCCGAGTTTGGCTTATGAATGGCATTCAGTTTGTATGTGACAGTGTCCACTAATGTTCTTGTGTCGATGCCACACTGAGTAAATGCCTACCGTCTGAATGTTTTTGCTGGTCTAATTGTATGCGGTGTGTAACTGACTGACAATGCAGTGAGGCTTCAGTGCACTGTGCTGGTCCCCATCCTCCTGGCTGCAGGTGAAGCTGGTGCAGCACACGTACTCCTGCCTGTACGGAACCTTCCTGTGCAACAACGGACGGGAGAGGGAGATGCGGAACATCTCCAGCCGCACCTGCTCCGTGTGGTCGCTGCTGCGCTCGGGCAACAAGAACTTCCAGAACTTCCTTTATATCCCTGGCCATGACACGGTGAGCTGGCCGGCCCTGCCCCCCCTGAATCCCTTTGGGGCTGCTTTTCCTGCCGCTTATGCTTCTGTCATGATGTCGGCCGAAAGATCCTGCAGATGCAGACACCCAGCTGCAACGATGCTAACATGGCCTGTTGCTTCCTGTCAGCTTCCTTATTCTTACTCATTGGACGAGGCATCATCATCATCAGGAAGCAGTATTCTATAAGACCGGGCTGCTTAACCCTTCTCCTGGTTATCTACCACTCAGATTGAGTAGACAGTGTACCCACTGAAGGGCCCGATTATCTGCATCAGGCATGTTAAATTATGGCTGCACCTAAGCTCTACGGGGTAGTAAAAGTTTCAGCACAGCATTGGGCAGCCCAGCATGTAAGAAGTGCTGCAGATTAGGCTTCAGTGCCTGTGATCCGAAAGTTGGCGGTTCAAATCCCGCCCTCACCAGTACAAGTTTCATTGCCATGATGCTTTTAGCTCCCTGAAAAATGTACCAGAGGGCAAAAATGTCCCAAGAAACCTCCGAATGTACCTGGAAAACCGTTATCAAGGAGCAAAATTGCCCCCACGATTCTTGGAAATAAAAAGGAGACTGGATGTCATCGGAGTATGAATGCCCACACGCTTCCCATCTGCTGCTGGTTACTTGTCCCAGTGTGTGTAGCTTGCCCCCCCCCCCCCCCCCCCCCCCCCCCCCCCCCCCCCCCTTCCCCCCCCGCCCGCCCCGGGCCTCCCCCCCCCCCCGCCCGTGCCTC
>JAABNY020000108.1:29681691-29691730 GCA_015164015.2 Brevimyrus niger | reverse complement strand
CAAACTCCACACACATGTTACCCAGGCGGAGACTCGAACCCGGGTCCCAGAGGTGTGAGGCAACAGTGCTAACCACTACACCACCATGCCGCCCCTGCCATAACATTTATATCATAAAAATGATTTGATATCGAGACATGTAAGCCTCACAGTTAAGGAAGTGGGTATTTGAGTATACCTACTGTATGCACCGTGTTTTGTACGCGTTCCGGTGTTATGCCGAAAAAGGCATCCCTGCCTTAGAATGCATGCCGGTGTTCTGACTAGTTAAGCTTTCAAGGTTTTGTTTTTTTTTTTTTTTTTTTTTGGGGGGGGGGGGGCGGGGGGTTTTTGGGGGTTTTGGGGGTTGGGGGTTTTGGATTTTTTGGGGGGTTAGAGTTTTATGGTTTTCTTGGGGCTATTGATTAGCACTACGGTAGCCTTACTCGACAAAGTAGCTCAACTCGTTTCAGATCAGCGAACAATCAGTCATTTAGAGACAGGTATGCATTCTATGGCAGGGATGCCTTTTTCGGCATAACACCTGCAACTTCTTAATTTACAAGCGCTGTACACACATACTCTCTCTCTCTCTCTCTCTCTCTCTCTCTCTCTCTCTCTCACACACACACACACACACACACACACACTGCAGCAATAAATATACACCTTAGATCACATTCTTACGTTACTTCCCCTCCTTCGTCCTTGCTAGTTTACCTAATTATTATCTAGACGCATCTCTCGCACACGACTATTATTGTATAAAAACTTTCACTTTTTGTGTGAAGCTGCTTTGAGACAATGTCCATTGTTAAAAGCGCTATATAAATAAAAATGAATTGAATTGAATTGAAAATTGAATAGTTTACATAAACATATTACCGTCATATAGGCTTATATACAGTTCTGTATAATATTTAAAACCGTAACCGTTACGTAACGTAACGTAAACACAAATAACGTCTCAAAACTAACTGTTATCCGTATATGCTAGTGTGTGTTCTTAAAGCGTTATTATTCTTTGAGGAAGATGCTAGCTGCCAAGTTGCATAACAAAGACGATCCTTCAAACAACTGTGTGTGGTTTTGTATTTATTGCTGTACATTGTGGGTACCCGATAGGGTGAGTGTTGTTAAAGCGGGACACCTGAAAATTTGCTTTCTGGAAAATTAATCTCAGTGTCTTGAATCCCAACTTGAACCATTCTAAATACATTAAAGCCCCTTGAACACTGTATAGAATAGAAAATAAATAGCTATTATTACTAAACACATATATTAACCGCAAAGTTTAACTGTTCCATTTTGCCAAATGTCCCTTTTTTACAATACTCACCATACTTTTTGCATTCTGAAGACATTTTCCGATCACAACTAATTTTTTTAAATATCTGATTGCAATCCAAAAACTAAAACAGCCAAAAGTCTTGTTTGCTTATTTAAGGTTGGGGGTGGGTAATGGCTAAGGTTTCAACAGTTATTATTCAATACGGTTATGTCCATAGGAATCATATATATAATGAAGAATTAATTTAAACCCGGTTTACGCAAATGGTCTGAAGTTGTTGTTGCCAAGGTTTTAACTGCGATACGATCCGGTCGCGCTACACCTGCTTCGCTATATCGCCGTTGTGATGCGCACAGTATTAAAACGTACCGAGGAAGACAGCAGTGTATTTTAGCATATTTACCTGCATCGGCATAATTTATGGCTAATAGCGTAATAATTGCATAATTTATCCATCTCTACGCTCGCAGCTTAGATAGGCTAAAGCGGCTCTTGGGCGGTAACGTTTCGATGTCACAGGAGTCTTTTTGTTATCGACATTTATCTCGAAGAAGAGACCTTACGATGTGAATGTCCCAAATTTGTCCCACAGAGCAGCCTGATACACAGGCTGTATATCGTTGCCTCCTGCCGTCATACTCGCTTTCTCTTCGTACACTCAGATAGCCTAACTTTACCCTGTATATGAAAAAAGAATCCTTACATGGATCGTCAACAACTACAACAATAATCAGGACCGGTCAGTCCTATGGGCGGCATAAATGGTGCCGACTTGCCACCCAACTTCACATTGCTTCGGACGGGGGCGCCGGCACTGATGCTTGCCTCGGGCGCCACATCAGCTAATCCTAACAAAAACTACGTGCTTTGGACCCTTAATAATATTGAACTCCAAACTATATAAAACAAACATCCAATTAATGAATGGGCGGAATAATAACAACAACAACAACAATAATAATAATAATAATAATAATAATACTTGATGAACTTTTAAATAGGCTCAAGTGAGCTGTTAAAAATAAAAAATGTTACATCCTTTGAAATACAAATTGGCCTTCTGATTTCAGGTAGATTTGTGGTGATAAGAAAGAAAATCGTGTCAAACTGTGTAGGCCTAATTGTTGGCGCAGGTTTTATTACTCAATAAAATAAAATGACTTTTTCAGAACCTACTTTATTTTGAAGTTATTTGTTTTGAAGTATTAGAACGATCTGATAACTTTAACAAATATTTTAAGTGGCACCAGAACAGCAGTCGGAAGGAGTTTGACAATGGGGGGGATGGCATCGCAATAAACACTCATGCAATACATTTTGAAAGTATTTTAAAACAATAATTTCATCATTTAAAATAAGACTAACACTGTGTAGTGTTATCATGGCCTACAGAAGGAAATGTTAGAGGGCTGCAGTACAGAAACTAGTTTGTTTGGCCCAAGTTCTTGGATTTCCTTTGCAAACACAAACACAAATAATGGGGAGGCCTTTGCCTATTCTCAGGGGCATATGCATTTTATATAAATATTTGATATTTGTGATAGTACCACATATTTGTCATGTGTAAACATACATCTCCATTGTGTAATACTAAAAACACTGCAAGCAAGCACGTGAGGTAGAAACCTTAATAAAACAAGAGATTCAGCCTATTATTATAACCTGATATTACGGAAAGATAAGGAACTGCCAAATCTCAAATCTTTTGTGACAGTGGATGATAAGAAGACAATGCCTGTGTGTTACAAACTTTTATGGTCAGGAACAACTGTTGATTATAGGAATATTTGAAAAAGATGTTCTTGTGAAATATGAAAACAACAAAATAATTAGCTGGTTTTATAAACCTGTTTGCATAGTAAATAGCTGTTTTCTGAAAGGTTTCTAGCAGTTTTTTTTTTAAAATAATTTCTTTGATGGTGTTACGGTCACTGGGGCACAGGCCGAGGAAGCAGGATATAAGCCATGGAGTCGGGTAACGTGGGATTTATTCAGGTCGAAAACACTCAGAAACATGAAACGACTTCACACAATGTTAATGACCGGAATGGGGAAAACATACCTAACGCAGACTTAAATACATTGGATTAATCAACAACAAGGAGAAACAGATGGTAAATACAGGGATTCCACATGAGGTAGCGAAGGGGCATGGCACATGGGAGGATCAGATGAGCAGGGCGTGACAGAACCCCGCCCCCAAAGGGACTGGAGGGACAAATCCGGGCACACCACAGGACCTGGGGAAAGAAAAGAGATACGAGAAATGAGACACAGGGAACAGCAACTAAACAAAGGACAAACAAGAGAACAACCCAGACAACAACTGAACAAACGCAGACATGAAGAGGGACACCAAGGGTGGGAACAACAGCAGGGGGCACCCCGACAAGAGGAGGGGAGAACAGACCAGGATGGAAGAAAGGCAAAAATAAGGATCGGGAGCAAATACAGGGGGTAAGGAAGCAAAGGGCGGGGGGAAACAGGGAGCAGGAGGGAACCCTGGCAGGCAGAAGGCAGGAGCCGCAGAACTGGGGGGCCGGAGCAGGAGGGACTGCGACTGCAAAGAGGGTGAGGAGGAAGTTTGAGGGACTGGTGGAGGAGGCGAAGAGGGAGGAGAAGGGGACTCTGGAGGAGGGAGGAGAGGCCATGGCAGGTGAAGGTGCAGGCAACTGATAAGGCATCGGAGGCGGGACTGCAGCCACCTGACGAGGCACTGCAGGGGGACCCATAGGCGACCGGCGAGCAGGAGCCGGAGGACCTGCAGGTGACCGCTGAGCCAAAGACAGGGGGACTGACGGCAAGCCAGAGGGCTGGGCGGTTGGGACTCGACCCTGGCACAGGTGTCCTCTTCCTCTCCGGAAGACTGAGAGACGGGGACCCAGATGGTGGAGCAGGAACCACGGAGGGGGGGGGGTGGGGGGCAGAGGAGGAACCACGAGCACAGGAACCACGGGTGGGTGCATCAGGAGCCACTGGCACAGGAACCATGGGGGGGCGGAGCAGGAACTGCCGACACAGGTGCCGGAGTTTGCGCCTCAGCAGTGGGTGTCGCCTTTTTAGGGAACTTGGGGACCTGAGGTATGGCATCCCCAAGCACCCTGGGGATGCTGGCACATGGGAGGATTGGGCGAGCAGGGCGTGACAGTTGTTTGCTTTGTTAAGGTGATCTTTTTAAGAAACATCAGCATAACCTTAAAGTTGTCAAAGATGACAAATTTATTTGCTGCAATACAGGTCGTTTATCCAAGAATGCCAGTCTTTTTATGCACCGTTCACATTCTTCCTTTAAATGCATTTAAGCATTATTGCATACTGTTGGAAAATTAATTCCAATATATGTGTGTCAGGCTTTGCACAAAATATGAGGAACAATTTTATGAAACAGCTGAATGTGATTTTTCATCGCAGTGGGACTGACGTTGTTGCAAACGGTTTCGATCGGCTAACTGCTCCGTTTCTGTTTTCAGCCTGGTGTTACTACTCAGAGATGTCCTGCACGAGCACCTGCTTAGGTGGGACCGCCTTCCATTGTGAACTGATATAAATCATCAGAAAGGAGCTCTGTAATGTCGACTCGCTCTTTGGATTCCCTTGTCCTTCATCAGCACTTTTATTTGGGACAGAAACACGTATCGTGAGACATCACTTATTATGCTCTTCCCATGGGTCACATCATTGATCCCTGCAGGCCCAGAGTTCTGGTCCAACATGAGTCACTCTCAGTGCAACGGACAGTCACAGTCCCCCATCAACATCGTGACAAGGAAGACCGAACTGGACCCGGACCTTACCCCCATCCACTTAAAAAACTACCAGGAATCCCACTCGTGGAACATAAGAAATAACGGGAAATCTGGTGAGTCCCCGTGCACCAGTTAAACATGAAAATACAAGAACTGTTTATACTGTATAACATCACTTTATATATAAAGGTATCTGCTGAGAATAATGTCACATGGTAACAGTCAACAAACTGCTGGGTAACAGCCTACTCATCTTTGTATTAAACAAAGATTTACTTATCTGATAAACATCACTTAATACCCTAATTTGTCTTTGATTCTCAAATCTGAGGATTTTTAGCTGTTGAAGAACTTGCTCCCGGCACTAAATAAAGTCAGACTTAGTATTTGGGAAATGTGTTTTTTTCCTTAACACTGGATGCCAAAACATGATGCTATCCCCAAAATTAAAGATTAATATGAATTAAACATCCATCCATCTATTATCTGAAACTGCTTGTCCTATTCAGTGTCATGAGGGGTCCACAGTCTATCCTGGAGGCTATGGGTGCAAGACAGGGAATAACCCAGGATGAGGCACGGACCCATTGCAGGGCACAAGGCAGGGAATAACCCAGGATGGGGCACAAACCCATCACAGGGCGCAAGGCAGGGAACAACCCAGGATGGGGCATCAACCCATCGCAGGGCGCAAGGCAGGGAACAACCTAGGATGGGGCACCAACCCATTGCAGGGCACAAGGCAGGGAACAACCCAGGATGGGGCACCAACCCACTGCAGGGCACAAGGCAGGGAACAACCCAGGATGGGGCACCAACCCATTGCAGGGCACAAGGCAGGGAACAACCCAGGATGGGGCACCAACCCATTGCAGGGCACACTCACACACCAGTCACTCACACATGCACACCTGCAGGCAATTTGAGAACTCCAATTAGCCTCAGCATGTTTTCTGATTGTGGGGGGAAACCAGGGCGCCCAGAGGAAACCCTCCGATGACACGGGGAGAACATGCCAACTCCACACATGTAGAAGCCTGCCGGAGACTTGACTCAGGTCCCAGAGGTGTGCGGCAACAGTGCTAATCACTGCATCACCATGAATTAAACATTTCAGAGGATGATACTCAGAATATTCTTTGCTTTCAGTGCAGGTAAACATCCCTCATGGGCCGTTGATCAGCGGTGGGAAGCTGAAGACGATTTACAGGGCAGTGCAGTTCCATTTGCACTGGGGCAAGAATGGAAGTCCTGGGTCAGAGCACACTGTGGACGGCGAGCAGTATCCCATGGAGGTATGGGATGTGTGTAACACCACCTTCCACCAGCAGGCGGATTCATAGCACTCGCACCTGTTCACTGTAGCTGCCCATTCTCATGTCAGCTGATCCACAGTGCCCATGACCTAGGGCTCCATGATGGGGACTTATACCCACAACATGGTACATAACCTAACACAATCTTCCAGAAGCAGTTGTGTCCTTTTTGTGTATCGTTTAGTGTGATTTTCTTGCGTTTTGGAGTTTTTGCAGTGTTTGCTGGTTTCTACTTCTTGCTCACTGTGTCGTCCACAGCTTCATATTGTCCACATTAAGCAGCAGTATGCCAACCTGAGTGAAGCTCTGAAGGACCCCACTGGCCTGGCGGTGCTGGGATTTTTCTATGAGGTTGCAAATTCACTCTCAGTAGTGTTACCTTTGGCTCACTGTCTGCAGTGTGGTTACGGGATTGGTCGTTCTTTACCAAGTAACTCCTAAGGGCTGTGTGTGTCTTGCAGATATCAGTCAACAATAACAGAAACTATGACCCGATATCTAGTGCCCTGAACAAGATCATTGAAGCAGGTCAGTAATCATAGCTAATGATCTTGTCTGGGCCATTTTTTTAATGCGTGTTGTCTGTTCCAGATCATTTCTAAAACAACTCTCCACCTGATGTTTGTGAAGCTTGACAGGATGATGAGCAGTAGCTTTCTTAGACCCCACTTTCATTCTCTTCTCACCTGTTTTGTCATCTACTGTGTCTCCAGGTGCTAACACAACGATACCCAACATGACGCTGGCCTCTGTCATTCCACCACAAGAGACCCTGACCAATTACTTCCGCTATCATGGTTCCCTGACCACCCCCAATTGTGTACAATCTGTGGTCTGGACTGTTTTCGAGACCACCATCCCAATCAGCATGAGCCAGGTACAGCTTGTAATAGGGGGCCTCGGTGAAGCGTCTGGCGCGATGGGGGGGCCTCGGCGAAGTGGCTGGCGAGATGCCACAACCTCATGTTGCCACCTCTCTCTTTTATTTCTGTCTTTCAGCTCAGCGGTTTCTCCAAGCTGAAGTTTGAAAATGGCAACCCTTTGACATACAATTACAGATCGGTGCAGCCCCTTAATTCGCGGAAGGTATACCGGTCTGGAAGCGATGCGGTTTTGGCCAGCGTTACGCTCCTGGCGGCCACAGTCTTGGTCTCCATTACACTCTAACAGTCTGGTTAAACGGCGCCACCCACTGTTCCAGCGATGGGCACAGGGAAGGAGACCAATGGCCTCGTCTCGTTCACAGCTATTCCAACCCAAAGTACGGAATGATTCAGAAGCATTATATCAATAAATAAATCACCTTTATCAGGAAGACACTGTGAACACTGTAAACTGCACTATGCCATATTATTTCAGTAGCCTTCACTGCAAGGCATTTGCTGATTTTAAACCCACCTGACATTGTAATCATTGATAAATGGACAGTGGACTGATTTCTGCAAGAACCTCTAATGTCAATGTTGAAACCTAGCACTCGGCAAGCATGTGAAGCGACAGATGAGACTTCTACAGGTAGAAAACGGAACAAACTTTGATACATCTGTACACCCATTAAGTGCTGGTCTGACTGGGACCTATCACATGCATCATATGGGCTGACACAGTGTGCACACAGTCCATGATGAACACTACTGTTCGGATATTTGGCCCGCATGTAATTCCCTGACTCTGGTGTGGAATTGTTACTAGTGCTGTTTTATACATGCCCTCTAAGGAGGTGCGCTCCATTGGAGGTTAAGTCCTGAGTGAGTGGCACAGAAAGCCAGCTGCATTATGGGAAATGCTACACACACACCCAGCTTAGAAAGGACTGTCTGGCTGGTTGTATTCTTCTGGTTCTACATTTCCCAGGCCTGCTAAAATGGCACACTTGAGAATGTCTAGAGTCACAGCACTCCATCAAACCGCACACATCCCCAGAAACACTGAACCGTCTCTGGTAAAAGCTTCGATAGAGACTTCAAGTAAGACAAGTGTCAGTGTGTTGAGTGCAACTAGACTGGAGAAGCGTTGACTATATGGCTTGTGTCAGTTTTGGTGATTCCAAGCCTAGTCAAATACATTAGTTTTGATAGATACCTTGATACCGACGCAGGATGGGGCAATAACTCATCTGGCCGTTGGGATTCACACATTCATTTTATAGTGAGAGGATACACACTATGGTGCCTTATTAATTAATGTACCTTGTACAGTGAGCATACACATGTATACAGTATATGTACTTATCAATACCTTAAAATGTATAGAACTATTTCATGGTTTGAAGTCAACAGATATTTCATGGTGGAAAAAACTGAAGGAAAATCAAGTGAATTTAAAGGGACATATTTGTTCATCACTTGTGTTCACCATGACATCTGTCTGGCCAAAGTGGCTATTCAGACTTTGTTGCTTGCATTTTGTGTGATCACATATATATGATATGTTACCATTATTAAGTCATATGACAAATGTATCGATAAAACAATGATATGTTTTGACATCATCCTCCCTGAGAAGAAATTAAACACAAGATGACTTATATATTTTGTTCTCCTTCTGTTTGCTGGTTTATGCCTACATTCATGCTACACAATAGCCCAGGGGTGGGCAATCCGCAAAGGACCGGTGTGTATGCAGGTTTTTTGGATAACATTTAGGTCAGCTGCTCAAACCCAGGTTTGAGGACTCAGCCAATCAGTCCTCTAATTAGTGATATAATTAGAGCTTTGCAGTAGAAATCGACATATACAATGGCCCTTTCTGGGTAACTGCCCATCCCTGCAATAGCCCAAGATGATCACAAACTATCCAGTATGAACCATTGCTAGCAACTACTCCTTGCACTTCTGTCACCGCTGCATCTTTTTGGGGTAAACCTGCGAGTTACAATGTTTCCAGTACAGTATTATGCCCCTGCGTGAAAGTGAATTTAAATGGGAAAGCTTCACAACCAGGGTCACAGGTGACTCACAGGCTGCCGCAGAAACGATTCTTCTAATCCATTTCTAATTGACTTGTACTAGACACAGAGCCCAAGCTTCCAGCTCTGATAGGAGAAGTGTAATCTCAAACCTCAGCTCTCCCTGTGGTTCCCCACCCAGGAGAACACCACTACATCTTTGTACTGTTGCGCAAGAACGAGGACTCAAAGGCCTCTTTGTGACACCGTGAACGGGAAAGACCAGGACCGACCCTGGGTGTTCTGGTGCCTTTGGCAAGATTCTGTCTCCCCAAAAGAAGACAACCATTTTTTTCAATTTATATAAACAAAAATTAAATAGCATGAGGGATGCTGGCTGCTAACTAGCTGGCTTGTGTCTGTTTCACAAGACAAGGAGTGAAATATTAAAACTAGTGTGAATAATGCCACAGAGTGCAGCCAGAGGGACTCGCTCTTTGGCCTCCCGCAGTTAAATGGCACCCTAGGTGTTTGCCTATCTCGCCTACAGGGCCGCCCCAGGCAATGCAGTAGTGTTTGGAGAAAGTGCATTAATGCAAATAGTCTGATCTCACCAGAATGAAGTGTGTTAATGCACTGGGAGCTGTGGGGAGTGTGAGAGTCGCTGCTCCGGATGCACATGCCTGCTCTGCTGAGCACAGCTCTTTACTGTGGCCTGTAGCAAATGCCCCCCCCCCCCCCCCCCGGGGGGGGTGCCGGGGGGGCCCCCCCCCCCAACCCCCCCCCCCCCGGTTCCGCGCCGTGGAAAAAAAAAGGGCAT
>JAABNY020000108.1:29660683-29673866 GCA_015164015.2 Brevimyrus niger | reverse complement strand
AGACGCCAGAAACCAGCAGTCACCTGCAAACAAACAGAAGGATGTTCATCAGTAAATACATGAGCATTCAATCAAAGCGCTGCCAAGCCTGTAGCCAGACATGAACGGGGAGTGCAGAAAAATATTTTTTTTGGGGGGGGGTTTCAAATTTATAAGCTTATTTTACTACCTGGATACATATCTGGTGATTGGGAGGGAACGAATTCCTGGGAGGAGATACAAATCCCTAATTCATAGATATATGCTCAGTGTGACCCTATACTAATAGAGTGCAAGGATGAGGAATTAATTAGTGTATTGTTATTTATAGATAAGTAACTGTAGTCTATATTAATTTTAATTATTAGAACAGGTGAAATACTAATATCTACTGTGGTCATTCCACTGAATAATAATAATAATAATAATAATAGCAAAATCTTATTACCCAAAGATCCTTGAGCGATGTCAAATCTTGAAACTCCATCCACAAATAAGCATGGAGACGCTACCATTTTCTGAAAGAATCAACGCTTTTTATCAGCAAGAACCTAAATAAAAATACAAATTGCTGTACAGTTAAGACAAACAGTCATAGCATTTGACAGTACTGTCATGAGTGTGGGCGACTCGGGCATGAGAGTGAGGCATGACTGGGGCACAAAAAATGGTGGAGAACCCACTTGCAGTTCAACAAACAAAACAAGGGGTTTATTAAACAAAAAAGAAAAGAGTACAAATTCAACAAAACCAAAAAGACCACGAGGGGTCAAAAACTAAAAGGGGATTAACATAAACCTCTACACTGACAATTTCTAATACCGCAACCATCAAACACAATCAACAACAGAGACACAACGAACCACTGGGGAACTGAACAGAAGCAGGAACTAAAATACTAAGGGGTAATGAGACTAACACAGGACAGGTGAGGCTAATTAACAAAGACCAGGAGAACAGGGCACAGACAAAACTAATAAACTCAAAGGAACTAAAAACATGAAAACTAAGAACTATAACCAAGGAAACAGAAACTAAGACTTGGGAATTACAGACAGGTAAAGACATAAGCAGGGACACAAGGAGCAAAACCAAAAACCAAATGCAAAATCACAAGGTACAAGAACTAGAAAAACTCAAATGAAACACTAGGGAGAAAAATATAAAAACAGAGGAGGTAAGATTCAAACACAGTACAAGGATCACAGGTAACTACATGCTCAAGGTATTGAGCCACACCGCCAGACAGGTAACGAAGAAGAACAAAGACTAACACGGAGGACGGGATGACCAGCGACACCTGCTGGCCAAACAGGGAAGGGACACAGAGTGGGACAACAGCGGCAGACCCTGCCACAGAACATTCTAAAAAAGGCTTGTTATAAGAATCTCATACCTGTCTACTACATAAAATGTTCCTTTGTTGGCAAAAAATGAAGAACAAGCCCAGCAGCAGATCAAAGCAGCAGGTTAACTGAATTGGAAGAAGCACTTCTGCCTTGACATCATTGCCTAAACCACTGAATGCAGTTTATCATGAAGGAAATCTGGACCAGGAGAACAGGCTCTGAAAAGGACACCACAACCTTCAGCGTTTTTACAAAGCCAGTGTGACCCATGTTGAATAAATCCAGTGTATTGTTGGGTGCATCTGTTTATGAATTTCTGGAAATCATTCACATTTCATTAAACAACCCTCCTAGTTCCTCTTTGAGTTGGACACTCCAGAAGTATTCAAGACTGTATTTTAGAGAGGACACCTGACCAAAGGTGGCATTCAAATCGCCAACCCTGAACATCAGGCAACGGCAATGCCTGCTAAGGCACCTTGATCATTGATATTTGGGGATAACATATAACTACATACTATATACAACAAGCCCTTTGAAGCTCAGCTCTGACTTACTTACCTACTTACCCTCTGTACAGGCAAACGTGATGGAGGGTGATTGCAAGTGGTGCACGCTGACCGTGTAGAAGTTGCTAACGATTTCCTTTTATTGTCATGTCCAGTGTTCTCTGGGGGTGGGGCTCCGGCAAGGTCAGCTTGATCTCCCAAATGGCGCCAAAGCCACACGCAGCGAAAACAAATATTTCAGCTTTGCCCTTTATGATGAGAGACAGAGTGGAAGGGGAACCGTCGCGGGCGGGTTTCTGCTGATGCTGGTGTCTATAAGTGCAGGCTCACTTCTGTTTTGCGTAACGATACCCAGAAATTTGCTGTCTATGAAAGAGCAAGTCAGATTTAGCAGAGCTCCCCTCCAAACAGACAAGGGTTCTGGTTCTGGTTATGGTGTAAGCTACGTGCATGATTACAGCGTATGCTACGTGTATGGTTATAGCATATGGGGATAGACTATGTGTATGGTTATAGCATATGGGGATAGACTATGTGTATGGTTATAGCATATGGGAATAGACTATGTGTATGGTTATAGCATATGGGAATAGACTATGTGTATGGTTATAGCATATGGGGATAGACTATGTGTATGGTTATAGCATATGGGAATAGACTATGTATATGGTTAGAACATATGGGGATAGACTATGTGTATGGTTATAGCATATGGGAATAGACTATGTATATGGTTAGAGCATATGGGGATAGACTATGTGTATGGTTAGAGCATAGGCTATGTGTCTGGACGGATATCTTTCACAGAACATGGAAGGCAATTTCCCCAAACCCATGTATGTGAAGCAAACACAAGGAACATACACATGAATCATTGCAACTATTATTATCAAATTTAAGGAATTATGATTCTTCAAAATTTTACGTACTTATTGTATTGTAGCACATGGTGTAATAGAATTGAGCTAGCAGAGAAAACAGAGCCCTCCCTATCTTCCCGTAGGCCCCCCCCCCAATACGGTATGAGGAGTGTCCCACCATGAGCTGACTGAGCGTGTGCGTGTCAGCATGTCAGAGGTAGAGGTGTGATTCCTCCACTTTTAAAAACTTTAAACGGACACATCTCCATTTTTTTGTTACCTGTCTCTCCTTCTCGTTGCCCCTGAACAAATATAGGAGCCTCCCCCTCCCTACCTAGATTTAATTTGCTGTCAGGGGGTCCAACAACAAAACTGCAGAGTCAAATTTCATCCCGTATTGGGTCAAACCTGGACATGGCATTTAATTCAAAATGGGATAATCCCATAAAATATGGGATAGGTGGCAACTGTAGCTGGTCCCCACAAAGATCTGTGAATGCAGTCAAAAACCTAAAAATGAAAAAGTCATATTTTATTTGCTTACTTATGGATAAGGTTAGAGTTCAGTAGGGGTTAAGGTCATCATGTAGGGATTCAAGTTTTCCCCATAGAAATGAATGGAGAGTCCCCACAAAGGTATAATTACAAACATGTGTGTGGGTATGTGCACATGCATCTATCTCCAAGAAGAGCATGATTGGCTATGCAAAAAGAAAGATTCCAATATACCTGAAATTGTGCAAAAGGCAAAAATATATATATATATTTTATAATTTCTTATAGTTAAACTAATGCAGGCATCTCTGCTGAGGACAGCTTTCTTTAAATAGGCAGCGTGGGGACAGTCTCGCTTCTCTGCCATGTCACACAGCTGCCTCTGGCTTCAGATGCTTAGTAAATATCTGCAGCTGAATCAATCCAGTGGAAAAGAAACCCGCTGTCTTTATAAAGATGTTTTCTGTCATGACTGATGGGATGAAGGACACAGGGCAGGCGTGGTGGGCAAACAAAAAGGGGATTTTATTGAACTCAATGAACAAAAGCTAGAAATAAATGGGATCTTGAGGGATCAAAACTGGAGGATTGGAATAAGGTAGGAGACAGACAACCAGGAGGTACGACATCAATGACAGGACTGGGAAACAAATACATTTGGAACAAACGAGGGAATTAACGAGAAGCAGATGGGAGTGATTAACACAAAGGATAGGGATGAGAAGTAAGATAAATGAGTAACTGGAGTGGCTTGTTGGGTCACACTAGGGAGGAGACAGGAGGGTCTGGTGGACATGGTGTGCAGGACATGACATTTTCACAGAGGAATAACTAAACACACTATTTTAAGTTCAAAATGATCAGTCAAGTTAAAAATGATCAAACTCAACAAAGGACACTGACATCGTGGATCATTGAATAAATTAGGTTACTTTTTGCAAAAGAGAAATAAATGCTTTACAACACATACAGACACGTTACATTTACATTCTTGGAACAGATGGGTCTTCAGGTGTCTCCTGAAGGTAGAGAGGGAGTCTGATGACTGGATGTGGTTTGGTAGCTCAGTCCACTGTTGGGGAACCACACAAGAGAACCATCTGGAGTAACCCTTCTCACATGGTGAAAAGCGTTCCAAGCAGTGTTGGTTTATTGACCAAAGACAGTGAGATGGAATGTAGGTCTTAAGGAGTCTCTTGATGGAAATGAGTGTCCATTAATGGCTGTCTGTCCATTAATGGCTCCGAAAGCCAGATTCCAAGGACTTGAACTCGGTGTGAGTACAAAAGGAGACAGTGAAGAGAGACGAGGAGGGGAGTGACATGCAAACATTTAGTCAGATGTCAGATGTCAGTTGTGCTTCCATATTTTGAATAATCTGATGTGGCTAAATGGCACAAGCTGATAAAACTGCTAGTTGAGGGTTGAAATAGTCTAATCATGAAGTAAGATCTGCCTGGACTAGAAGCTGAGCTGCATACTCAGATTAAACAAGGTCTGATGTTCCTGATGTTATACAAGGTGAATCTGCAAGACTGGGAGAGCACTGTTGTGTGCTCAGCAAAGGACAGCTAATCTTCTAGGTTCCTGGCAGACCTTAATGATGACAATGTGGGTTATCCAGGCTGAACAGTGATGTCATAGTGGATGGTAGGGCTGGCAGGAAAGTCAAAGAGCTAGGTCTTGGAGAGATTTAACTAGAGGTGTTGGTCCCTCATCCATGCTGCAATGTCACCGAGGCAGGCAGAGATCTGAGCAGAGACTGTGATGTCATGAGGAAGCAAGGACTTGTATTGTACTTGGATATAAATAAATATTCTACAATATTATATAAGATGGCATGATTATGTGATATATACGTATAAATAAATATAATTTTATATATATGTGTGGCATAGTGGCTCAGCACTGCTGCCTGACACCTCAGGGGTTGTTGGTTCGAATCCCACCCTTTGGGGCTCCTTTTTTCTCTTGTGCTCAGAGACATTCAGGTGGGCTAATTGGCTTCTCCAAATTTCCCGTTGTATGTGTATCCCTCTGGCATCCCCTCCAGGGTAAACCCCAGCTGGAATCAGCCCCAGCTCCAATGTCTCTGTGACCCTGTACCGCAGTGCTTCCCAATGCAGTCCTAGGGGACCGGACTGGAAAACACTGCTGTACAGGATAAGGAGATGGGCATGTGGATATCATTTACAGCCAGTATAATATATAAGCAATATAATTTTGTGACATAGAAGGCAATTCTCTGGGTGGCCTATAAAAATATATCATTTTAACTATAAAGTGATATGTATTATAAAACTGAAATTTAAAGAGTGCCGTGTAGATAAATTCATGGAGTTCATCTTGGTGTCCGTTTATTCATTCCTCTCACACTCTCTCACCCCCATTTCAGAACCCCATTAGACTCCACCAGCTATTCATTACATACACATCCTTCCCCCTGGCACCGACACCAGATGAGATTTTCTGCAGGGAAAATAGCAAAACATTTTATGTGCAAAGACAGTGCGGAGAATCAGTTAACACGAGTGCTTTCCGGGCTGCCCCCGACCGTGCCCCAAAGCCCCCCCCCCCCCGTCTCACACGTCAGCAGCCACCAGTCAATAAATAATGCTGCTCAGCAGACCAGCGTGAGGTTCAGTAAGTGTGGTGCCTGTCTGCTGCTCATCAAACCAGTGTGAGGTTCAGTAAGTGTTGTGCCTGTCTGCTGCTCAGCAGACCAGCGTGACGTTCAGTAAGTGTGGTGCCTGTCTCCTGCTCAGCAGACCAGCGTGACGTTCAGTAAGTGTGGTGCCTGTCTGCTGCTCAGCAGACCAGCGTGACGTTCAGTAAGTGTGGTGCCTGTCTGCTGCTCAGCGTGAGGTTCAGTAAGCAGTTTCTTGGTGTGATTTGTCCTAAGTCAAACATTTACACGTTATATCCACCTCTTTGGCGTGGGGTGAGGGGGTGTTGGGGGGTATTCTCTGACACTCATTGGGTGAGCACCATCTGAGCTTCATGCTAGGGCGTGACGAAAACTGTGTTTGTTCTTTATGATCTGTTTTCAGAATATGTTTCCAGGAAGCATCTTGTGTCCCTACCATGCCACAACCAAAGGACCCAAGAATGGGGGGCATCGGGGCAGGATGCAACAGAATACTATGCTAGCTATAGGCATCCTACCATTGGACAGCGTCTTAGCCAATCACAGCATTCGGTAGGATGTGGGTTAACATGAACATCAGGGAGCAGTTTTGCTTATTTTTGCTAGGGGAATTTAACAGTAGGGGGAGGGATTGTGGGCGGAGTGATAAGTATGGGAGAAGAGGAAAGAAAACACTAGGCGTCCTGTCCACGTTCCTTGGAGATAGTGCTTTGAAGGCTTGGTGTTTATTGTTGTCCAAAGCAAAGCACTGTAGCATCTTGATTTAGACTAAGCAAAGAGTTTGGGGTTCATTTCCCAACATTGTTGCATATTTTTAACGTTATTTCCCAGACCACAGCAAAACACAAAACTGGTTTTCCCACAGAAACACCTTGAGAGTAATCCCTGAGTACCTTCACAACAGAAATGGCATTTGGCTGCTTTGAGCTTGAAGATTCCTGCATCCTTCATGTTAAAAATGGTCTGGAGAGCTTTGTTATAAGAAAGAATACCGCAAACCTCTTTTGGTAGAGAGTGGAGCGGATTATGGTATTGTATGATTATGGGATCTTCAGATGGTGAACATCCATGTTTCACCACAATGCTTTGACTCTCATTTTCTGGCCAAGTTATAGGGATCTTTCCCAATAATTTGCCGGCACATGAATCACATCCTTTTTACCACTGAGCTGAGCTTCTCTCTATCGCTAAGCATGAAAGTGGTGGGCTTTCTAAATCCCTTTGCACTGCCCCCTTGGATTTGACTCCAGGTAGAGTCCTCTTAATCGGAATCAGACTCAGAATCAGGGTCTTTTTTATTGCCAGTAGATGCAAACAGACCAGAATTGTTTGTGGTCCAGGGTGAGTGGATTACTGAGGTACTGCAGAAGCTTTTTAGGAGCTGTGCTATTTTAAGGAAATCCAACTGGTACTGCCACAGGAATTAGCTGAGGTCGAGGATCACAAAGTTCCCTCACCAGAACATATATGGTCACTTGGCTACAGGGGTACCAAAAATGCTCTGTACCCAGTTTTTTTAGAAACCTTTGATAAGCCTTCATGCTGAAATGTCATAATAGCCTTAGGATTAGCATTAAAGATCAGCATTTGGTTGGGCAATTGTCATTCTGCGGCCGTTACCCCTGACCACAGGCACAGTGTTCCTCCTCAGCGCCACCTAGGAACATGATTTCCTAGGGTCTAGGGTCATCATGCCAACCCCCACAGAGACATGAGAGGAGCCTGAGGGGAGGCGATGCATCACTCCATGGGGAACCAGGCTCCGATTTTGACAAAGGACCCACAAGGCTCCCTGCAGAGTCTGGAAAGGTGAGTCATTGCCTTGAATAAGGTGATGAATAAGGCATTGATAGAGTTCAAGCAGGATGTGTGCAGAATTTGATCAAGAGTACTAACTGTCACTGTTTTGAGTTATACAGCTTTGTAAAAAATGAAGAGACCACAGCTCATTTTACAGTTTCACTCATTTATCAATTTATGGACATGCTCCTATGTACCTGCGTTCTTTTTTTTTCCTGGCTCTTCCCTGTTTCTCATCAATGAAGGGATTCTTCCTTGCTTTATGGGTCTTCAGTCCTGCTTCAAGGAGCCTGTTCTGAAATGCCCTAGCAGTACACTTCACACTACATAATTTCTGCATTCTGTTATCTCTCTCCGAGTCGTAAGTTGGAGAAGAACATCATGAAAACTTGTTCAAAACATCACTTCCTGTTGGAAACATGCCCCTTTTCCGGTGTTGATGTCGGAGAGAATTTTGATGTTGTCATTTCAACATGGTGGCTTACACAGTCAATAGTGTAATACTTAGAAATGTAATTGCATGATGTAGAGCAGGGGTAGCCAATCTTATCCGCAAAGGGCCGGTATTTATGCATGTTTTTGGGATACCCTGTAGGTCAACTGGTTAAACCCAGGTGTGAGGACTCTTCCAGCCAATCAGTCCTCTAATTAGTGATCTAATTAGTGAGTTGCAGTGAAAACCCGCATACACACCGGCCCTTTGCGCATAAGATTGGCTACCCCTGATGTAGAGAATACTGTATAATGAGCATAAACAGTATCCTAGCATGCAATATCAGTATTTTTTACCAAACTTGTTAGTGTCTTCTGTTTGTTTGTGATTTGTTTGGCTGTCAAAAAAGAATGGTGCTACCAATCTACTAAAATATTATAAAGTAATTAATGTGGTTTGATTGGGATGTTTCTGATCTGTTTGCCTCTCAAACAAAAAGAATATTGCTTCGAAACTAGTTTATGAACCTTTTGAATTGTCTTTCCATGTGCTATTTGTGCTCAGACAAGAACAACAAAAGCATGTCTGTGGAGGCACCCATGTTTGCATGTTTCCAAGACACGTAGCTCGGATAGGAACCTGGTTGGATGTCACGTCACGCACCTCGAAATGTTCGACTTTGCCAAGATAATCGAATGCAGCAAATGTTACCCATTGTTTCTGAAGGTCACTTGAAGTCATCCTCCGATTCATGAGAAACTGTTGAAAAAGTTAACAGTCACCTCTGGCATTAGAAAGTCGCTTCCTGCCTTTATCTGGCCGGTTCCCAGTGTCTCCTGCTCCACATTATTCTTCTGTGCTGTTGTCTTAGATATTTGGAACATGGAAGCAACCTGCCGCTCAGTGTAGCCTCTTGCCAGCAGAACCATCATTAAACCAGGATTGAGAAATGCAGATTTTAAAAAAATATGGAACAGTCTCTTTATTATTTCCAGAACTGTATTTTGAGAAGACTAGTGTGCAGAATGACCAGGAATACAATCCCATGGTAACAGACCAAGCGTTTCCTGCCAATATACTTCAGAATAAAGGTGGTTCTCTTTTAGACAGTCTTGTTTTTATTCTACTCCCTTCATTGGGATGAAATCATAAATACGCTGTCCTTTTTAATGACCAGCAAACAATGGTCTTTGTCCCATGGGCAAAATGGCATCTGGTAAAACCCTGGGGGAGTTTGAGTCATCCGGGTCCAATCAAACAGCCCCAAAGAACAATTACCCAGTAATGGGGAGAATCTAGGTAAAGGTATTATTATTAAAGAACATTAGCATGCACTGGAATGTCCTGGAATGTGTGAGAGTGAACAAGTCACCAACATTCCCAGTGAAGCAGCATGTGTCTCTGGGTAAGAAGAGCCTATATTGTCAATCCTCTGCTCAATACTTTGAAAAGTCACCTTTGATTCCCTGCCAGGTTCTGGAAACACATGGACAAAATCTCTAGTTACAACATCTCCCTGCCCCACCCGTCTGTCCCACCTTCCATTATTTCAGATCTCCCGCATTAGTAGGAATGTGGGATGTGTTTTTGTTTGGGGATTTCTGCCCCACTCAGAAGTCTTCTTAGGGATGGTCACAGTGTCGCCTTGGGCCAGTGGCAACAGCGACAGCCGGGGATGGGAACGCGATCACCAGACATCCTGGTGTCCTCCTGCTTTCTATTGTCGTTTGCAATCCTCCCTGTTCTGACCATGGCGTACCTCTCTGCAGGCTCTGCCTCTCATTCATCCCAGGAAGAGGAAGCGGGATCTTGTGAATTTTGTTGAAGACCACTGGGCGTCACCAGACAATCGAGGGTAAGGAGTATGAGGTAAAGGGTGAAGCCTAACATGACAACAGCTTTCCACTTGTTAGCTTTTATTGAAAAGGAAGAAAGATCATAATAATATTTGCTTCTTGTTTAAAACTGATTGAAGGGCTCATTTTTCTCGAATCTTCTCTTGTGTGGCCCTGTCTCTTTGGTGAACAAACTCCCTCTTGTTGGCTTGCCAGTGCAGTGGTGTTACAAATCACTGTCTATTTCCAGAAGTTATTGCAAGATTTTATCGGGTATTCTCGATAGATCTTATCTGGTTGATTCCACATTATGGCAAAGCTCATATAAAGACATCATTGTAAAGTTGGTTATAGAGACCTTTGTCTGAGGTGACTTGCTATAAGGATCATTATATGAAAGGCTTATTGCTTGATGCACGCAAAGCACACATCAGTTTATGTCATAAATTCCTAGAAAGAGGAATATGGGAATATGACAACATGTGGACAATAAAGACACGGCAGCATGTCTGATATTCAATCGGGCCGCGCGTTCTCATGCCGCACTTCCCCTGGTCTCTCTTCACTGGCTCCTTATCAGAACTTGCATCAAGTTCAACTCCTTGGTGCTGGCTTACCGGTCCGTTAATGGACCAGCACCCATCGAAAAGGCTCCTCACGGCAGATGTCAGTAAACCGATGCTGCGTAGAGCTCCCTGCAGCGTGTGAGGAGGGTCACCCCCGACGGTTCCCTTGTGTGGCTCTCCGATAGCGGAATGAGCTACCAAACCTCTTCCGGTCATCAGACTCTCTCTCCACTTTCAAGAGACACCTCAGGACCTGCCTGTTCCAATAATTCCTTTTCCAGCCTGACTGCTCTTTGAATGCTCTTATGCTGCACTTACTGGTCCTTACATAGTCTTACTTAGGTGTTCTTACTTTTGCTCTAATACTGCTTGCACTGTGTACCTGGACATTATACCTTGGTTGACTCCTTGTCAGCATGTGTGTTTGAAATGTACTATTTGCCTTATTTGAGTATCACTATGGACTAGAGCGTCTGCTAAATATTTATATAAATGTAAATGCAAAAGCAAATTATGTGTGGAAGATACACAGGCTCGCCCAATGAAAGTTTACCCAAGAGGCAGAAATAAAGCAGAAATAAAGTTAGGACTGAAATTTGGTGTCTTAGGCTCTGTTTTATATTGTGACAAAATAAGCCTTGAAGAAAACACCGTCATTTACAGCACATACCTTCTACACATACAGGTGGACAGTCAAAAAAACCCTTTTTCATAATTTTTAGCGTCAGTGTAGTCAGTGTGCTTCGCTGTTTAGGGCAGAATGTGTATTAAGAAGACCGAAACAGACCAATGTGTCACTGTACAAAAGACCAATGTGACACTGTACAAAACAGCAACAACCCAAGCCACTAAAAATCTAAACAAGAGACAGAGCATTAGCTGCGCTTTGGTCTGTTAACCTTCCAGATCAAGGCCATCATTCACCCCAAAGATACTGTAGCACTTTAATCACTTTACTTATGACAGTCTGCATTAAATGCCATTTAGGTTCTACCTGAGCATTGGTGTGGACTCCGGCTCCAATGCAGACAGGAACATTATAAACAATTCATGTGTATTTATCTTGGCCTTTCAACAACACTGAATCCTTGTTTGGGTTCATCCAGCAGAATTGCGCCACACGGACCAGGGTCTGAAGAGCCCAAGTCCATGTGGTCACCTGCCACCCCTGGATCTTTCTGGTGAAATTAGTTCATTAGTTCAGGAAATCAGTGCCTGACCTTAATCACAGGCAATTGTCATATTAATCTGCTCCTCCAAAAATATATCTATCATGGTGATATATAAAACAAGATGGAATATACTGGGAACTATTTGGGCCAAAAAAAGGTATGATTAATTCTTATATAAGTGCAGAGAATACCTTAACTGTGTGGGGCTCATTAGCAGCAATGACGAGTCGGCGTACAGGGATGAGGTTCAGCAGCTGGTGTTCTGGTGCAGTGAGAACAACCTGTCACTGAACGTAGACAAAACCAAGGAAATGAGTGTCGACTTCAGGAAGACCTGCCCCACCCACACACCGGCAGCCACGGCTCCGCGGTAAAGACGGTAAACAGCACCAAGTTCCTGGGCGTTCACATCTCAGACGTCCTCACCTGGGCCACCAACACCACCTCCATCACCAAAAACGGCCCAGCAGCGTCTCCACTTCCTGAGACGCCTGAAGCGGGCCGACCTTCCTCCTCCCGTCCTCACTGCGTTCTGCAGGGGCGCCATAGAGAGCGTTCTGAGCAGCTGCATCTCCGTGTGGCTTGGTAACTGCAGGGTCGGCCATCTCAGCCAGCTACAGCGGACCGTTAAAGCAGCTGCAAAGATCACCGGAGCGTCTCTCCCCCTGCTACAGGACATCTTTCACAAGCGCTGCACCAGGAAGGCGTCCTGCATTGTTCTTGACCCCCCTCACACGGGCTCTTCTCTCCCCTCCCATCCGGCAGACGCTATCGCAGCATCGGGGCCTGATCCACCAGACTGCGAAGCAGCTTTTTCCCACAAGGCATCACTCTTCAACTCTCTACCTGCCCCCCCCCCCCAACACATACACACACACAAACTGTTTCAGTAACTGACTCTACTGCACCACTGCACTTTAACACCTCACTGTCTTTGTGAGGCAGATGCTGCTCTATGAACAATCCTACACATGCTGCACTGGAACTGAACTCTGTTTATGTTTGCGTCTGTTTCATCTTCTCTTTGCCTTTTATACCCTTATTTCTAATTATTTTTTGTGACTTATTTGTTCTTTGCACTGGAGCCGCGTCGCCTCGTCTCTCTGTACGCTGCAGTGTATACGGCAGCGATGACGATAAAGTTTACTTTGACTTTGATTTAACATCACGGTCATCACTTAAAGAAATCGAGGATGCATGATGAAAACATGCAAGGGAGTCGAACAGTAACGCACCACGACTCAGGCAGCCATTCATCTCCTTCATTTGTCTTCACCACTTAAGACGGGGATGATGTTTTTCTTTCTTCTCTATATCTATGTGACGATTGTAAGTGCGACGTTGGTGATGTCGGCGTGCCCATCGTGAGGCAGTGTCGCAATACGGCTGTTAGAAGGCGGCTGCTTGACTGCCGGGCGCCCGAACACCCGCTGCGCCCAGACATGGACAGACACCTTAATAATTGATGGCAAGTTTCATGCTGCGTCTCTGTGCCCACGTGGAGGACACTCAGGGGACACGGCGCTCACACGCAAATG
>JAABNY020000108.1:29636358-29647847 GCA_015164015.2 Brevimyrus niger | reverse complement strand
TACCTGCGCGTTTGCCTGGGGCTGTACCTGCGCGTTTGCCTGGGGCTGTACCTGCGCGTTTGCCTGGGGCTGTACCTGCGCGTTTGCCTGGGGCTGTACCTGCGCGTTTGCCTGGGCTGCTGGTGCTCGCCTGCGGTTTGCTGACTCTGCGAGAGTCGTCACCGCCCTTCCAGCCCTTTCAGGCTGGTGTCTGACCTGCTTCTGCAGCCGTTTAATGTGCTTGCTCCATGACATTCATGACCTGAAAGCTGAACTCGCAGGTCATTGAAGACGGTCTGACATGCCTGACACTGCAGCTCCCTGCAGGCACTGGCTCACTGCCAGCCATGCCGGCTGAATTAACGGCATTCCAGATGGCTCCGTTACGGCGCTCTGACCAGTCCTGTTTGCTGACTAATGGTGGTATGTTGTCTTGTTTTTCTTTCGTTTTATATCCTCAGCTGTCAACCGTGTGGTTGGCAACAAGAAGGGCATCTTCAGTCGCCAGCGGCAGCCCAAAGCTGGGGCGTTTTTGCTGAAGGAGCGTTACTGGAGGTTGGCCAATGAGACGGGAGTCCTCCCACCCTGGACCCGATACCCCTGCCACTGAGGCCGTCAGTCTCCCCCACCAGTGCCTTCTCTGACCCAGACATGCTGGAGGACAATTTTTACCAGTTAATTAGTCACTTCTTTTCAAATAGGGAACCAACCTACTACACCTAAAAATGGGAATGTGTATGGCAATTCTTACGAATACAGATATAATCCCCCCAAGAGTGCCCTGATGGGCAAATGAACAGGGACCCCGCAGACTTATTACTGTGGAGGAAATTTTTTTATGATGGTCAATTAAGTGATTTAAGGATCTCAGGGACAACATGGGCGTTTTATTTTTTAAAAAAGAGATTTCTATGTGTATACATGTTGGAATGTGTCTATTTTCAACATTTAACTATTCCGTTGTACCACAGAGATGGAGGTAGTCGTCTTGTGTTAAGGCCTCTGCTTTGTTTTCTCTTGGAACTCAAGCAAATGTAACTATTGCTGAAAACATTCGAAGGCCAGGCCTGTCTTGGCTTTGGCGTGTAAAACCGTGAGCATTTTATGATGTATTTGCACTGGGCGATCCATACTGTGCCTCTGCAGCTCCGCCCCTCGATGTCCAGTTCTTATGACTAGTGTGACTCTCTTATGACTCTCTCTAGATGCACACCACGCCCAGGCACACTTGAAGAGACGGGCACGGTACCCATCTAGCGTGATCGCCAACCGAGCCCGGAACACAAACATGACATCATTGCATCACTGCCATACGCACGCACACGTGCACATGATTAAAAAAAAAAAAAAACGTTTTCAGTTAACTCTCCTTGCAAAAGCCATTTGCTTTAAAGTTTAAACTCTACCCTAGGTGCATGTTTGACATTTTCATTATCCATATTACATTTAACAACTTCTGTAAGAATCAAGCTTTTTAAATCATGTTGGATAAGTGGACGTGAAGTCCCTGGAGCAGACCAGCCACTGGCTCAGTGTCCGGCTGTGGCCTGTCACCTTGCTCCAAATACATATATGCAACATCCGCTGCATTTCAAAGTGGGTGACTCTGAGAGAAAAAAAATAAGTGAGATTTGTGTTGTGCAAATAAAAATTGTCATCAAATTTGCAAAATACCCTGTGAGTTACAAAATGTGAATAATTTAGCTTATCTTTAGTTGATCTAAATTCTGTATTAATATTAGTGCCGTCTGTCAGTTCCACACTATCTTAATTTTTTTTTATATGCTTATGACCTCATCACCTAATAGATCAAATGGATTCATGTAAAAGCTCCCATTTGAGGTCAGGTAAATAGGACACGGGACGTGTAGAAGGGAAGAGTCACTTCAGAGGGAATGTTTTAATGTTCGACGATTTCCACACAACAACGACAAGGATCCAAGCATCACGGTGACTACGCCATCAAATAGTGGATCTTACATCATTCTGGGGCTCCGTCCTCCAAGCCACCATTAACACTTTATGTAAGAAAAGACAGCATTTAAACAACAGATATTTGGCAAATACACCAGCAACCGCCCCCGACCCCCACGATTCATTTAATCATCTACTAAAAACACCTGGTGTTAAGCTCATATAGTTCAAGTGCTCAGTGATGGTATTTTGCCCCTGTGTATAACATGAGGAGACAAAAAACAGCTTCACTAGACAGACAGAGACGAAGCACCCATAATCCTAACAGACAAAAATGTGAGATTAAAAAAAAAAAAAAAAAAAGTTTTAAAGAACGCCAAGGGATGAACAAACAAAACTTCACAATCTTACTACAAAACAAGGTTTTAGTGGGAGATCCTCTCCCCTGAAATGCCAGTTACGGCGAATAACGTGTGGAGGATTCGCGACAATCGGTATATCTCCAAACAAAGCTGAGAGAAGTGCCTGTACCACTCTTGAGAAGGCACTCTTTGGGCTGATCGGCGTTCCAAGACGATCCACTGTTGCCGACACATTAGCACATATATTAAAACTGTTCATGACATTTTAAACTTCCTGTTACATGTTAGTAGGCTCCAAAACCTCAGGACTTCACTCTGGAAGCTTCTACCTCATGGAAAATGAACAAAGTTCACAACTGTCCAAAAAAAAAGAAAAAGAAAAAAGAAAAACGTACACATATGCAAGTACTTTACAGTGTGTCCAAAAACTCAAATCACATGACAGCACAGTGGTGATGTAAACGTTACCCATCAGCATGTCAGATAACACGGATGAAGCATGTCCACCTTCCTGGCATACAAATAACTGCAGATAAACCCCAGAACTCTTTATACCATTGGCTGTTTCCACTCAATTCACCTCCAAACATGAATTTTGATTAGATTATTTTTTTTTGCCATTTCTCTAGGTATTCAACTTAATCAACCCTGTGTCAAATGGTAGACCCTTATCATTAAGGTTACTATCACCTATTTAAGTGACAATTACGGGTTTCAACTTGTAATTAATTATACCAGTTTAGATGGTATACCTAAGCTGCACTGACTGTGTATGCAATTCACTTGGGAAGATACACAGAACAGGAAATATTAGAAACATATGTATTGATGTTGAAAGTTTAAAAAAAAAAAAAGGATGTATTTAAGCACCGTAATCTTAGTACTATTAGCATAAAATCAGTTAAATTAGATGCTTCTTAAAAGAACCAGATTAGAATCCAGAATAACCTTTGTTCAACATTTATTCTGACAGTATCAGTGAAGTACTGCACATTTCAACAACACACACATGGACGGAGCCCGGGGATGATGAACACAGACGAGTACACAGACACCAACGGAAATGCCCTCAGCCAATGAGAGTACACACTGACACCACAGGAACGCCTTTCAGCCAATGAGAGTACACAGAGACCACAGCGTTGCCCTCCAGCCAATATGATTTCTGAACTTTTTTTCTATGCACATTTTGTGCAAAAATATACATTTACAGACGATCATATCAGCCTGGGTTTTCATGGGTAGGCAGCGCTAATAGCTGTGGACTGACTGCTCCTGTGGAAGAGCAAAGAATGTCAACAGAACCTTTAATAAAACGCAGAACGTTCATCAGGCTACACAGAGGATTTCTGTATTGCGGTTGGTGCACACACACAAACACTGGGACATCACCATCACTGCAACAAAGGGACCCCACCTTGGGCCTGCTTGACACCCCACGATCTGAATGGTTCTGTAGAGGGATCCATCACAGACCTCACTGAGGAGTTCGCAAGGTTTTTAAAAGCATTTACATCCTCAGAGATAAGCGATTTAAAAAAACAAAAAACAAACAGCTGAGCTACCGTGGTAACAGAAAGAATGACAGATCTCAGAATATAAACCCCGCAAGAGGAATAATCATCATAGGCACACGATTCTGTGATGAGCGTGACGTCCAGATTCAGGAGTTGTACCTCGGCTAAAACCGATTCTGAAGATAGACGGCGGATGAAACGCCCCAGGTCCCTTTGAGCCGTGGCCCCTGTGGGATTTCAAAAATGGCAAGAGAACTTCACTCTTCCATACAACAGAGGACAGCGTGCTTCATTCCTAACCTGGATGGTGGAATATGACACATACACACACACACATTTGGTAGTGCAATCATTATCCTACCAGATGGCGACTTTTTAGATTTTGGTCAAAATGAAGATAAGCTAGCCTGGAACTTCCTTCAGCAGCCATTCTGAGAAGTGATTGTGCCTCAGTGGTCCTCTTCAAATCCGTAAACTCAACGTGGAGGTGCAATTAGTCACTACCATTTGTCAGGAAACCGTATCTAGACTATAAAACAAATTGATCATGCATTTACTTATCGCCACGATTTGCTCCCTACGAGTTTAGGCCTAAATGATTATTCACCCTATCCATTTAAGTACTGCTAAATCCACTTGCGTCCTCCACAGTCACTACTGGGGCATTCCACCAGCGCTTGGTCCTTCATGTTATCCAAACCCCATCCCTTATAAAATAGTCATGTGGGGGCAAAAAAGAAAGACAAGAATGTCAATTTTCCTTACATCCTTCCTTTTATGTGACACGTGTGATCTCTGTCCCACAAAATAAGTGTTTTAACTGCAAAAGAAATTGTTTGGAAGCAAGATCTCCTGGTGGTGAGTCAGAAGTTCAGAGGTCACGTCTTTGTTTTTTGTTTTGTTTTTTTTTCCTGATTTAGTCCCTCTTGGTTTGAAGTTGCTGCTTCCAAGCCTCGTTCAAGTAAACCAGTCGCTTATAGTTGAGGATGAACAGGATGATGTTCAGAACATACGTGGTGATGCAGATGAGGCACAAGTCCTTCAAGACGAAATAGAGAATGTAGGCTAGGTACAAGGAGCCCAAAACAGATGCGATGGACGTGGTCATTAAGATCAGGGCAGCCACTGCGCTGACAGTCATCCCTGCAAGACACACACAGAAGAGACCATTAGAAAGGCTTTTATAACACTGTGCCTTCTCCGTGAATAATACCATCAACTCCTTATCCATGCAACTTGATCATAAGAAATAAAATAGGTCCAATCTTGGATAACTTACATTCCTATTAGTGGTTCACCCTGGGCAGATACACTAATAAAAATAAAGAGCACGAACCATCCGAGTTTGGACTGATTCTTTCAGCGACGTGGAACACATGGACCCTGGGCAGCACAAATTTCATACACAGAAGGCTACTGATAAATCTTACCGGTCATACTAAAACAAGCCACTATGGAATGAAGACCACAAAGGGCTGACATGAAGACCACAAAGTGCTGAGAACTTTTTACCAGATTCAAGAGATTACAATATTTGAATGTCCTTTCCACTTCCAGTAATTACAGAATAAGAATTACAGAATAAGTAGAAATTAATTTCCAGGCAGGCTCCTCATATTTTACACAACCTTAATACTGGTTCTAAGTGTGTTTTTTTCCCCCCAGAGCGAAACATGTTTGAGAAACCATGAAAGACTGAAACAGATTTGGTGCCCCATATCACGTCTCTTTCCCATTTTTTTTTAGGGGCAATAAGTTTATCTATCACAAACTCTACAAAACACAAGTGAGAACACGAGAACCCTATCCTACAGGTAGCTTATGTGACCTCCGCACGTTGGCCCCAAACGTCACCACGGATGGTGACGGCCACCACAGGCTATTTTCCATGTACGCAACAGCTCTCTTTCGGGGACAAGCATGCATGCATTTCATGACTTTATTCTATGCAAAATGGAGAAGTATGACCTTTCAGGGTGTTTGGCTAGAGCTGAGACACAGGGGACCAATGGTCTTTGAGGTGTAGTTTCAGACCTTCAAACCTCCATTTGTACACAGCAATTCATACCGAAATTGGCAGAGAGAGAGAAAGAGAACCAACTTTACTTTCACCTGCGGACGTGGAAGTGATTTCAGAGGATGAATAGAGTAATTCTGGGTTACTAAAGTGATGACCTGCTCAGAGATGAGCCCTTTTTTCCTTCAGATAATCCATGCATATTGACGACGACTACCAGTATCTCCCTGCATTTTGATGTCAGTGACACAACCAGCACAGTGTAGGCTAGTTCTGCTTTCAACCCTGCTATTAAGCAAGGCCATGTGACGGCATATACAGGTTGGGTATGCGTCACATAATTCCACAATACCTTACAATGGAGAAGCATCTTTGTGGTATGGGTCTGGTCTTAAGGCAGTGGAAAAGCACCAATACAGAACTATACTGTTGCCCCAACAAATCTGATTGGTTTTCTTCATGACAACCATTTTACACACCTAAGAAGTGTCCAAGTCCCCTTAATAACAACATGTACATCTGAGGCCTAGGGGTTTGCCACTTCCGAGAGGGCATCACCAGATGCAAGCTGGTCACTGGCGACAGGAAAATCTAGTAACGACGATTGAAAACCAGTCTATAATTGTGGAAGAGGATTTCAACACTATCGCATGACAGGATTCATGAACTGTGAACAAGTTGTTCAAGTTATGATCAAGCGTGTCACATTTACCTTGCTGACAAAAAAAAAAAAAAGAACGACACCACACCTTAAAAGTTCATTGAAAAGCTCCTTGAACAGTACTGAGAGACATATACCCAATGCTGAGCCTAACCAATCGATTCTAGGATGACAGTGTACATCTGAATTTCGGTCTATAAATAAAGACCAACAGCAGCAAGAGGACAAAGGGCAAAACATCCTCCATACGCATTAGCAACTGAACAACAAGGGCTAGAAAATAAACTGGGCTCTTTCAACAGGTAGCGACTCCCTTGGCAGGCTGGACGCACCACACTGCTCAGTAAGGAAACGCCAGGTCATTTCAGTGGACTTCTACCTTTTCCAGAAAAAAAGGACATTCAATTTTAAATTTGTAAATGACCCGTAATAAAAAGTAGCATACGGTTTGGCATTATTGGAGGTTGTCCAATTCCTGCCCCTAATTTGAATGGTGTATCTATTGGACGCTAAACCAAGGGACAGTTAAGAACACACAGCTAAAATGTGTACAGCATTCATTATGAACTCTCAATCCACGCCAGATGAATCACAGGGGGAATACGGTTCTCCCATAAGGGAGATAAACAGCAAGTATAATTAACACCAGGATGATGTCACACTAACCACCCCCCCCCCCCCCCCCCCCACCCCCCCCACCCCCCCACCCCCCCCCCCACCCCCCCCCACCCCCCCCCCACCCAAACACACCAAAAGCCCACCACCCACACAAAGCACAACATAGTGTCCCCCCAACCCCCCCCCCCCCCCCAGCCACACCACACACACACACACACACACACACACACACACACACACACACACACACACACACACTTGCTGGTGTATTCACTGGTGTGGCTCACTACCCCTTCAGTGTAAGGCTTGATGAACTTCGGCATTTAAAGTTTAAAACCACTGTAATCACCCTAACCGTGGCACACGGTGTTTGAGGGTCTCGTCAAGCACCAATTGAAGCCCAACCCTCATTGGCGCAATTCAGGACACGAGCAGCTGCCCCCTGCAGTCCGGAACGCTTCATCTCCCCACCTGCAGTAACTATGCAGCGTGACAGGAGGTTCCCTTTAGCATTTCAGCAATTCCAGCACACCTGCTCTGCAGATGTGATCATGGCCCATTAAAAAATAACTGCCGAGCTGAAACCAGCTGATGAGACACTTAAGTTAGGGGGGAGGGAAAAACAGAAGCTCTTCTGGGTGAATTTGTTTCTCTTCCGTTTTGAGCGACACTATTGGCTTGTGAACTACCAATAAATCACTTACCTAGTAACAGTTGCAATCCATAAAAGAAAAGCCCGTAGACACTGTTTGGCTGGTTCAGCACACTGTTTGTGCCGAAAATGGACCCCAACAGGCCAAATCCTCGACCCCACCTACAAAGAAACAGTAGAAGGTTTAGGGAGGAGCGTTTGAGCATAGCTGATCTCATCCCTCTACTTTATGGTTTCTTGTCTGAATTTGTTACTAGATGTGTTAGTCTCTGAGCCAGTCATCATATAAAGACGACAAAGTTTTAAAAGGCCATAGCCAGTACAAGGTCAGGCTGCATGTGTGCGGGAAGATCCAGGTATCATACATCTACACACAGCAAAGGACTCATCGGAAGGCGAATGGAAAATCTATATCCTACTAAGTACAGTCACAAATTTAAAGCAACAAGGAAAGAAAAACGGTGTCTGTTCCCATATGACTCAATTTTAAGCCAACAGAAAGCCCTATTAATAACACTCATGAGATTTAGTCATTGTCAGAAAAAGGGTTCATTAAAATATGTTAGGAAGGCAGCCACTCATACCAAAGTTGGCTCAAACTTAGATTTAAAAACTCCGACGTGACATGCAAACACGGCAACCTTTCCTTTATTCGTACATACTGAAATGCCTGTAGGCACCAGAAGATTTACAAATATCGTTAACCAAATGGAAAAGCATCGGGGCCAGTTCAACAGCCATTTGCCATGTGATTTCCTGAAATGCACAGACAGTGGCTAAGCACAGTCTGCAAGGAACAATGCAGTCTCCAGTCTCAAAACGTACATCTGGTAAATTACTACAAGGAAAAGGCAAAAGTTACTTCAAAACAGGTTCTGTTTAGGTCATGGCAAAATTACACAACAAGTTATGTAATCAGGAATGATAAACATCCATTCGTTGGCCCATCATTCTTCTACACGTAATAAATTCATTGTGCCTTTCCTAAAGACTCTTAAACCCAGCACCTCCCAAACAGACATCTCAAACTTCTAGGCAGACCAGTGGCTCTGCTTATAGCAATACCCACCTCATAGCTCCATGGAGTGAGATTGTGCATCAAAGGGTACATACATGCAGACAATCATCCCGTCTAGGGTGCGCCCTGCCCCGATTTCCGTGTCGGACTGACATCCCGTCCAGGGTGCGCCCTGCCCTGTGTCGGACTGGCATCCTTTCCAGGGTGCGCCCTGCTCTGGGTTCCGTGTCGGACTGGCATCCCGTCCAGGGTGCGCCCTGCCCTGAGTTCCATGTCGGACTGGCATCCCGTCCAGGGTGCGCCCTGCCCTGAGTTCCGTGTCGGACTGGCATCCCGTCCAGGGTGCGCCCTGCCCTGAGTTCCGTGTCGAACTGGCATCCCGTCCAGGGTGCACCCTGCCCTGTGTCGGACTGGCATCCCATCCAGGGTGCGCCCTGCCCCAAGTTCCGTGTCGGACTGGCATCCCATCCAGGGTGCGCCCTGCCCTGAGTTCCGTGTCGGACTGGCATCCCATCCAGGGTGCGCCCTGCCCTGAGTTCCGTGTCGGACTGGCATCCCGTCCAGGGTGCACCCTGCCCTGTGTCGGACTGGCATCCCATCCAGGGTGCGCCCTGCCCCGAATTCTGTGTCAGACTGGCATCCCGTCCAGGGTGCGCCCTGCCCCGAGTTCCGTGTCGGACTGGCATCCCGGACTGGGTGTGCCCTGCCCTGAGCTCCGTGTCGGACTGGCATCCCATCCAGGGTGCACCCTGCCCTGAGTCGGACTGGCATCCCATCCTGGGTGTACCCAGTCCACGTCCTAAGCTGCCAGGCACAGGCTCCAGTCCCCCAGCAACCGTGAGCAGGTTAAATGATTCATTCATAAAAATGCCATCAACAGCCAGCCACATTATTCTTCTTATCTCAACACAACGATAGTCAGGGCACAGGATATCAGTGTGACCATTATCAAAGAACAGCGTACAGAAGAACTCCATCCTAATTTCAAATACAGCTACAGTCAGTCACTGGGTACATTACTGTGTCCATAATTCCCTTCACTCACTCAACGTAAGACGGGACAAGTAATCACACCTGAATGTGCTGAAAATGTGGATCAGGTTAATTGTATTTCTATTTGCGACAAGAAATATCAGTCACAAGACTGTACAAGACTGACATACAATGGTTGCTTTTCCATGGCCAGCTGCTTCCAATGACTTCTACTTTAATCTCTCATACCATGAATGCCACAGCTGATTCATCGTAGCAAACTGTCCCATTCTTATCTTCATTGTTCTACATAAAAACCCACTATGTACTCATTTAGTTCTGCTAGACGTATGGACACCATGAGCAGGAGACCCATGAACCCTAACCACCTCCAAACCCTCGCGTGGCCCTCTTATCTCCTCCGATGACGGTTCAGTTTAACATTACGCAAAACAACGACCCGCCAAATCAATAGCGCAGGTAAAGGTCCAAAGTATCGCGCAGCATTGTCGGCATGTCTCCCCGGGCCGGGGCGGCGGCCGGGAGCGACGTGTCCGGGCCCCAGTGCATACAGCCGCCGTCCTCCAGCTTCCTAGCGAGTCTCTCCTTTACGGTGACAAAGCGATAGTCACACCTGAAAAAATATACATACTATACAGAGTATACGAATAAATATATAAATATATAATCAAATAGCTGGAAAGTCTCGCGGTGCGTCCGGAGCGCATCGAACTCACCAGCCGCCGGAGATGACTAAAAAGGGACCGGGACGTCCATCCACCGTAAATGCGGTGTTATTAGAAATATATCGTTTAAAAATCGTTACTCAGGTGCCCGCAGGCTACATCCGCACTCGGCTACCCGCACAGAGCCACTTCAGCTCCGCTGGTTTCCGACCCAAACATGCAGAAAAGCGGCGCCCAGGCCGGAGCCGAGCTCGCCGGGGGTCCCCGCGCAAGGGCCGCCGACAGCTAAGGGGGGCGCATCCCCATTCCGCCCGGCCTTCGCCGTGAGATGCCCGCTGATCGGCGTCAGGTCAGACCCCTTCCGGAGCGGCCGTGCCATGGCGGCCTCCACGCCGCCCCCCCTAGCCTTGCTTCCCCGGAGCCCGGCTGACAGGCGGCGGCCTCACCTGGAGGTGAACACCTTGGAGCAGCTGACAGAAGCGCCCATGTCGCACATGGCCTTGTAGTCGGGGTCCCGCGCCTTCTCCCGCTCCACATGGAAGGCGTAGAGGGACAGCAGGGCCCCCAGGAGGCAGACCAGCAGCCGGGCTGTCCGCTCCCACCGCGGGGTGGACACTCTCAGCACGGGCGCCGCCATCTTTAATCGGCCTCGCTAAGCTCTGGCCGCCGCCTGGCGCTCGGGGCTCCGGGAGCTGCGACGTTATGGCGCGCCGGGGGCGTGTCAGGCCGGGGACGGAACCGCCGTTCCGTGCAGAGAGCGGGAGCGATCCGGCGGCACCGGGGAGCACGCCAAGGCCGGGAGCCTTTACTAGCGTATACTCACCTCCATTTCGGATTATAAATTAAAAGCTCGCCCGATGTGAGACGCTTAACTGTAAAATAACAAAAAATATGTGCTCTTAATATCCATCAGTCACGAGTCACTTCCCGTTTGAATGTTCGGAACGTTTCGAAAGCGTCTGTGACGTCACAAGGCCACTGGGATGATGTTTGTAACCAAAAACTCCCCCCCCAACAAACAAACACACACACACACACACACACACACACACACACACACACACACACACACACACACACACACACACACACA
>JAABNY020000108.1:29617441-29636258 GCA_015164015.2 Brevimyrus niger | reverse complement strand
CTTTTTTTTTTTTTTTATTTTTTTTGTCGGTGTTTAATTCACAAAAAAAAGGGGGGGGGGGGGTGGGGGGGGGGGGGGGGGGGGGGGGGGGGGGGGGGGGGGGGGCAGAAAGAAACAGAAATCAGTTCATAGTATTTTACTCCTGAAGTCATGATAGTATTGTAAATGACACCAATAGCCATGGTCACCTGATTCTTCCTCCAGTGACACACATGAGCCCCTTTCCAACAGTTACCAGTAATTAGCTTTTTTCTTTATTCTAAAATACAGAAGTTTTTATGTCACTATTGTAACAAAATCTGCAAATTCAATAAATCAGCACTATTATTACCTGTTATTTTTTCACTCAAGCTGTTGACAATTCAATGGATTTTTCCATCTTAGCTCTGAACTGAGTGGCATTTTTATATATTTATTTTACCCTTGACTGACTGCATGCTTTGCAAAAATGAAACACGAAGTGTAAAAAAATAAAGTTTCCTTGCCTGAGGTTCACCTACCTATTCCGCTCAAAGTGATCACACGCCGCCCTGCTAATGACACAGAACAGGGCTCAGGTGGATTAACAGGCATGTTGTGTTTTAAACCTGCCGTTTCATTTGATGTACCCAGTTCCCACAAGGCAAAAACAGGGAGCGAAGCTGTAATGAAACCTGTCATTTACTGCATAGAGGAAGTCGCTTAAGTTTCTCAGGCACTCTGCTTTTTGTTCACACTGCAGACCCACTGAGAATTTTACATTTAAATCACATGCTGAGCTTTATTTATCCAGGAAAGTTTTTTTTCTACTCTGGGTGCCATTTTTAAAACTTCCAGGGCATTTATCTTTTATAATAATTGAAATGGGCTGTGACTAAGGCTCAGACCTCATTGTGGTGAACCATTCTTATGCATCCATACTTCTACCCAGTTATTCAGTACAGGGTCAGGGTGATCCTAGAGTACATGAAGGCGCAGGGGAGAACTCCCACACTATATGCAATTTAGACACACCGAATCACCACAGGAACCAGGAGTACCTAGAGGAGACCCATAGAAATATTGGTAGAATAAGCAAATAGAGAATCATGTGTGGGATTTGAACCTACAGTACAGTACAACCCCAGGTGTATGACACCGCAATGCTAATTAATGAGCCACAACAACCATCATGAGAGCTATTTAAAACTTATGTAAACTTATTATTATATAAACTTATTAAACTTAGGTTTCCTTTATCAAATTCCTAAAATTGACCAAATGAGAAGTGTATAGCTGACAAAAGACAGCCGGTTGGATAAATAATAACAGACAGCAGACTCTCATTTGAAGAATGACAATTTCTCGTTTTTCACGTCTTTCGATAGCTGGTGCACGTCATGTCAGCTTTCTCCTCATTCTTTTTCCCGACAGCAGCTGATAAATTACACCTTTTACAATACGCAATCGACTAGGCAAAGCTGATATTGTCTTCTGCCCTTAGGAATAAAGTACCTTTACAAGCCAGGATCAAACAACCCCTTCATTAAAAAAAAAAAACGGATTGGTCCAACTTGAGTGCATTTTAACAAGTTCATATGATCAAGGGTATCTGCACTCAATTGCTCCCACAAGAGCAGCTGTATTTGACCAAACCCGCCATTTAATTATCCACAATAGATAGAAGACGGACAGGATCAATCATGAGGGGTGGTCCCAAGGTGAAAGAGAACGCAATCACAGAATCGCAGTAAATAAGCCCGACCTGTCATTCTCAATCACTGTAATTGGCCGACAGGAGTGGGAATGGTGAATTATGGTGGAATTATGAGGAATTAGCAGCTGCAAGTATAACCTTGATTTTAATTTAGAGATAAACAAAATAGCAGAACCTATTCTCCCAGACATCATGAATGATGTGAAACTTCATTGTTTGACATTGTATGGGCCATAGTGGCCTTGGGGTATTCGAACCTTTGATGCTTTTAGCGAAGGCATTTGGGTTTCATATTCAGCTGTTGCCAAAGAGGATGCTATGCTGACATAACACGTGGCTGGCAACACTGTAATACAAGGACCTCCAGATGTGGCTTTATCTTCAACTCCTGCTATTTCCTATTACGACAATAATGCTCAGATAATCAGAAATAATTGAAAGGAAAGAGACTGGGATCATTGCAGTCAATGCATGCAACTCTAGAGGAGACTGTGATTCATCCCCTCTGCAGTCACGTACATTAGCATTGCGTTGCGTCAGGTAGTAAGATATTTCCTCGTCTACTTCCACTACTTGTGGTAATGAGCTCGATAACTGGAATCTTGGTTTTAATCTGTTTTTGTGAAGACAGTGATTGCAGACTCCCCAAAAGCGCGTGTTATTAGCTCTTCTAATTTGTAAACACAGCTTGACAATTGACAATTATACCTGCATCTAGATTCTTCGGTTGCTATTCATAAGAATGCATAATAGCTTATTAAAGTTTTCATAGTAAAAATTTTGTCTGTGAATTGTTAAATGTAAGTCAAATGGACACCTGATAACTCATGCTTTGTCTTTGATGTAAAGAGCGTTGAGCTGGATTACCCATGATGCAATGTGGCATCACTGCAGAATGATGTATGGCATATTTCTGATGGTTGCCTCTTGCCTGCGGTGCTTGTTCCTTGCTACATACAACTTGCTGTCTTTTATTTGACAAGTTGTAGTTTCTTTTTTGACAATTAGTGTAGCTTGTGCAGATCAATAGAACACACAACTCTACAGTGTCTGAGTAATGCCCATAAGTCAACCAGGGAGCTGAGACAATTACACTGTCAGTTTGCCTCAGCAGGCAAGCCTGAATCTGTGAGAGAGGTGAATCTATCTGGCAATATGTTAACTGTGGGGTATTCTTCCAAATTGTGACATTCCAATGAGTTGTTTGGTTTCATTATATTATGAATTGTTTGGTTTTAAGTAAATTATATGATTAGGAGAAGCATGGTGGCTCAGTGGGAAGCACTTAAGCCTCACACATCCTGAGTGTCTGTATTGGAGGAATTACTTCCTATGCCTATGTTTGTATATATAGGTTTCCACAGCGATTAGGCAAAGTGGAGTCTGTATGGCCCACAGTCTGTCTCTGGTATTGGTCTGGCATCCTGTCCTTGTACCTCATACTTCCCAGGATAGTCTCTAGGCTCCCTGTGACCCTGTAGTGACTGGATAAGCACAGACGGTGGATGCCTGTGTTCCTGTGTCTTTGCTGGTTGGTTAATCACAGCTGATACAGTTCAATGACATATCGTTGCCACCATCCACCCCCACTTCATGCCCTTTGTTGACATCAAGGATTTCTGTCTACATGTCTACACAACCGAATCATGAAACATGCAGTGCGGGGGTTGGTGTCCGGATCAGAAAATTTCATGGTACACATGGATTAACAAAAACACCAGCTGCCATGGTGTGACATGAGTTCTCTCACATCGTAAGGTTATTTAAAAAGGGAAAAAGGAAGCTAATCAAATATTCTCATGTAAAAGACAGAACCAGTTAAACCCTCCATGTCTTCCCTATGTTCCGGCCTGAGTCATACAAAAATTGTAAGGGACCCATCAAGGCACCTTCAACAGGAGCAAACTCACCAAAGCTACCTTGAACTTTTTAGTGGATGTTAAAAAATATTACATCAGGAGTATTATAAGGGGTCAAGCAGGGATAATTGCTTATGACAAATGAAGAGTCTGACACGAACCCTTCCCTCAAGACGAGGCCTCACAGAGAGAGCCAGCCTCTGAAGCCAGGGCCTGCCTGTGAGCTCACACGTCGACGGGGCAGCAGCAGGAGTGGGGCCATGTTTTATTACATCTCAAAGCTAATTTTAAGTGCGGCTACTTGTTTGTTTTTTCCCCATATTAAATGACACTGTTTCCCAGCAGGTCTCACCCTGGGCAGACGGAACAACCCAGAGCCTTTTCTGGCTTAATTAAATTTTTAACGAGAGTGACATTAACCTGTTGGTCTTTGGAATTACTCCTCTGTCCTCGCTTGCCGTGCAGGTACAAGGTCAGTAGTTTCCACCGTAGAAGCACCCTGAAAAATAATTGTGGCAAGAAGGCATGCGATAATAATAAACAAAGCTTGGGGGGTGGCACTGGGACGGTGCCAGTGAGAAAAATGCTGACCTGGATGGTAAAACTATTCACAAAATTTCAAGCAAAGTGGGGACCGATTAATGCAGGCAGCACAGCTTCTTGAAGCAATGACGCTTCCCACTGTGGAACATTCTGGAACTCATGCTGCCTGTATTATATGGATTATCATGGTTGAGATTTACATCTGACTGGTGTGGAAGTTATAAGAAATGATTTTTAAACCAGTGAGAGGTTCAGCTTCATTATTAATCGATACTGCAGTTGCTAGGGAGCACTTTCCAGCAAAGTCATCAAGCATCTCCAAAAAAGAGAAGGGTTCTCTGTCTCTTATATACATTTACAACAAAAGGCTTTTTTTCTGTTCTCTCCAGGTGGGTGTTTCTCCAGAATCCTCCCTGGTTGTTTTGCTTAGTTTCCATTGGCCAGTCACAAAACACCCTGACATTCTTCGCCTGAGAAGGTAACATTTCGAGTTTCTCACGACCTTGTTGTTGTTTCAGATTAGGCTAAGGCAACTCCTTTTCACAAAAACAAGTTAACATAAAATGTACATTTCATATTGCAATTCACAGACTCCAAGAAGCTCATTAGTAGCAGAATACATTTCTTTCAGCCACCTTTGACAGGATTCGTACACGACCCCTAAACGGGGTCGTACACACATTGTGCACATTTCTGATATCCTTTAGTGCTGTTATTTTTAATTAAAGCATATATACATATACATTCTTTACCACCACACTAGGAGTAATTCTCATAAACCTTAATGTAATGGGCCACGAAAAAGGCAAAGTATCTCACAAAGCAAGACCTGGTCTGTGATGCAAAATCGTTATTTGTACACTGAAGCCAATGGCAATGAAGCAACATCTGACTATCATTCCAGGTCTTCTCTGAGTACCCATATGTTTGAACCATAATAGCAAAAAAGCTTTTTAGTATATTTATCTTCCACTTGGAGGGGCATAGCGTGGGGCTACAGCAACTAGCACGTTTGCATGTCCCCTCCATCTGGCCCTAAAGTCCTGGTGTGTGTGTTCTGCGATTGTGGCTGTGATGGGCTATTCCCTGCCTTGCATCTGTGTGGCTGTCTCAGGGATAGGCACAGGAAACCAGAAATCCCACATATGGGACAAGTGGGTATAGAGAATGGATGGACCTTCCACAAACACACACACACACACACACACACACACACACACACACACACACACACACACACACACACACACACACACCTGACTCGGCGAGGTCTGACGTGACCCCCTCATATTAATAATCTGCATTTAATCACGTATTCAGTAATATATACGTTATATTTCTAACCTCTTGGTTTCATATTCAAAATAACAGGCATACACATACATGTTTTACTCTGATTGGGCATTAGTGTTAATGAGTTTCCCTAATGCCTTCATAATACAAAAGTTTGTTAACTGAAACAACAACACTGAAACTTGGTGAAATTAGGTTGGGACAGCAATATCTGTCAATGTACCCTTGCCTTTCAAATAATCACTCGTTAATTATACTCGCAAAATTTGGTGAATGTTTTTTTGTTTTCACGACTTTGTAAATCGGCTGTTAAAAGTGTTTCATAAAGCGTGAAATACAGTTCTTAATTTTGAATTATTTTCTCCTGGTGTTTACGAACCCAGTTGGTTGTCATACTATGCAAAAGCTTTTAAAGACTTAAGGTTCAGGTAAACTTTATTAAAATTCTTGTGCATACAGCAACAAGTACATAGAACACAGACAAACATGCATACATAGTTTAAAACACAAAAGACAGTACAAAGACAGTACACATATAAATAAACGTAGTGCAGGCAAATGAAAATGCACAGTACAAAACTGAATATCCCGAAAACCAAAAGAATGGGATTGGAAATAAATCAATAACATTGACATAATAATTATACCTGATTATTTAAGCACAACAACAATAACAGTGCATTATCAAAGGTAAACAGATTAGAACACAAGAAATTTACAAAGGGGAGGCCATTCGACCCATCAAGCTCGTTTGGGGATTGCACCAGATTTGTACTATAAGTCTTGGCTGATTGATTTAATGACTGCAGATGTGCAAATCTGTGAAATATGTTTTTTTTTTTCAAGAACTCATTCTTCGTGAAACAAGCCCCTGGTTTAAGATAGACTACAAAAGAGTGACCTCTGGTGGCGTTTGGCTGATTTTTTTTCTAAGGAACAGCAATTGGGTTAAAACTGCACACTCAGGGACATGGAAGTAGCGTTCAGAAAACCACGCTACTTAGTTTTAAATTCTAAACTGCAGTTAAGCAAATAACAGTGCCTCTGGTAGTGGGTTTTTCCCTTATGTGGTGTTTATTTACGGCATCCTTCTGCAGCACTGTAAGGAGCCAATCACAGCTCACAAGGGAAGGCCAATCACAGGACAACGAGACACACGTGACGTACACGCCCGTAGTCAGTAACATTTGTTTATAAACACATCCCGCACGACTCTAGCAAGTAATGGCCTCAGATATCGAGACGTTAACCTCTTTCGAAGAGGAGCACTACGATCAGTATGAATATTATAATCTGATCGAGTACCCCTGCCATGCCGGGGGAAAAGGCAGAACCAAAAGGGAAATAGGAATGAACACGAACCGCCACTCTCCTGCAGGGCACGAAAGAAAAATAGCGGAGAAATACCACAACAGCGAGATAAAGCGCAGGAGAACTAAAAGCTGCTCTTCTTAAAGTCTGGATTTTAGGTAATAACCGAGAAAGAAGTAATTAAAACCACCCATAATTATGATCAGATGATTGTTTTGTATGCATGCCTGAGTGTATCTATCTTAAGGCAGCTTATGCATGTGATTGTTGATCTTGCTGTTCAGCCAAACTGATATGTTTACCAGCTGCCATTTTAGGACTGTCAGAAGAGTAGATTCGAACTTTAAATACTGTTAAGGTGACCAATGTATGCATTATGGTGTTTTTTTCTTTTTGAGAACATATGGTGTGATTTTCGTTGTGTGTCGTAGAGTGTTATATATGATACTTAGAAATTGGACTGGCGCCTTCGTGTACTAGACTATTACATCGTTCTAGCCAGGAACTGTAACGTCGTACTACCCACCCAGTTTCCAACATGGAGGGCCTGTATTACATTATGCTTCGCCTTTATCGGAACAGAAAACAAAATGCGATGACAAAACGGCCAAGAATATTTTTATTTCTGTAGAATTACATCTAAACGCGTGTGCCTTAAATAATGAATGCATTTAATCACGAGAATATAGAAATGCCTAAAGGACTCAATATCATGATGTGTAAATAGATCACCTCTCAATAAAATATAATGATAAAAGTAAACCTCGACGACTCACAGTTTTATTTACACTAAATATTTACTGAATTTAACAACTACTGGATTTTCTTTTTATAGTTGCCTGAATCTTGGATAGAACCGTGCCTGGCTCTTCAAAGACGATCCGTACTCAAGAATGGAAGGAAGTGAACGTGACGTGCTGGCATCAACATGGATCATACCATAACTTTATGTTCCCTATCAAACTACCAGCTGTAGATAGATGACGCCTGTCACGTCAGTTGGTTACAAATATAAATCAGTTCAACCTTTATTTCACGTGGAAAGTTGACTGGTATCATTTATAATAAAGCAACTGAATATAAATTGTCGTATTTTCTCTTATAAATTTGAATTTTCCACCTTACACAGTTTCTCACTTCTAACTTTAAAATACAGGTATTAGTGGTGCGTTATTCCAAATAAACACTAACTGTAAGAACATTTATTTCTTTACATGCTGATAGGCATAAAGTTTTTATGTATGTGTTTTAACTACTTAGTTTGTGATTGGCTTAGACATGACATGTAACTGACTATGCATTATAACAATGTACTTACGATCAGTATCCTCGTTATTATAAATCACAGCCATGAGATGCAGTCGGCTGACTTGGCGCTCCTCCCTGTTTCATTTTGCAGTAACAGCTTGCAACCATATTAATAACAAAACACTGATTTCACATATCTACCTAACAGAATGAGTCATTTTGTGCGCCTGAGATACCACGAATCGTTTACAAAAGATTACAAAAATCAGGCATAGAAATCTGCGTGTAGGTTGAGGAGTCAGCAATTAATATTAATTTTGGTCGTCGGTGAACGAAAGTACATGCTCTTGTTTATCTTACTGTGGTTTGGAAAATCACGTAATGTGGACTCTCGGTGGAGGGTCGCGCGTCAATGACGTCACACGAAGCGCCACAGCCTCTCCTGGAAGAGACGGAGCGGACGTTTTCACGTGTAGGGTTCTGACTGCAGCTTTTTGCTTTAAGCATGCGAATCTGCAGCGTATGCAGTGAGACGGTCCCCAAATATCGATGCCCGACTTGTAAGATCAAATAGTGAGTATAACTGTTTATATATGTTTTTATTTTTACGTGGATGGAAAACCAAATAAGCTAAACTGATGATTGCGTTTTCCATCCGACTAGTTATCTGGTAGCGTGGATCCGTTGTATTTGCCCATTGTAACATTCAATTTCGAAAATTACCACGAATTTATTTTTAACTGAACTGTGTCTTTCTTCTTTTCCAGCTGCTCAGTGATTTGTTATAAGAAACATAAAGGTATGTCTCATCCATAGCATCTATTATTTATTCGCTTATAGCGAATTGTGAAATCAGATCTATTTGAATAACTGTATATGTAAGGATTTTATTTGTCACGAATCTGTGGTCGTTAATGGAAGATATATGTAATTAAGTTTAAACAACTCACGTGTAGCACATACTGTAAATACTCTCATTTACTTCGGAAAAATGCTTTAAAGTATTTAAATAAACGGTTAAGTTCAAATGTTTGGACGTCCGTTTCCTCCATCTGGAGGAAACATTTATCTCAGAATTCTGACTCGGTTCATCGAAATTCTGAAACTATTTCCCACAGTTCTTTATTTCTCGTTATATTGAGATCTTTCATAACAACAAACATGAAGCGGGAGCCATCAGAGTATATTAGCAGTCAGGACTAACGGCCACAATGGCTGCGTCTGCTCTATCCAGGCATTTTAAGATTTTCAGTTGTGTGTGTAAATAGTAGCCTACATCGAAACTTGCAATGGTAATTATCCTGTAACCAATAAAACTTATCTCTCGCTAATCAAGTGTGATACAGACATCTACTGCCAATGCTTCGTGCATTAGACATGTAAGACCCTGCTGCAGCCAATAATGTAATGCCTCCAGTTAATGTAATATTTGCTAATAACGTCGTGTAATAAGTCGATAAAGCAATAACTTAGCATTACTGTACTAACATTTGTGAATCAAAAACGTATGACATAATTGCATTATCGACATTTATTACACTAAAAACGGCAGTTTTACATTATTGGCTGCTACAGACCCTAACAATCGTAACATTGCACAAGATACATGTTACAATTACAGTCGGTTAAAAAAAATTATAAACGTTTTTCAGTAGTTAGGCTACTAGAAGTCTTAGGCAAACACTGGACTCACAAGAATAACTGAATAACTCAAACAAAAGCATTGAAAACACAAAGCTCGTTTTACTGCTTCCAAATATAGCTAACATGAAATCCAAACTACTTGCTGGCAGATTACATCATGTGAATAATGTGTGTTTGGGATATATACATAAATATCATCCTGCAAATGTGGTGGCTCGACCTTGATTGGCAGTTTCAAGTATTCTCTGTTACAATACCACCTTTTAAACTGTATTGTTTAGACGGGTGTTCGCCTGTGGAGGAGACTCTGCCCGCAGCGTTACCCGAACCTGGCGGGACATGGTGTAGAGGTTGGTCAATTGCAAGAAGGGCTCTCATTTATAATGTGTGAAATTGGGCTATCAGCCAATTCCTGGTGTTTTATAATGTTATAGATGGTGACTGGGCTGTGGATGATCTCGTTGATGAAGAGGATGAGTCAGACAAAGTTCCACTAGAAAGACTAAAAAAACTGGGTAATTGTTAACGTCACAATTGTTTGAAATGTTGTTAAATTCTGATTGAGATAGGTACATGTCTGTCCACCTGATCTACATTAATTATATTCTTGAAGGGGACAGTTTACTGCAAAACTGAAATAGAGGGGGGCTTTAGTAATATTTGCCCATCTAGGTCAGGGGTGTCAAACTTCAGTCCAGGGGGGCCGGAGCTCTGCTCAGTTTTTGGTTTCCCCTCATTCAACACACCTGATTGAACACCTTGTCTGAATTACCACACAGCTCTTGAGCTGAATCTTTTGTGGAGGAACACGGAAAGAACTAAGCTACACAGGGCTCCAGCCTTCCAGGACTGGAGTTTGACACCCGTGATGTAGATCATTCTGCCTGGAGTTGCCTAGTTTGACGACAAAAAGAATGCCATTCACTCCTATTATATTCCATAGAGACTTGCCATTTCTATGGCTGCTATCTCAAAAACTAAGCACCTCCAGCAGAACAACCTAGATAAATAGATAGATGGATACATAGAACGAACTACAGCCCCTTTAAAACATATCCTGTTTTGGGGTGAACTGCCCCTTGGAAGTTCCGATCCTCCTCTCCTGAACTTGTAAATTTACTCATTCTATAAATTTGCAATATATGCAAAATTGGCTAAGTGAGTTTTTAAATATGCATGTGTATAAGTTGATTTTTACGTGTTTTGAATCTCATCACTGCATTTGCTTACAGGGGAATCGGAAGAACTCAAAGCCCTGCTACGTAATGCCCACCTTAGGAGGCTTCTGCTCGCTGTGGATGGAGCGGAGAGCAAGGCGGACATCATGAAAGTGGCAATGCAGGAGCCCCTGTTTGTGGAGTTTGCTGATCAATGCTTGAGGATTGCAGAGCCAATGGAATAAGAGGACTTCTGAGACTGACCAATCAAATGTTACTAGTTGGTGGTGGGAGTGTTTTCCTTTGGTTCTGAGCTGTAAATAGATTGTATGCAGTGCATCATTTTAAGGTGCCTTTATTGAATCGAGCTGAATACCTTTTGTTAAATGCTGTACTTTGCCCAAAGCCATTTTAATAAAGCAAATTGTTAATCAAGCTGGTGAATATTAAATTTTAAATGCAGAAAGATGTTTGTCCTCCTTCGAGGATCATTTCATGTCTTTGTTTTAGGTAAGCTTCAAGAAGGCAAACTAACTAGATATGTGATCCCATTCATTGAAGTCTTAAAGGTGCCATAGAATGCTTTTTTTCCCTGTATATTAAATTGTTCTCTGGTGTCGACATAGATGGTATTTGAACTTGGTTTAGTAAAAAAATGTGGTTTTACAACCCTTTATCTGGCCCTAGAATGAAACAGGTCTTTCTCCCTTTTTTTGGTGGGCTCTGCTCTGATTGGCTGGTTTACAGTGAGGCACTGCATGTACACTGCTGGTCCCGTACAATTATAACGAAGCTGAAAAATTTTAGACGTCATGATTTTGCCAATTTCAACATGTCTCAAAGTCAAAAAGGGAGGGGCATGTTTCACTAATTTAACCAATCATAGTTTTCATTGTATGGCATCACATTAGTCTGTTTTTTTTTTTTTTTTTTTTTTAAATTTCAGATACAAGGTTTCCAGCTAATGAGCTGGGGGGTGAGTGTGGCTCAGCTGGTTGCCAGTTCAAGCCTTGTTGTATCTTCATGAAATAAACATGCCCTTGCATTGCTCTGTACAGCCTCTGCAGAATGTCCTCGTGTTTTGTATCTCTGACACGTCCCTTAACAAAAGGCAGACACAATAAAATGAGTACTTTACAAATTCAGGCACCATGCTGCTTAGAAAACGCTGTTTTTTATTGATGTAGCAATGTCGTACAGTGCAGAATGTAATTGGTTAAAGACAAACTCAAGCCAGCATTGACTCTGGGACACGTTGTGCTTGGCAAAATCAGGATGTGTGAAAATTCCAATCACCTAGTGACATTGTAGTGCAACGCATCACTCGCATGTTTGTGGCGATGGCATAAGCAAACCTGCACAGTCAATCGTCATGTAAAAGTGTAGCACATATAATAATGTAGCGTGCATAATACTTGATAAAGTTATGTTTCAGCTTTATGTATTTACTGTTATTTTAGAGTGTATACTATCTACTTTTCCATACATAACTGATACTCCTACTTTAGCCCAGGCACATTAGCATAGCATAACTGTTTTTAGCATCGTAATGAGAACATTTCTGTCAACAGATGATTTTACGATGCTTGCACACCAAGCATTTTTTTATCAAGAACTCGGCAAGCAGAGCAGCTCATAAATGTGTCTGTAATCATGTTTTTATTCCAGTGCTGATTTGATATGTATTAAGCTAACCAAAAGTAGGTTACTGGCAGGGCAGAAGCTTTTTGTCAATGTTACAGACTTTGTAATGTTTACTACTCCCCTGCTAACCTGAATAGGACTTACCTTCTTAGCCTGCTAGTAACACATTAATGGCTGTCAGTATATATATATATTTTCTTCATCAGGTGGACTTTTGGAGACGCATGGCCCTGGAGAAAGATAATGTGTTGTGCATTGTGCAGATCCGATAGGCTTGAAAGTGGGCTGGCGAATGTTAACTTTCGGGGTATAGCTAAGACTCTTGTACAAGTGTACGGTTTTTGAATCAGCCCATTTTGACCCCCATTAACATATGCAGGATTTATATTTGGAAAGAGGGAACAACAGTGTTTCAGATTCATGACATGTCAGTTCATGGAACTCGCCTTATTCAGCTTGGCTGAGGTGAAGTCAGATTTTCATTCTATGGCGCTTTTAAAACTGGCAATAATTTTAATGTTAGGGGAATTTAGTGAGTCTGTGAGACCTGCTTTGGGATGCATAATTTAGAAGCTTTAAAAGTACAACATTCCAGCAGAAGTGAATGATTACCTTAACTAACATGCTGTAGAGTATCTCAAATGTTTATTTGGAGGTTTTATTAAATTCCCTTGATTAGCAGTCTCTAAAGAATGGTGCAATAGTGATGCATTTATTATCAATCGGTTGCTACACAATCAGTGCATAGAAGTCAATGGTTTATTAAAACAAAATAGTTTTCATAATCTAACCAGGGTATCACACACATTTAACAGAATCCACCCTTACTTTGGTGACACAAAATGACAACATTGTGATAAGAAACATATTTGGTTTTGCTTGAGTAGGAAGGTTGGTCAGGTCAATTTCCATAATGCCCATTGCTAATTTGGAAAACATAGAATAACAATGTTTCTAAATTAATTGTATCCTAATTAACAGGTACATCATTATCTGCATGCAGGAAAACAAGGCTGAAAATACTAAGGACAAGCTGCTGCTGGGGCACTATGCCAAGGCAAACATGCTTTGTACATGTGCGTGTGCCAGGTGCATGTATAAATTCATCATTTAATCACTGTGCACCACACCTGTTCCTTGAGCACAGCATCAACATTTGTAAATAGGAGGCAGCATAACAAAGCTTAGTTTTCCTTGTAACCCAGAGATACTTGAAGACGTACAGATACCTATTACCTGTCCTTTGCTGGCTTTCACCAGATTCTTTGGTTTATGTAGTGTGCAGTAACAAGGCAATTAGTATACCACTAATTACTGAACCATGCAAATATAGCATGTACCATTTGACCCTGTGAGGGACTAAGGATTACATTTTGAAACACTTCTACACAGCATATTCAGTGTACAGAATAAAAATTCATGTTGAATCATATCAACTGTTTGTCAGTTTTACAGATCACTGTTCTTGCATCATTTTACTATGGTTTATGGTATATTGACCTTAATGTTTAAATCTTTAAAAGAAACATCTAGAAATAGAGTTTTAAACTGTAGCTATAAAGCACTGTAGTGTAATAGACAAGCATCTAGAGGACTGGAATGGCAAACCACAGACAAAGGCACTGCAGTGAGATCTAATCAGCCTGAGGGTAACAATACTGGTCTTATTTTTTCTAAGTTCAAATGCAGCTCTGGAAAAATCTCTAGCAGCGAGTTGCCTCTTAAGAAAGCGATGCAGGTAAGAGATGCATTTCGTCATGTTTTCTCCAGCAGAATCTGGTTGAAGCCAGTGACCCCTCTCTTGTCGGGATGGGTGTCAGCATATAGAAGTGGGGAGCGCTGGAGGTGGAGCCTAAAGGACTCCTGTAAAGGGGGGGGGGGCAACATGTGACTTGAGTGAGAATGGTCTTTTTGTAAGCATGCTGTGTTATATTTTAGTTACTTAGCAGACACCCAAAGTGAGAATGTAGGGTGAGCCAGTCCCTGGGAATTAGGGGCTACGGGCTTTGATCAAGAGCCCAATGCAGACATCTGCCAAACACCTTGTTTATATAAGTGAGCCTCTATTCAGAGAGACAAGAGTCCTAACTGAGAGCCAGATGGCGGAACGCGGCGTCCTACCTGCGGCTGTGCTCTGATCGAGGCCACCCCCTGCTCAAACTGGTTGGTTTCCACTTTGTAACTAAGGCTTCGAAAGGATATCTTTAGACAAGCAAACAAGGACACCATCTTCTGAATGTTGGTGACAGTCATGGCCACCGTCACAGTGGGGGCTGATGCCAGGGCAAGTCCAACAGGCCATGCCCACAAAATCACGGGCTCCTGGTGGGTGGACAACCGCAAGGACACCCCAGGGCAGCCCCAGGATGTCTTCTCCGTGTCCGTGACGTCGTCCAACTCAGTGTCAGCCAGGGCTTCCATGCGAGCCTAGGAAGACAAAAGGGACATTAGGAACACAGCAGGAAAACCCCGGCGACGGGATCCAGCCAAACTCACTCTCCATCCCAGCCATCGCCTCTGGATGATGCTGGCGGCCCGACACCATCTCAGAACTTCCTTTCTGACCAACCAGGATCGCACAGCTGGAGCAAAACAAAGAGCACCAGGGTTCCAGTAAATGACACAGCCAGAGATCATTCAGGACTATGTAATATAAGAAGATATGAGCTGGTCGTTCCTGCACTGGGCGTCCTGCACTTCAGAGTGTAGAAATGAGATCACAGGATAAGCGAATGTTACCTCCTGCCGCTCTGGCTTGTATGTAGCTACTGCACACTAGCATTTAGCACCATATTCTGCATAATCGGCTGACAAAACTAAAAACTGAGCTATTAGCCTAATATATGGTTCACATGATTTTTTTTCTTATGTACCATTTGCCTCACATATAGCTTTGGGGAAAAAGCATCCGCTAAACAAAATAAATGAATAAATACGTCTCTTCAAAAGCTGACACCGCTTAGCCAGACAATCCAATTGCGGGATTACAGAGTTCGACCTTGAAGAGTAGGTGTCAGCGTTGACGTAGCCGTACCGGCTTGAATCCTGACCGCGGCGCTCGCCTGGGCTTCGCGCCTCCTGCGGCAGTGCCGACGCCAGCAGCACTGGATCACGAGGGCCCTTTCTGATCGTGCTCTGGCCCTGTGCTCCTCCAGGAGATCCAGCTGCATGGCAGCAGAGGGAGAAGTCGGTCAGACCAGGGAGAGCCGAAGGCTACGCCGAGGCTTCCCGTCCCACCGGCGGTGCCCACCATTAAGTGCGTCAGGAAGGCCTTGGTCTCGCCACAGTGCACCAAGGAGCCGTGCGTCCTCGTCCCCGGGTAGCTTAGCGGCTCCAGGGAATGGCATCTCAGCACCGCGTTGAGAACGGCGACGACGGCATGGGCCACTGCGTCACTGGCAGGCTCCGGTTCTGAGGGTGACGGTCTGACATGTCATGTCGGAAACATGCAGGTCTCAGCCGCTATTCCTTCACATTTATTTGTGACCCGTAAAGTAAACAATAGTCATTCTACATGCACTTTGATGGCTAACTTCACTTTTTCCATATACATCTTCACACCGAGTTCAGCTACAGAAGCCAAAAAAGCGAAATCCTGATTTCCTGCTCAATATTAAATTATCCATCGGAGCCTAAAATAGAGTCCAAAGAGTCGATTATCAGGATGCAAATACCGAGCACCATGCTGGCAAACCGCTAGGCGTGCCTTTACCTGTCAGACAAGGTCGAACGCCACGTCGTGTAACTGCGACCTATTTGCAACACCGACCCTAAGTATTATCCCATCTCAGCCTTAGACAGAAGAGAAGGAGCTCAAGGGAAACTGTAGCGAGAGGGACGATGAGAAGAGAGAGAGAGAAGTGGCTAAATGACAGGAGAGAAAAGGAGAGGCGAGGCCAGACATTTTAGGTCAGTAAAACAAGGCCATGGCCTCCTGGCACCCGGCACCCAGCCAATCATATTTGTGCCTCGCTAAACCAAACATAAACTAAACCAATCATAAGTATGCCTTGTAGTCCGAGTCCCGCCTCCTGCCGTATCCCAGGCAGACCCACCGCTTTCCTCCACCGACTGCCATGAAATCTTGGAGTTGGCAATCAGCCCATAACGTTTGAGGAAACACAAGTGGGGGATCCTGGGTGAATTAGAAACACACACTTATCGCGCATATTCCAGCGGACAAATAAAGGCACATTAAACACATAAACATACAGTCACAAACATACAATGTACACATCAAATAAAGTGACTTGACATGCCTGCGAAAACCCAGGGGATTAAACTTTAATTCCCCATAATGCAATAAAATAGACTGCCTGTCGCTTACCGGATGGGAAAACCAGCCGCACTGATATTTATGGTTTCCACAATGCCGCAAGCTTCCAGCTGAAGAATAACCTGGAAGTTATTACAACAGGATTAATTTCAACTGGTATATATGGAAAGGTATACATCTATATACAGCTGGCTCTCCAAATCCACGGGATATTGGTTCCAGGAGGCCTCTGGATACCGACATTCATAGATGCTCAAGTACCTTATATAAAATGGCTTAGTATTTACATAACCTACACACATCCTCCTGTATACTACAAGTATACATCTCTCTCTACTTATACATGCATATAATACATAATACTGTGTAAATGCCATGGAAATAGTTGTCACACTGTTTAGGGAAGAATGACAAGATGATGTCCTGTACATGTTCAGTTATGCGTCATCAATATCCAAGACTCAAATCACTTCATTTCTTACATTCAGTGTAGTGCTCAGCATGTGGCAAATTTAAGTTTTGCCTTTTGGAACTTTCTGGATGTTTTTTCCCCTGAATATTTTCAATCTGTGGCTGGTTGAATCGGCAAATGCAGAGGATCAGCTGAATATCTGTATGTCCACACCCGCTAACATGAGTCACAGCTTTCACACTTGTGTCATAAATTGCTTATCAAGTATTAAACAGACCTCCTCCTTCTTAAACGTCAGCGGTCTGCATTCTGGGTTGGGCTTAATACACCTGGTGTAGTGAGGTGTAGTGCTGTGCAGGATCTTCATCAAGCTCTCGAGTGAGTTCTGCAAAAACAGGAATCAGCCTTCATCTCCAAAGCGGCAGATTGACAGTACGCCTGAGACACAGGCGCAGGTCACGACAGACCACTGTCTGCAAGGAAGAAGGTCACAGACTAGACTACCCTCACCTTGAATTTGGAGACTACGGTGACCACTTTGGTATGTCCTCTGCCACTGCTGTCATCTGCATAACCGTCAGCAAAGAGACTCTGCAGCAGTGAGTCCTGAGACCCCTGAAGCATGTGTATGAGCTCCGGAGGGACAGGATCCTAAAATGGAAACAGACACGCCCATGAGGTGGGGAAAGGACACCCTTCCCTTTCCAGCAAAGGCTGTGTGCAGCTGTGAGCACTGAAAAATCCCATTATGTTGTGCTAAATATTAATTATAATATTAAAAATAAATGCCTTCTTTATTCAGGAGGTGTTAAAGCAGCATGTTGTACCTCACCAGCTAGCTTGGAAAGCACGTTTCACTTTACTTGTTGGCTATTTTTTGAGCTTTTGAAACATGAGTGGGGCCATGAAATGACACACACGCTGCTGGCTGCATCTCCCATAAGGCCCGCATGCCCCCCCACAAAGGGCCACATGCCCGCCACATGTCCGCCCGCCCACAAAGGGTCACATGCCCTCCCACCCACAAAGGGTCGCATGCCCGCCACATGTCCGCCCGCCCACAAAGGGCCACATGCCCTCCCACCCACAAAGGGCCACATGCCCGCCACATGTCCGCCCGCCCACAAAGGGCCACATGCCCGCCACATGCCCTCCCACCCACAAAGGGCCGCGTGCCTGTTGTCCGCCCACCGGCTCCTACCCTGTTCTTCTCCACCATTCCCTCAATCTGGTAGCTGACTCTGCCGGCATAGTGGGACACGGTGAAGTGCGGCTGCTTGCTGAATGTATCCCAGCTCACGCAAGCGTTCCCGGACAGCTCCCTCTGCAGGCGCCTCCGGAACTGCTGGGCATCGGTGCCACGGTTGAGGCGGCACTCCTGGGGAAGGCGACACATAACATACAAAATACAACGTACCAGGTACACAATTGGCTGCGGTTTGGGTGCCTCTTTGGGTAGGGGGGGGGATTTGAGTGGGGGCCCAGAGACAACAAGGCCGCCCCGGTACATAACATACTACACAGAGCTAGAGCGTCACTGCAGTGCGTGAACGAACCTCATTGAGCAGAGAGAAGATGCCGTTGGGGCTGCCCTCCAGCAGATGCAAGCAGCTCTGGTTGTCCTGGTACTGGACAAAGGACCACAGCAAGCCCTCCGACACGTACTCCTCCTGCAGCAGGGACACGCGGGTCAGTCAGTGCGCAGTCTGGCCCCGGAGGCGACGGGGACACGCGGGTCAGTCAGTGCGCAGTCTG
>JAABNY020000108.1:29597628-29612161 GCA_015164015.2 Brevimyrus niger | reverse complement strand
GTGTGTACCCGACACTGGAGGGTGAATGTTATGGGCGTATGCCGGTGTGTACCCGACACTGGAGGGTGAATGTTATGGGCGTATGTCAGTGTGTACCCGACACTGGAGGGATGGTCAGTTGGTATTCAGCAGTTTAACAGCACTGGGGAGGAAACTATTTCTCATGAAATAGTTGCATGAAATAATAAACCTATAATGTCTTCCAGAGTGCAGCAACTGGAGGAGCTGGTGTACAGGGTGGGCAGAGATCCTGACCTGCTGCATGATATGAGCCAGTGATGTTTTGAGCCATCATATGGCACTTTTCCACTGGCATGCAGGAAACGGTCCTACCTGACGCATACTGTGAAGAGACACTAGTTACAGTGCAATTCCAGCTTGGTTAAATTTTCCACTGCAGAAGGATGGGCTCTGTAAAGGCATTGCTGGGTTTAGAGAGCGACAGTGATATAACACTGAAGAGATGCTTATTTACTGGTCACATGGTGTACATCATGATTTACTATGTCCCAATTTCCTGTGAAAATTGCTATGTTGTGTTAGCATCAAGCACTAGCAGAATTAGCAGTGCTTGTGCTACAAATCCATTCTGTTTAGCTGTGCTCTAATACATATTTTAAAGTAGGAGGCTGGAAATTTTCAGGTTCCAAAACATAGTGATGCAGATCACCAGTATTTCCCTGCAGTCAGATGTCAGTGACACATCCAACATGGTTTCGTTGCACTAGTCAGTGCTATTAAACAGGGCCATGCCAGAGCAGGTATCGCTCAGGTACGGTTTGCATGATTTATAATGGAAACACACCCGGAGTAACCCTCCCTTGTGCAGCTGCCATACCATGCCGTGATGCAGCACGTCAGTACACTTTCCACCAGACATTGGTGAAAGTTCACAAGAAGGTCCTGAGCTAGCCTCACTTGCTTTAGCCTTTTGTACTGACAAAGACCCCCAGCTCAACATCAGTAATGGACTCTATCAAATTTCTGAGTCCCTCAATATCAATATACAGTTCCTTAATCTCATGAAGAAGGCAAACCGGAGACTGCATTCCCTTAGGTGACACATGAGGTTCGGAGTCACTAGTCACCTCTTTGTACTGTTCTCCACCACCATCACAGAGACCATCCCGACACGTTCCCTCATAGTCTGGTATAGCGGAACAAATTCCTTCATTAGAAAAAGACTTGTCACCAAGGCCTCAAAGACCTGCCTTGCCATCAATTGAACAACTATACATTCAACATACCGCTAAATGTGCCAAAAAGATTATGGGGGACGATTCAGACCACTCATCACAAAAATAACATGCTTCAAGAACAGCTTCTTCACCTTCCTCCAGACTCAACAATTTTTCCTGCACCATTTCAATGTTTACATTCTCATCAGGATAGAACCCCAATGATCTTTTTGTACATAATAGCATATTGCATGTGATGTACGTTATGCAGAATATATATGCATGCATATTGTATGCATTATACCTGTCAACTTTAAGCCCTGCACTACTTAAATATACATAACTTTGGTATCGCATGCCTATCATTTACTCCAGTTTGTTGTATATCTTGTGCCTTGCATTTATTCTGTCAGTTTACGCCCTAATTATTGTCCATTGCAATGATGTCTTTAACTGCAGGAGGCTGTGCCAACACAAGTTTTCACCAATCCCACTAAACAATTTTTTGTTCTGGAATGTTTACCAAACGTTGCGATTAAGGTATTAAAACCCTCAAAGATTTTTCCTGATTTTATTAGAACATTATCCCACTACAACTAAAAATAATATTGTAAAAAAAAAAAAAAGAAGAAAAAAAGAAAAAGTAGGTAATTTCAGCGCAGTAGGTGTCATGTTACACGATAGTGGTGATAGGTTCAAGGTTGAATGGCATGTTTGCAATATACACATATAAAAATGCATAATGATAAAATGTTATTTATTATAAAATACTATTTTTAACATTATTTGTGTTAAAAAGATGTTAATTGTTCGTTAAAATATAATTACTTTCCACTAATCATACTACTACATAGAACTACTACACACATTGGCTAAAGTTATGGGAACATCTGCTTGCCGGGAGGACGAGTATGTGTTCGGTGTCACGCTGCAGTAACCGGTTCCCTGGTCTTTTCAGAGTGACGTAGCTGACCTCAACTCGGGCTATTTTCAGGCTCGATGACCTTTCCCACCTTGAGCTCCAGGTACAGGGCAGCCTTGCAAAACACAGACGTGCTTTGAAAAGGAACGAACGCAATTTGTACAAACTAATGCAAATATAATTGGACTATTGGGCAACCTCAGGTGTTTTCATAAAACTGCGGGTTACATTTTATGACAACGATAGCAAAAAGAACAATATTTAATGAGTTATTTCACATTGCATACATAAACTGCAAATCAGATGTATATTGGCTATAAATTACAGAGAAACCTCGCCCGCACACAGGATGTTGGTATTCCTCCCTTAAGGTATATTTTTAAAATCCAGAATGAACTATCAAATGACCAAACAAGATAAGCGTTTTGAGTTACCTTTTAGTCAGATTACTAAAATCTTAGTTGTATAAAAACTCGACAGTCGTTTGCAACGGTAACATGCGTATTTCACTTGTAATATTTAAGAAAGCATTTGTTTGTGTTGTATAGCGTTAATATATTAAATTTATATTTTAAATAGGCCTGCATTTTTCTACCACACGACGTGTAAAACAATACAAGACCGACAGAATGAGCGCACGAAACTTTTCTCAGGTTTAATTAAGTTGTTAAGAGTGTGCCGAGAACTCAGTGTGGCTAGATAAAGGGTATGGGTTTGGTAATCTCCCTCAGATTGCAAAGCAAACTCGGGCGATGACTAATACATTAAACTACCCTGGTCACAGATTATCGGGGTAGGACCGTCCTTGTTTTTGGGGAGAGAAAATGCGTTTAGGGGCGAATTACTATGTCATATAGGCTATAACTGCTAGTGGTATTACTAGTAGTATTAGTGGTGGTAGTAATAATAAATAATAATAATAATAATAATCCTCTTTACTATATGACACTAAAATAAATATTGGTGCTAGCCGATTTTGTCTACTCTATTAGTAATTCGATTACTGGCTCACGTATACACTTTATTAACAGCAGTCATGCATATAGCATACATCACATACTACACCTATGTAGCCTAAACAATATTTGCAAATATTATTGCTAATTTGACATGTCGAAGTTTACTTTTCTACTCTCACTGTAGAGAACTCAAGGAACGTGTGTATAAAGTGTCCTAAAATCTCAGTACCTTTCCTAAACGCAGTACAATCTCAGTGCTTTTCCTAAACGGGCTAAAATCTCAGTACCTTCTCCCGCGGCTCCGTACGCGGATCTCGCCGCAGACTCATGGATTCGGCGCCGATCCTCTGTTTCTGCTGTGAAAGGCACCGTCTGCTCACAGAATCGCCAATTTCGCCGCCGATTCCTCCACAGATCAGACCCAACTGCACAGCTACCATACAGCCGCCCGGCTCTGTTCCCGCTTTTATGCACTGCTCCTCTGAGTCATGAAAGTCCGCTGAAGGGCAAACAGCAGCCGGACCGCCCGCCTCCCGCACTTAAACCGAGAAACTCGAAGGCTGCCGGCGCCACGACTACGCCGGCCGGCCCGCCCCCTCTGTGACAGGCGGCCCGGACCGCCTGGCGTGTGGGGCGGGGCGTAAGAGGGAAGCACAGGTGTTGCGGACCGGTCAGATATGCGGCATATCTCAGCTGAATTAATAACGTAAAATATCAAATTGCTGCATGTCATATATACGATAACCCGCGTCACTTTAACAAGTGAAGCTACATTTGCTGTAACATAGAAAACTGCGCAGCACGGTTTCTAACCGGTTTGCCATGCTACCGGTTGAAAGGATCGGTTGCATGACGGGTTGCCTAACCGGCTAGCGGATGATAGAACTGCTGATAGGTGGCTGCATAGCGAAGGGGCTAAACGTTTTGCTAGGCTAGCGGCTAACTGAAGCGCCTGCATATCGAGGTGGCTAACCGACTAGCTAGACTAGCGGCTAACTGAAGAAGTTGCATAGTGAGGTGGCTAACCGGCTAGCGGCTAACTGAAGAGCCTGCATAACGAGGTGGCTAACCGGCTAGGTAAGTTAGTTGTTGGTAGAAGTTGATATTCGTTACTTCCGTGAGCTCAGGTATTTGTACCCTTGTTTTAGTGCATGAAGGCGACACACTGTTATGTATAAGGCCCGGAATTAATACGGTGGGTTTGGTTTAACATGTGACTTAGTTTTATCTTGAAATTCGTCATTTAAATTGAAATTTTAAAACGCGTCGATCGTGAAACAAGTTTACGATGTCCTTACGGTTTTAACGAATCGATCATCTCTTTTAAACGATCTGAGTTATGTATTACGCCGCATTGTAAAAAGTAATTCAATATTAATTGAACGGTCAACAGTGGGGAAATGTCATACGTCTTTTTTCCAGATCTCGTTTAATGTATTACATTACGAATTAATTGCAGAATAAATTTAAAAAATTGGAATTATGTAATATGACATCATCGATGCATTGCAGTGTAAATATATAAATCAATGTAAATAAGTAGTTTTGTACGGATTTTGCTACACAGTACACTGTTATGCGTTGTCCATTATAATAATATATTCCATCATAGTTTTAATCTTAGCTGATCCGACAACGCAAAATAACTTCTGTGTGTGCCGTATTAAATAGTTTAAAATATATATTTATTTTCCAGGAGTTCTACCAGATGGACAAAGACATGTCTGACAGGGAGCTTAAAGAGGCATTTGTGAGCAACTTAAATGGAACAAGCCTTGGTGAAGTGTCCCTGGGCTGTTTCCTTGCCCCTCTCTGTTTGCTCAGCAGGGGACTGGTTCTTGTTATATGTCACCTTTGTCAGGGCATCCTTCCACTTTCCAGTAAGGTGCACCTTCTCCTGGACTTCAGCATTGTCATTCTACCCCTTGTCCTATCCTGCACAATACTAAGTGACATCCTTCACCTTGTCATTGTAAACATGGCAGCAGTAAATATCACTCTGCTTATCTATGTGCACCATGTCAAAAAGCACAGCATCTGCTTGCCAATCCAAAGCGAGATCAAGAACTTTTTGTCAATGAACCTGGAGATGGATCGCGTGCCTTTTGTGACTGCCTTCCGAGTCCTTGTCAACGTGAAGACTGCGATTAGCATCCTTGCCGTTGATTTCAGCGTGTTTCCAAGACGCTATGCGAAAACTGAAACCTATGGGACTGGGGTTATGGATTTTGGAGTTGGAGCCTACATTTTGGCCAATTCTCTGGTTTGCCCTGAAGTGCGAAAGAAAGAGGGACAGGTGTCTAAGTTTAGCGATGTACTTAAGCAATTGCTGTCTGTCTGGCCATTGATCTTTCTAGGAATGGCAAGGTTGATCAGTCTCAAAGTGTCAGGTTACCATGAGCATGTGTCAGAGTATGGAGTACACTGGAACTTCTTTTTCACACTGGCTATAGTTCGAATGGTTGCCTCAGTGCTGTTGGCTATATTCCCAGTAAAGAAGTCATGGATTTTGGGTTTTATTATTGCAATAGCTTATCAGATGGCTCTTGAGGCAACTGAGCTAAAGTCCTTTATCCAAGATAGTGATAGAACCAGAGGATTTTTAAGTGCCAATAAAGAGGGGATGTTTTCAGTCATAGGTTACATAGCAATTTATATGGTTGGAGTGCAAATAGGATTTTACGTAATGAAAAGCAGAACACTGGTTAAAGAGTGGATCAGAGCCATATGTAACCTTCTTTTGGGAAGTGTTGCATTATGGGTGTTTTTATTTCTTTGTCAGGCATTTGTAGAGCCAGTCTCTCGCAGGATGGCAAATCTTTCCTTCTGTATCTGGACTGTAGCACAGTCCCTCCTTTTCCTTTCCCTTTTAAGCATTGCAGATCTAATTCTAGCCTTTGCAAAAATGTTATCAAATTGTTCCCTGGTGTCTTGCTCATGGGATCCAGTAAAAAATAGTAATCCCAAAAGTGTAGTGCTTCACAAGAAAGTTAAGCGGAAACTCGAAGGACTCTGCCTCATTCAAGCTGTGAACAGGAACCAGCTGTTATTTTTCATGTTGGCCAACGTCATGACTGGACTGACCAATGTACTAGTAGATACAGTCAGTAGCCATGATTTGATTGCAGTGTGTATACTCGTTTCATACATGTTTATCACTTGTCTTATCACATATGTTTTACATCGTAAGGAAATTACACTGAAATTCTGGTAACATGAATGTGGCACATGTGTAATATGTAATCTGTAAATAATTCTTTAAAATAAATAATGCACGTGGCTAATAAAATTGTGTAGTTCCCTCTGCATCCAGCGTACAGCCATTTATCATGGACAGGATCATGGGGGATGGGGCTTATCCCAGGCATCATAGCACTACAAGACTGGGGTCCCCTTTAGATGTGATGCCAGTCCTCTGCAGGACACGCACTCACACGCTGCAGGCAGTTCAGATACATAACTCCATCCACACATTTTAAACCTGGGAGTGAGGCAACAGTGCTGCCCACTAAGTCCCATGGAACTCTTATTGTTGCAGAAAATGTCATTATTTCATTATTATTATTACTAGACTTCAGCCAGATGCTATGATTGTTGACATTGTTTATTTAACATCTTACTTAATACAAGATAATACTGGATATAACAATTTCACCCCAAGTATACACACTTTGCTTCGCGGTACCCCTGCACAGGCTTTAAGGAGCAGGTGCCATAATATAGGGGGAGGGGGACATTTAAATTTATAGTCGATGATCGTAGAAGGCCTCTTAGAACTACAAAAGGGAACACATTTAATCGTTCGCGGAAAAGCTGATGTAATTCTTCCAGCTAAATGTGCAAGGCTCATTATTTTCATATAAATTATCACTAAAACAAACCAAATGTATTAGTCAACGTATGTTCTACACTTATGTACGGCTGGAAAATTGCTTAAACGTATTCAGTTGATTTGAAAATCACAATGCTTCTGTTAGTATCTGTATTTACTGCAACCTGGAACTGTGCCACCGTAATTTTACCGATCACAGACAGTCACCAGAGGTAACTCACTATCGTACTGCTACTCTGCAGCTTTGAATTTCCCACGCTCGCCCGGCCTTCCGCGTGGGGCCTCCACTTTCGCTAGCCCGGATCTACGTTTTCGCTGCAGCGTCACGCAGGTCAAAGGTCGCGCGGAGCTACAGACGGTTCGCCTGCAAGGGAGCGCCCGCTTGTTTTTCCACAAAAAAAGGTGATTTTCTTTTTCGAAACGAGATACGAGCTGCTGTCGTCGGGCTGTACAGGGTCGCTCGGTAACTAGCGTGTGGCCGCCGAACGAGTCCAGTTGTGCAGGGAAAAGTCTAACTTAGTTAAGTAGGTAATCGGTCAGCGCTCCGAATTAAGCCGGTGTCTTCTAGACGGAGCGACTAGCGGGGCTGTCAGTGTCAGGCGGGCTCGGGCTCCGTTCGTCTTTCAGACTTTTCTCGAATAACGTAGAAATTGCAGCACGTGAAGGAGAACATAAAAGTAGCTTTTTAAATCTGCTGCACTTTTAAAATTTCTTTCTTTGTGTTTCCTGTTAGCTGTCGTTCGCGGGGACGCTAATGTCATGTCTAGCCCGCGGGTTCTTGGAGTAGCAGAAAGCAACGCCTGTGCTAGTTCCTAACTTCACGGTGCTTGTCCGTCTTCCGCTGGTAGCTGTGCAGGGTTGGGGTTGGTTAGGGTCGTTAACGGCACCGTGGATATCTGTACGGCTGTACGTTATCGCTGCTCCAGATTGCATTACCTAGCCAGCTAGCCGATTTAGTGTCCCGGTGCCGTACGGTCTCCGTATGGCTGGACGCTGTAGCGGCGGGGTATTGCTAGCGGGTACGTTGCTTTTAGGCTGCGTCGGCTCTCACGTCCTGTCCGCCGCCGAGGTGACGCTGTACGCAGGCTAGCTGATTAGCGGCTACGGTTATCCAGCGAGCTGAAGTTTTGCCTTAAGTTCTGGTTCGGGGCGTTCCGGAGAGCCGGCCCGGTAGACCAGCCGGGTTTCGCCCTTACTGCATGTCAAGCCACCGAGTTTTCGCTCCTGGTCTAACGGCGCCGCCGGACCTGCTCTGCCCCTCTTCCTGTCCAGGCGGCTAACTACCAGCGGGACGGAGACATGGCGCGCCTGGTGGCCGTATGCAGGGACGGAGAGGAGGATTTCCCATTCCTTGCCAGGCAGATCCCTCTGTACATCGACGACACGCTCACGGTGAGTACGTAGGCCGCCGGGTCGCCTTGCTCGGTTCTTTTTATCCCCCTTTCTGTGTGCTTTGAAGTTAGCTAACCAGGAAACTCCGGGCGAATAAACTGGCTCAGATGGAGTAGGCCGCAAACTAGCTAGTCGGCTAGTGGCTCTGGTCCACAGGCCGTTTTGCTACGTGCTTTAAAACGACACTTCACGGACTTAGGATCCTTAGCTCGTAGTTGTACTTACCTGTCACGATCACTAATATTAAACCGCACAGGCTGTGTGCTTCACTCAACGCCCATTAGCCGGGCCTTAGCCGAGCACCAGTAATATTTCTTATTTTGTACGAGGTAGCTGCTCGCCTGTTCTAGCCCTCCTGCTTTCCTTCTGGCCAGTGACTAAACTATTTATTTTTCATAAAGATTATTAGGTGAATTCGAGGGTTTTTAAAGGGGATCGTCGTGGTTTAAGGGTGGATTTCATCGAAACCACGACTTCACACTGTCTAACAGCAAGTAGTGTCTTTTGTTACAGAACAATATAAGAGTACCAACCTTAATATTTTTCATTTGCTGTGTAAGGGGGGCTTTTAACTTGTATTACCAGTTCAGAAAAACGTCCTGTTGTAGTAATTCAGACTTAGCAATTACATATGCTCTTTTGAATTTAGATTAAGCTTCCATTCCAACAGTGTGGAACTACTAAAGTGGAAAATTAGGCTGCAAGTTAGTGTAGTGATAATGTATGCACTGCATTTGTAGTTGTTTCCTGTCATTGAACAGTTATCTGAAATTGTTATACACAGATATCAAAGTCACCTCCCAAGGAGTTGGATATGGATATCGATGCAGAGTGCAACTGTTTCTGAAAATGCATGTAATACTTATTTCAGATGGTGATGGAATTTTCTGACAATATGCTGAATCTTGAAAGTCATCAGATAAACAGTTCACAGATGAAAGAATTCATACAGGTGAGGATGTGTCTATACCTAAAGCCAGAGAGCAGAACCCCAATGTAATAAATTATAGGAAACCCCTGCTTTCTTTAGTTGGGTACTGGAATAACTGGAATTGCAGCACTGTCTGAGAAGTGCAGTCTAGTGTGGTAAAATTCCTTTGACAGGTTAAGAAACTAATACACTTTCTTTATCTACCTTGTATAATGCAGAGTTTGGTTTTTAGCATATTGTTTTGTTTTTCTAGTATTGGGGAAAGTTTTCAGTCTGGAGAGCAGAATTTGTTTATTAGACTCTTCAGGTTTTGTTATGCATCTGGAATAATTGCAGAGCCCATTTTAATAAAACAATCTGTAAAATTAGGACCATTGCCACATAATACTTTTTAAACATCCTCTGCAGATTTAAGTGACTTGGATGGGCTCAGCACTCCTTTAGGTAGTGCTGCTTCACAGCTCCACGCAGGCAGTTTAAGTGAATCTGGCTCTAGGTTCTCCTCAGTGTTTGAATGAGTGAACAGAGATGAACTGGTGTCCCTTCTGAGACACATCATCAGATGCTCCCTTATTTTGCCTGGAGAGTCTTGATTATTGCACCCTAAAACTGAAAAGTGTTTAATGAAACATGGGAAACAGGATGTCTGGGTTCATACAAACCAACGTGGAGCAACACAGATGGCAGCGCGGTTTTGACTTTGATCCTCTTCCATCCACCAGTTTCACAGTATGCTGAAGCAGCAGGATGTCAGCATCGCTATGATGGTGACTTCGCGCGAGGTGTTCAGCGCGCTCTCCCAGGTGGTGCCTTGCGTAGGCTGCCGGCGCAGTGTTGAGCGCCTCTTTTCCCAGCTGGTGGAGTCTGGAAACCCAGCCCTGGAGCCCCTGGCTGTTGGCTCTACCGGCGTGCTGTCAGTTACCAGGGCCTGCATGGCGGATGCCGAGATGCTGTACACGCTGTTCTACGTGCATGGGTACGGGTGTGACCTGGGGCTTGAATTTGACTATGAGCTGAATTAGTGTGACTATTAAACATAATTCAAGCTGTGCACTTATAAGAGAATCAAACAAATTTTAAATGTAACGTCAGTCTCTCCCTCTGGTGGCAGGCAACTGTTTTGCACATTAAGGGACTTATCAATTGCCATGTGTTTTACAGGTCAAAGTTAAATGATATGATCGATGCAATTCCAAAAAGCAAAAAGAACAAGCGCTGCCAGCTGCACTCCTTAGATACGCACAAGCCGAAGCCTTTGGGGTGAGTCTCTCTTAACGTCATTTGGAAGGACTAAAAGTACGCTTGTTTTTGGCATCAAGGCCAGTTTGTCAGGTTTGGGATGTGTCACACTGTTCATACACTGTTTTGTCATGGACAGGGATGCACAAAACTGGGGTGTAAGTACGCATTCACCTTTAAAAGCGATATGTGCAGCAATCAACTGCTGTAGCAGCGCTAATGTGTTGTTTTGGATGCTTTTGCAAAGATATGACAAGAAGTTTTTGTGCATTTTCTTTTTAATGCTAAAGGCTAATGTACAGTAATTTCTTGTTGTAACAGCACAAATGCATACGTATTTGACATTTGTGATGCTACAACAATCGATTGTCCCACATATTGCTTTTTAAAGGTGAGTGCGTACTTGCTGACAACTTATGTACATCACTGGTTATGGACCAAGTGTCCATTGCTAGAACGCATAGTAAAAGTGTACTCCTTAGCTGGATCAGCTGATGGGACTTAACATGGAATGGCTGTGAGGTCTCCAAAGGACGGGCCTGTTAAACATGACTGAATGTAGCGGAAGTAGGAGGGAAAAACCATCAACCTTCTTTGGCTCAGGGTGATCTAAGCCCTTGTAGTGTGCATACCTCAGTGTCTGCTGCTCATAGGTGCTTTGTGAATTTCGGAGCCTGTTTTTGGGGATTTTCAGTCACTTGTCCATTTCACGCACTCTTATCGGTACCAGGCTGACTTCTTTAAATCAATGAGTTTTGCCAGTGTTTCCAAGACTGATCACAAGCTCTGTAGTTTTGGGGACTGTGACCAGATTCACACTGGTCTTTGAATCGCTGGCAGCAGTGAGGCCTTCTAGGTGGTTGTGGCTCTCCTGATCTGTGAGTGTGAAATGAACATGAGTGTGCACTCCTTCCTCTGTGACACCCCGGCTTATGTGTGAGGCAGCAGAAAGATGGAGCCTTCACTGGAGTGATGTTATCGTCGATGGTCTTAACGGAGGTTCTTTCTACAGTGGAAGCTGGATGGATGTGTGGGAACTCATGTCTCAGGAATGTCGAGATGAAGTCGTCTTGATTGACAGCACCTGTCTCTTAGAAACTCTGGAGACATACTTGCGGAAACATCGGTGAGAGCTTTGGCTGTCTTAACCCGTTCCTGTTTCTTCCTTCCAAAATGTAGTTTTGTTGATTCCCGTAAGCTGAGAATGTATAGTCACAGCTGGCTTCTTTTGTTTGAACCCCTTTCAGGTTTTGCACCGATTGCAAGAACAAGGTGCTAAGGGCCTACAACATTCTTGTTGGCGAACTGGACTGCAGCAAGGAGAAGGGCTACTGTGCGGCCTTGTACGAGGGCCTGCGCTGCTGCCCCCACGAGCACCACATCCATGTGTGCTGTGAGACAGACTTCATCGCCCATCTCCTGGGCAGAGCTGAGCCCGAGTTCGCTGGAGGGTATGAGTATGTAATTTGCTAGAATGGGCTTTCTAGCGTTTTTTATTGGCTTTCCCTCCCTCCCTCTCCCCACACACCTCTGTCAAGTCTGTTTTTTTTTTTTTGTGTAATTTAACCTTTGTTGGTTTTTTGATGATGGTCTTGCTGCTCATGTGTTTTGCGTTTTAGCTGTTTTATAGGTCATATAATAGGTTCAGTATCTCAAAAGGGCCAGCTTAGCTCCCTGGGCAGTGGTGGCTCAATGGTTAGGGAAGCGCACTTGTAATTGAAAGATTGCTGGTTCGAATCCCCGACCAGCAAGTCACCACTGAGGTACCCCGAGCAAGGTGGTACTCTCTGGGTGCTGAATTAGCCGCCTCCTGCTTTGTCACGATGTCACATAAGGGTTAAATGCATAGGACACTTTTCGTTGTTGTGCACTGTATGGCATTGTGATATTGTGTCAACAATGACCAGAGACTTAATTCTAATTTGTGCTCTGGTGTACAGTTATGTAATCCCCAAACTGTTCCCACAAAGTTGGGAGCATAAAATTGTCCATCGCCGTCTCGAATGCTGCAACATTGAGTTCCTTTCACTGGAACTAAGGGGCCAAGCCCAACTCCTGAAAAACATGTTTCCACTGCTCTAGAGTCCAGTGGCGGCATGCTTTATACCACTGCATCCGACACTTTGCATTGCACTTGGTAAAGTAAGGCTTGGATGCCGCTGCTCGGCTATGGAAACGTATTTCATGAAGTTCTCTATGCACTGTTCCTGAGCTAATCTGAAGTTTGGAGGTCTGTAGCTATTGACTCTGCAGACAGTTGGTGACTTCTGCACACTGAGCGCCTCAGCATGTGTCCCAATACTTTTGGCAATATAGTGTATGTGAGAAGAATATTTTCCCTTTCCTTTGGTACCAAGAACTACGTGCAGTGGAGCTAACAGGAATCTACACATCAGGGTTAAAAACAAGACAAAATGTGTGGCTGTTGGATAAGATGCCACTGACTTGGGAAATAAGCACTTATTAAGGGGCATTTATTTTTCTGAAGCCACACATTTGTGGTTTGTGTTTTTGGTGCCGTGGTAACGGTGAGCTGTGGAACGTGTCTGTTCTGATGTTATCTTCTAATGGGCCTGGTGCAACCCACTAGATGCAAGTTGTCAGCTGGGGCAGATAAGAACATGACAGTGTACTTTCCATCACCTTTAACCTGCAAGGATTCATATATTTACAATGTTCATGGATGTGATGTGGCTTCTTCCCTGTATGGATTAGTCTGCTGCAAAAAAGCCTGTTTATCTAGCGTGTGATTTGGGCTGGTGTGGTGATGGGGTCACTGCCCACAGCTTCTGAATAGGTGGCTCAAGTCTCAGTTCATTGCCAAGGTTGTATATTTTGGAGGAGGCATCTTCTGACTGTCAGCTTCCCTTCATATGGATGGCAAAGCACGCTATTATGAAGCATGGAGACGTGCACACTTCGGAACCACACAGAGTGAAAATGTAGGATTTCCTCTAAAAATTGCTTTCTTTTCGGTTTTAGGCGCAGAGAGAGGCATGCGAAAACCATCGATATCGCTCAAGAAGAAGTCCTCACGTGTTTGGGTATCCACCTGTATGAGCGCTTGCACAGAATCTGGCAGAAATTGCGGGCTGAGGAGCAGACATGGCAGATGCTGTTCTATCTCGGCGTCGATGCCCTAAGGAAGAGCTTTGAGGTACGTCCGTTGAACGCGGCGACGCCCGGATGCCATTTCGGCACGACGTCCATCAGACTAATGGCCCCTTCTGCTCCTGTCAGATGGCAGTGGAGAAGGTACAGGGGATCAGTCGGCTGGAGCAGCTCTGTGAGGAGCTCTCTGAAGAGGAGCGCGTGAGGGAGCTGAAACAGGAGAAGAAGAGGCAGAAGCGCAAGAACCGGCGCAAGAACAAATGCAGTTTCGACATGCCCGAGCGAGACATGGAGGACAAGGGGAAGGGTTTGGATGAGGTGATTCTGCAGCTGTTTAGGGGCAGCATTCTATTGGCTGTGCACGGAATCACTATGCCCTCTAGCTCAGTCAGATTGGGCTGCTTTCTTCCATGCAAACATCTGATGCTGCCACCTTTGGCTGCTTTTCTAGTTGGTCACTCGGGGGGGGGGGGTTCACAAAATGTAATCAGTATTAATGGTTACTGTCTGATCTAAGCACAGGTCTGAAACTGGCTGACATGATATGGTTATTCCTACTTTGCACGCTCAGATCATTTGGCACGTTGCCCTGCGTTCAGTTAACCCGGCCTGCACCACGCTGCACTTCTGTTAAATCCTAGGGTTCATTTGAGGCCATGGAGGGTGGCTGTGAAGCCTGTGGTAGCTCAGAGGACTCGGGCGCCTGCGTGGAGGTCATCGTCACCAACGAGGCCTCGTCCTGCAGCTGCCCCGACAGGGAAATGCTGGGATCCCCAAAGGCCAAGAAAGGTACGTGATGAACTGGACCTAGATGCTGTTGGATTGCTGGTTCAGGTAGCAACTGGTGGCTGTTTGGTTTGTGCTATAAATGACCGTTTAAGGGCATGTAATGGAACACTTGTATCCACTGAATACAGTTTCTGTCAAGGTGTGGCATTAAACAGTCACTGAAGTGCTTAAATACTGTGC
>JAABNY020000108.1:29571770-29589955 GCA_015164015.2 Brevimyrus niger | reverse complement strand
AGCAGAGTACACAGCTGCTCTCTCTGTGATATATCACAGGAGTTTTGTGTGGAGATCCCTGGCAGAGTACACAGCTGCTCTTTCTCTGTGAAACATGGCCTGCTACAATAGCACACCATACTTATTTTACTAGCGCTTGCACTTCTAAGATTCTTGAAGATATCACTCAGTCTTGTACACACATTGTTTCCTGTGGATCGAGAGGTTTGTTGGATAGACATGACCATTTTTGCTTCCATTCCCACCCAAGATATCGATTATATAAGCGGGTTTTAGTGTGTGTGCATCCTTTCTGCCACCTAATTAAATGTCAGCTCTGTTTAATTACTCTTAATGGACAAAAGTACTGGGACAATCCTCTTTATTATTGAATTCATGTTCCATTCAGACCTATTGCCAGAGGTGTATAACATCGAGCACATGTGTATAACATCGAGTGTATAACATCGAGGTAAGGTTTATAAACATTTGTGAAAGAATGGGTCGTTCTGAAGAGCTCAAGTGAATTCAGGCATGGTACTGTCACTGGATGCCACCTTTGCAGTTCGTGAAATTTCTTCACTGCTAGATACAGTAACAGTGGGATCACAGAGTGCTGAGGCGCTTAACCTCCTGAGACCCAAGGAAAAAAGTATCCTTCAATTTTAGGTTATTTGTCTTTGGAGGAAACAAGACATCTTACAATTTAGATTTTTTTCAAATTTATTTTTATTTTTTATTTAACAGCATGCCCTCTTTAGTTATAACAGGAATAAATATGTTTCCTTACATCAGTGAAAAGATAGATGCAAAAAAAAATGTCCACTGCGATGGACATAAATGAACGGGTGGGGTCTCAGGAGGATAATGCATAAAAGGCAGCAATGCTCTGTTCACTCAAAAACTGCACAGTTCGGATGGGTGTAAAGCACACTGCTAATGAAGTCTGGAGCAGTGGAGACATGTTCTGTGAAGTGACAAATCGTGCTTCTCTGTCTGGCAGTTTGATGGATGAGTCTGGGTTTAGCAGATGCCAGGAGGATGTTACCTCCCTGACTGCATTGTGCCAACTGTAAAGTTTGGGGCAGGAGGGATAATGGTATGGGGTTGTATTTCAGGGATTGGGATAGGCTGCTTGGTTCCAGTGTAGATAACTCTTAATGCTTCAGCATGCCAAGACATTTTGGACAATTCTATGCTTTTGGCTTTGTGGGAACAGCTTGGGGAAGGCCCTTTTCTGTTCCAGCATGACTGTGTCTCAGTGCACAAAGCAAGGTCCATGAAGACATGGTTGAGTGAGTTTGGTTGTGGAAGAACTTGACTGGCCCACACAGAGCCCTGACCTCAACCCCATCAAACACATTTGGGATGAACTAGAATGGAGATTGATGTTGGACCTGAAGGCCTGGCTCACAGTGCCTGACCTCACAAATGTTCTTCTGGATGAATGAGCAAACATTTCCACAGACACACTTCAAAACCTTGTGGAAAGCCTTCCCAGAAGAGTGGCAGCTGGTGTAACATATTGATACCTATGGATATTGAATGGGATGTCATTAGAGTCCCTCTAGGTGTAATGGCCAGGTGTCCCAATACTTTTCTCCATATAGTGTACTTCCTCTCTTTTTCTTGGAAAATACCTGCATAAGATAATTTTATTAGAGCTTTATAAGAGCGTCTGCTAAATGACAGCGTCATAAAGCATATCAGTGTCGTTAATCAGCTCAATTCCGTAATTGGGCTGAGTCACCAAGGCATTAGATTAGATGATTGGTTGGTTGGATAGATGTTTATCATAACCCTTTCAGTGCCCTCTTCAGGGTGTCTACATCTTTATCACTTCTCACATTAACTACACTGTACATTAACTCAGAAGAATGTAATCGCCTTCACCACTTCACTGGCTATGAGATTATTCCTAACAAAGTGGAAATCTCCCATACCTCCATCTCATACACCCTGCATCCAGGAGAAAATAAGACTCTTTTGAGAAGGAAAAGATTTGCCATGGTCTAGTACGCTGTTATTAAATACATCCGAAATACTCCAGCTTATTAACTATAGAATGGGAAGTGGTGGCTTCTCTTTTCTCTGTATAGCAGGTTAGATAACATTCTCTCTGTGTACTTAAATGTCTTTATTATACCTGGCAATTGTATTTGGTTGGATATAAATGTTGTTATGGCCCCTGTACATCCCCAAAATGATTGCTGCCTTGCAGAAGTGAAGTTACACTGGGGGAAAAATAATTTCATTCTTCAGTTAGAATGAATGAAGCCAGCATTTGTGGTGCCAGGTCGCCTAAAATGTCGCATTTGTTGCTGTATTTTAGTGTTTATGGCTCTGCAGGTTAGGACACTCTGTATGATCAGAAGGTTGCTGGTTTAAATCCCCTGGCAGGCAGAGTGATGTCCCTCTTGGAACCTTGGGTCAGGCCCTTCACCCCTAATTGCTGCTACTGGTTGACCCTGCTCTCTGGTTCTCAGTTATGTCAGTGTTTGATGGTAGACACCATCATGGATCGGATAGAGGGAGAACAGCCGGTCCTGTGGCCCACCTGGAGGATGAGTGCTCAGTGTCACTGTATTTGGGCCCCATAGAGAGGCAGTGCCCCCCTCTCTTCCTTAAGGTGCACCTTGCTTGCTGGGTCAGTTTATCGCCCAAAGGAGACCCTGTCAACAATAAAGAGGCCTTGATGTCTCCAGGCAGTAGAACCTTAGGAACTGGAAGCTTAACACCATTAGACCTTTTCTGAAGTAGCGTCAGGTGGAAAGCCGAGGGTAGAGGACGGAGACCTTTTGCGGCTAAATTCATATCATTAGCAGGATAGCTGAACATAAACACTAATTGTCACAACGTGTGTATCCTGTGTTGGGTTAGGTTCACAGTAAAACCTCATCTGGGTCTTCATGAGAAACGCCCTGATTGTCTGTCTGGGAACAGTTAGCAAAAAAATTTGAATTTCTGACAGATGAATCACATTTTTGAAAGTAAAAGCTGCTTTTCAGAAAGTCCCAGTGTCCCCAAAGCCCAGCTTGTCTGGAAGACCATGAGGAAACACCGGCATTCTGCTTGGACGCCAAAGTCTGCAAGAGTGACACCTTGTACCGTCTTTATTAAGCAGAATTCAGAGAACCACAATCTGGGTTAACACTGCCACACAACTTAAAAATATCAAACACAATCCTCATTTTTTTTTCATATTTTTATTTTTAAATATCGAGCTTTACTGCACAACCAACAGTGATGTAACACTGGCAGTTTTTCAGTGTTGTTATTGAACTGGATATCTGTCTGAGCTTTTGGCTAGTTTTCATTATTTTATTCACTGAGTAGATTTTAAACATTATTCTTACTCAAGGATTTGTTGAATGAATTCTTACTCTTTTTTTAAATTTACACCTACAATTTGTTAAACATATTATTGGTACAGGTAAAATATTAATGAGGCATTTTATGATGCCCTAAAGTTAGTAATCAGCATAAATTCACCATGTCTTTATGTTTTATTGACCGACTTTAAACGGCAAAAAGTGCCACCACACACCACCGATGTCTTTTTACTTGTTTATCCACAAGATCTCCTCTTTTAAAAGATGTTTTTTTCTTCACTCCCTCTTTAATGTTTATCGCACTGCAGTATACCAAACCATAGTATACCAATGCAGTATTATGTGGTGTGCTCGCTACGGTGAATTTCACACTGAAGTATACCAAACCATTGTATACCAAAACAGTATTAAGTGGTGTGCCTGCTACAGTGCATTTCACTGAAGTATACCAAACCATTGTATACCAAAACAGTATTAAGTGGTGTGCCTGCTACAGTGCATTTCACACTGAAGAACACCAAACCATAGTATACCAAAACAGTGGCAATTATTTTGCATATTGTATTGATATGATAACACCCAGTTCTACTCAGAATAGCTATGTGTTAACTCTGGAGACTTGTGTGCTAACTTGTGAGCGCAGGATAGCTGTGTTAGCTCAGGATAGTAATATGTTAGCTTGGGACAGTCATGTGTTATTCCCATTAGCTGAAAGCATGGCCTAACTCATCTGATTTGTATTCATCGCCTCACATATTTGATCAAAATGTCTTCAGTCGTGTTTTGCATAGCTGGTGGCATTTTGTGAATTTATGCTGCCGTTCCGCTATGGGCGGACTGAGCCCATGGCCTGCCGGGTTCCATTGCCCCATGATCCTCAGTGAGTGAGAGCGGCACCATAGATGTATTTGCCAGCAGAATGACTGGCCGCCTCTTTCAATGTGAGCCTGGGCCGACAGCCAGCCGTAGTTTGTTTACGGTAAGTGGATTTGGTAGGAAAAAAAAACTCTTTAAAGTGGGCCAATTCCAAAAAAAGTCACTTCTCACTTCATGAATTATTTAATGACTATATAGTGGCATCCAGTTTTTTTAATGGCTTGCAGTTTGTACTACACTAAAACACCACATTTCACCTCAATACCACAGAATACTTCAGTCTCAAAAAGGAGCGCATATTTCTGTGGAGAATCTGAAACAACACTGTCTTTGTCTGTAGAGAAAAGTTAGCACCATCAGTCGTAAATATGCTATGTCAATTTTTTGTCTTTTAGAGGAACTCTTAGTGACACTTGTGTATCTGTTTTCTGGGTGAATGAGTTTACTGACTGTTCAGCTTGCTTGTGGTCACCTTACCGGCTGTCACCAGCCATACAGATCAGTGGCAGCACCCACTGGTTGACAGATCGTGTCTCTCTGTTGCATTAAATGCTGTGTTTCTGCTTGGTTGCCCTGTATTAAATGCTGTGTTTCTGCTTGGTTGCCCTGGTATTGGAAAAATATACAAGCAAAGGAAACGCTGTTTTTAAAAATATGACAGGCATGCTAATGTCTTTGTAAACATGTTCAGTCCTTTAAGCCTTTTGCCATGTCTGTCCCACCACTTGTCAAATTCAGGGTCACTGTAGGCTCCTTTCCCTCCACAAGAAAAACCACACAATCAACAAGCAAAACACTGAAAAGAAAACTATACATGAACACACGAATAGAAGTTCCCAGCAGTAATATTGTAATGACACACAGCTTTAAATCACCACTGTGGGGTTTGGCTTACTGACCCTCACCCTAGCCTCCTGTCAGTGCAAGAGAAGCTTTAGAAAATGCAACATCAGTAACGTAATGTCAGCAAGAGCACTGGGACATTTAACATTAAAATAAAAAGCTAATTTGCACGTTGGGTAAGTTATTGCTAGTTTACCAACTTGTCTTTATGGGTCTTAAAATATTGAATATATTTTTCCCACATTTTGCTGACTGCTGTCCTTTTTTAACTTAATCTATGTAAAAATATCAGTAACCAAAGTTTAAAATGCTTCTCATGCTCCCTTCATGCTAGTGTGCTGTGGGAATGTTGTGGTTATACAGTAGCAAGTATCAGTTTGTGTCAGTAACGCTTCTCTGCCGCTCGGGTACCCATAACCAGGAGGGTTTCTGAATGTACCCACATATCTAGGCACGGGGAGAACTTGATAAGTAGCAGCCACCATCCTGACATGTGGGAAGGCGGAGGGCATGGATGGTCAGAACATGCGTTGACACATTAATGGACAAGCGTAGCAGATAAAAATGACGGGGCATTTTGTGTTAGGTGGTGGGTAAGCTAAACCGAAATAATAGATCTTCAGTCGAGATTTAAAGACTAAGATTAAGTCGGCATCCCGAACATAGGCAGGTAAACCGTTCCACAATATAGGGGCCCTGTAGCAGAATGCTTTACTGTCAACTGTCACTTTATATATGGAACCAACAAGGAAACCTGCATCATGTGTTCGGAGTGGACAATGTGGCTTGTAAACTTGAAGTAATTCTGTTAGGTAGACAGGAGCTAGACCTTTAACTGTATTATATGTAAGTAGGAGAACTTTGAAGTCAGCTCTAAACCAAACAGGAAGCCAATGCAGGGAACTAAGAGCATAGGATTACGTTATCAAGCTTTCTGCTCCTGGTGACAGTCCGAGCTACTGCATTCTAAATACGCTGCAAGGTATTTAATGTGCAGTGTGTGCTGCCAGATAACTGAGCATTACTGTAGTGTGCTGTTTATACATAAAGCATGTGTCAACTTCCCTGTCTTGAATAGTAAAGAAATTATCGTAGTTTGGCGATGTTGCGTAGCTGCGGGAAGCATAGCTTCAGTACTGCATCCACATGCGATTTGAATGAGAGGCTTGTATCCAAGATGACGTCTTGCCCAGGGTACCTCAGTGGTACCTTGCTGGGTGGGAATTCTACTCAGCAACCTTTCAAGTGCACTTCTCTAACCATGATCTACCATCATGCTTTGGACCCAAGCTATACCGCATATTTCCCCCCCCCTCCCGACCAGAATAAGCAGATGGAAGATAAGTAGATGTTACAAATTTTGGTTCATGCAAGCCCCTCAAGATGGGGCTGTTTGCCCCCCAGGAGATGATGAGGAATACTCCATTGCTGATACGGGACTGAGCAGCCCAGGGACAGTCTGTGCAACCTCTCTCGTCACACCTCTGAGGCTTTCTATCATGTTTTAGCTCTTTGGTCAATAGTGATTTGTGTGGAAACGCAGAAGTGGACGGGATAAAAGTGATGGTCTGTTTCGGATATCAGGAATCTGTTGCTTCTAAGAATGTTTGGGCTCTTTAACTTTCAGCTCCTGATGATCACCGCTGTATTCACTAGAACAATGTGGCATCTTGGTGAAATGATGCCAGGCCAAATCCAAGACCAGTGCTTCTCGTTCAGATAAATGCCAGAGGAGAAACAGAAACTCTGTGACACTCAGTTCATATCCCACAAGCCAACCTCTGTCAAGCTGTGGCCGAACCAGTAGGGGGTGCATGAGTAGGAGTTGTATAATAACCACATGATGAGCCATAGGGGACAAACAGGCCATGGGGTGTCTGTTCCTCCACAACATGCTCTCTGCCTCTTGTAAACACAGTGCTACCCCAGGCAACTGGCCGGCATTCTGTAGTGTACTGGCCTGACACAGTCACAGCAGGGCAGATGACCCATTCACAGTACTGGGCCTTTTCTGAGATGTCAGTTTATTCTACGTACATCACCTCCGCATGCATCTCTCTCGGACCTGGTGATTTACTCCTCGCTGTCTCCTCACACAGCCTCTCGGACTCGGTGGTTTACTCCTCACCCTCTCCGCACGGGGCTATCTTGAACCCGTCGGTTTACTCCCCGCCTCCACACGCGTCTCTCTCAGACCTGTCGGTTTACTCCTCACCCCCTCTGCACGCGTCTCTCTCAGACCTGTCGGTTTACTCCTCACCGCCTCCGCACACGGCTCTCTCGGAACCGGTGGTTTACTCCGCATCACCGCAGCACCTGTGGTGTGAAAAAGCTTGTGACTGGTAGTGTATGTCCTAGGAATGTATACAGATACGGGGCTCCTTTAATTCCCTCATCATCATGCTGAGTAAGTAGGTGATGTGGTGTCTCATTCATTTCATGCGTGGCCTGACAGTGCCTTTGTGAGCATGTTGTCATTAGGGCAAGGTGCAGCACTTTATCTGAGATCGCATTTCCGGCCAAGACCAGTCTAACAGGTCAAGCAGGGAACACCACGTACATTCTACTGGGCTGGGAGCACTGGCAGGAGCAGCCAGCGCAGCTGAACTGGAGGTGGGCGGATCCAGTGCAGCTTTCAGTGTATGAGCCATTCAGTATGGAGGCAAGGTGCGGCAGTTTTTCCACGTCGGCACACCCATCAGACAGCAGTTATTCTATAAAATGCTGAGGACATGGACGGCACTTTCTACCTGCACGTCCGGTTTATTGGCATGGGCCCCACAGGGAGGATTTTCATGGCTGTCTCTTGACCTCTTTTTGTTGGAGAAGTGAATGCGCCGGTGTTTACATGTGTATTTTTATTGCTCTGTATTTAATGCATTTTACCTGTGTAATTCTCTCCGGCTACTGCTCTGCGCGCACTAGAGGCGTGAGCTTTGGACCTGCTGCCATGGAGCTAATTGCACCTTAATTATCCTTTTTTTTCCACCAAGGAGAAGGGCCTTGTTTTCGGGCCTAGTTGCAAAATTACCCGCACACTTTGTAAGCGTGAAGCCTTCGATGAATGTATTTGGTGAATTCATATTCATATTATTTATCACTTTATTACAAATGGGCAAGGAACACGCTTGTTTGAAAATGGTGTCAGTGGTCGCTTCCCCTCCATTTTCGGATGATTCTGGACTCCTGTTGGCCCCTTCACGCCCACCATGTCGACTTCGCTTTTTCAGGATGGATCGTCCTTCCCTTAAATATTTCTTTGAAATGTGTTTTCCTTGAACATTCAGCTGGTGCCTGTTGACAATAATCTTGTGTTTTCGTGTCCTACAACTTCAGCTGCAAAGTGTCCCGTTTCAGTGTGGAATGAGCAACAACACGTGGATAAACTGCAGCTTCTCCTTGGATTCCTGTTCCAGGGCTCCAGCTTTTGTTTTTTATTTCTGTTTTTTTTTTTTTGAAGAAAAAAGAATGGATGAGGGGGAAAAACTGCTGTTTTATTATTATTTTCAGAAAAATCTGTGTTTTGTGTGTACGGCGTGAGTGTTTGATGTTTGAGCTGCTGCTACTCATTTAGGCAAGTTTTAAAATGCTTTGACCGTAGGTGGGGAGACGTGGGGGTCAAACGCTTGGCCTCCACCAGAGCAGTCAGTACGGTTTTTCATGTCGCTTGTTTTCCTGCACAGCAGAATTCTTGGTCTCACATCTGTCCTTCAACCTCTTCCTCGATTTTCTCTGTCCATCGCATCTGGCCCCTTTTATCTGGTGTTGTGAGTTCGGCGCAAGTCGCTCTTGTCAAGAGAACAGATATCAAGTGTGACAAGCCACATTGTGTCATAATAAAGGTGCTTGAAGGAGCTCGGCCCGGTGGTGAGTCTTCGACCTGGGTCCCGAAATAAACTCACTTTTCACACGAGGGCGTCGGTTACTCAGCAAACCCACATGTCTAACGGGAGACGCAAATCCAACACAGACATCAGTGCCGGATGCACTTATTCTGTAGTTCTGACATCCTTCACTATGCATTGAGGCTCACCATTTCAAACTAAGTGGATTTATGCCATTACACTGTAATTCTGTTACAGCATGGAGGACATGTTTAGTGATGGCCCTGCTGATTCATAATAAGTGCAATGGCATAGTTTCTGCTGTTGTTCAGGATAGCATATATTACAATGGATGCTAATATTATGTCACAAACATAACATTAGGAGTGGGGGAGACCCACGATAGATTTTGTCAACTTGGGGGGGTTCTTCCTTGGTAGATTTTGCCGACTGGAAGAAGCAGCAAATTTCCAGAGGGGTTCAGGCTAGCTATGTTCCTGATCTTTGGCAAACAGGTTTTGATTTTACTTCCGTAATTTTACTATGTAGCCACGTGTTACAACAGTGAAGGCGCGTCCAACTGTAAAGGCGTGCTTCTGTTTCTTAACGGCGAAGGCATCTTTCTGTAACGTAACGGTTCCATCCCTGTGCTGATGTGATTATTCTCTACAAGAGTATCCTCCAACATCCAGGTGTGCAAAGAAGATTAAGAACAGCTGTCATTTTTGCATCTATGATCCTATTAATCGTCTGCATTGCTTTTGATGCGCAGGGGTTCTGTTTGCTTACATGATGATTCGGTTTGCAGGGGAACCAGACCCATGCTAAGAGACTGAACAGTCCTACATGCATTTCCCATTTAGTATCGTATATCACTTTTTAGGGGGCCCGGGGGGGGGGGGGGGCATACTGTTACTTTGTGTATGACTGTATTTATGAGGCTGGAGACAGAGCAAAGGTGTGCGTGGATTATTGCAAGCTGCAGGAAGAGGTGGCACTCGGATGTGGCATTAATTCAGTGTGATCGCTAACCGAACACAGGCACCACATCAATGATGCGACTGGCATGTGCACATGTGCATACCGACCTTTGATGTCTGATGGCACAGTCCCCTGGGCATGCCTTGCTATACCAGCCCCCACCACAACCTGCACTATTGCCAATCTGGCAATGGATCCCTGTATTTGGTGCAGCCCATGCATCGTGGGAGCGCGCTCTGATTATCCCAGGCCAACCCCGGATATAGCACCGGGCCTACAGCTGTGGTTTATGGGGCATTTATCAAGTTCAGCAGAAAGCTAATTAATGTATACCAGTGGAGTATGTTTGAGCCACTGTATCATGAATAAACAGATTTCCATCTCACACCTGGTCCTTAAAATAAGGCTATTTATAGTGATTAATGAAAAAGTCAACAGCACTTATCTAGTCACTGGCAACTTTATTTACAAAGCACTTTTCAAACAACATGTTGACCAAAGTGCTGTAGAGCACAGAAACCATATAAACATATTTGAATTGAAAGGCAAGAAAGTTGTAAAAGTAAGAAAAAGGAATAACATCATATATTAATGCGGTCAGAAGACCTAAGTGACCTTGCTGGGAAGTATGCATGTACTGTAAGAAATATAAGGTAGTGATGATCCATTCAAGGACAGATAAATGAACAGTAAAATCAATTCTAAAATGGAGTAGGAGCCAGGGAAAAGCTACACTACATAAGAATCACATTGACTGTCATTACTGTGGAACACCAAGCGAAAGCAACTGATGACTGAAATAGGTTTGCCTTTTTCTCATGGATCTTTTTCAAGCGAATCAGATTCCAGCTGATTACTGGAAAGGTATCCTGCTAAATTTATTGTGTGTGGCTGGAGCCACAGAGACTCAAATTTTCTTCTTGTTAGAGGTACTTTGAGGATCGAATTTCCCCAATTTGATAATGCTCTCTTCACTACACTTGCAGTCTTTAACTAACGAGAGGGAAAACTATCCCTGAAGCTGCTTTATTATCCCGTGTATCTTTTGAAATCAGGCAGTTGTTCATAAACCTTCTTTACCTCCATAGCAGAAGCTCATCATCACTGTAATTCAATTCAGTTTTATTTGTGTAGCGCAGTTTCACAACATTTCAGTGTCTCAAAGCACTTTACAGAATCCCTGGCCAAAGCACAGTGGAGTTAATCTTTCTGCTGCAGCTGGACATGTATTACTGGGTAAATCTGACAGATTGACACACATAGGACCTAAGTACTGTCTTTTTAATAGACCCTGGAGGCATGACTGTATGCCGAATCGGTTTGCAGCGGCCATCACTCACATGCTCTTGCTGTGTCACGGCAATTGCCGCTTCACGTCAGGTTTGTTACCTGTTCCTCCTTCTCATTTTATGTTTCGTATAGAAAATTCTGCGGCTGTTGCTGCTGCAAAGCTGAATTCCTGTGCTGATAAGGACATGTTGAGACACGACGTTTTCTGTTTGCATCATATCGTCCTGTCTCTGTACATTTTAAATGTTATCTTCTGGTCATTAGTAGCTTGCATTAGGAAGTTATCTTGAGTTTTGTTTACCTGCTAGGCGATTGCCCAGTTAAAATGGATAAGATTGTGTTGAGGGTGTGGTCAGGTGTATTCAAACTGATTCCATCCGCCTGCTTGCATTCTCCACCCTATCTATGTCTGTTGCTGTTTTCATTGTTGACGCCTGTCCCTAGTTCTGCAGTTTTTCCATTTGTGTCACCTGATTAATACTTCAATAATAACCGGTATTATTTTTCTCTCTTTACAAAGACGGGGTATTTTCAGCTGCCGGGTGTTTCTGATTAGTGTTTTTTGCTTGAATTCTCTGGGGATGGATGTTAAAAGGTTGAAAAAGAATTAATGGCAAACAATATTTTAGACACTTTCATTAAAATGCCTAGGAGCACTTGGTTCTTGGACAGATTATCAAAATCTTTTTTTTTGTAACCCCTCTAATTTTCACACAGCCCAGTGAAGTACTCTGGGTTTATACCAAACTAAGAGACTTTTTGAAACCTTTTTGTAATTTGACATCACATTGTTTAAAACAAATGTAGATTTTCATATTACTTTTAACATCACGTTTCACATTTAATTAATTTGCCTTAAGAGTATCCTACAGCACAAATATTGAGTATTACCAGATGGAATAGCTTCAATGTAGTTACATGCTTTTTCTCTGTAGCTCATCCTCTAGCTATCCTCCATATTAAACAGTAGCTTGGCTTTAGCTTAGCTACTTTTAAACATAAGTAGCTTGTAGCTTGAAATGCTACAGTTTAACAGTAGCTTCCCCAACACTGTACATAAGTATATGATCCCTTTAGCGTTAAGCTATACATTAGTATACAGTCCCATTAGCATCAAGCTAATACTGTTCATTTCTTGGTTACAGAAGCTAGCAGCAGAGTGCCAGAGTGCTGGATACACCGGAACCCTGATCCCCTACAAATGTGACCTGTCGAACGAGGAGGAGATTCTCTCCATGTTCTCTGCCATCAAGACTCTGCACCAGGGTGTGGATGTGTGCATCAACAACGCTGGCCTGGCCCGAGCAGAGCCCCTCCTGAGCGGCAGGACCAGCGGCTGGAGAAACATGATTGATGTAAGCCCCCCCTGCTGGCCCTTGACCCCGCCTCCTCATGCAGCACCTTTGGAGACTGACCTTCTGAGGCGTCCACATTAGCCAGTTGACAAACCGAACATCTTTTTAGCAGCAGCTTTGAATGTTCTGTATTTGATGCAGAAAAATAAGAGAAATTACAGCAAAAGGCAATTAATCTTCAGCCTGCTGGAACCAGTATCTGATCCCAAATAGCCACATGAGAGAGCTGGGTGGTGCTGGTGTAATGGCTGCCTTCTGGGTGGAAGTGTGTATGTGTGTGTGTGTGTGTGTGTTTGGGGGGTGGTGTGTGCTGGTCTTGCTAGGTTTTTCCTATGTAGTAGGTTGGAAGCTGACCTCATCCTTCAGGTAGCTAACTAAGCTACTCATATTATTAGATTCCCAGGCCTGTTGGCAACACAGCCTTTATGGTTTTAGCTGTATTCAGTGAAGGTGGGTGTAAAAGAGGGCTTTAGTGAAGGTGGGTGTGAAAGAGGGCTTTAGGGTTTTAGCTCTATTCAGGGAAGGCAGGTGTGAAAGAGGGCTTTAGGTTTGTTTTAGCTCTATTCAGGGAAGGTGGGTGTGAAAGAGGGCTTTAGGGTTTTAGCTCTATTCAGTGAAGGCGGGTGTGAAAGAGGGCTTTAGTGAAGGCGGGTGTGAAAGAGGGCTTTAGTGAAGGTGGGTGTGAAAGAGGGCTTTAGTGAAGGTGGGTGTGATAGAGGGTTTTAGGGTTTTAGCTCTATTCAGTGAAGGCGGGTGTGAAAGAGGGCCTTAGGGTTTTAGCTCTATTTGATGAGGGCGGGTGTGAAAAAGGGCTTTAGGGTTTTAGCTCTATTCCATGAGAGCGGGTATGAAAGAGACTTTAGGGTTTTAGCTCTATTCGATGAGGGCGGGTGTGAAAGAGGGCTTTAGGGTTTTAGCTCTATTTAGTGAAGGTGGGTGTGAAAGAGGGCTTTCCTCTAGCTATTCAGGCTTCCTATCCAGGTCACTAGACCTGCATGATAGTTGAGGAGATGTCTGTAAATTTTGTGAATGTGTACTTATGGGTGTGTGCCTGCTGTCCCTTACAGGACTATCCCTCATACACCGGTCCATTCTAGGATAGACTCTGGATCACAGCAGTGCTGATTGGATAAGAGACTCCTGTGCTGACAACATGCTCAGAGATTTCAGTACTTTAAGTGCTGTGCAGATGTAGGTCTTTTGAAGGTGTTATTACTTTACGTTATAGGCAGAATAGATATAGGTTGTGTCTGTGGAGACAGCAAGTTTGTATGTTGCTGCCCTAGATCATTTCATGCAAAGGATCTTCAGCTATCGGGAAACACTGCCGTGTTCTGACATTGTTAACAGGAAAATGGAGGGCGTGGAGGTAAGACACCATGACCCACTGATACCAAAATGAGGCTGCCTTTTATGTGTCTTCAGAATAAAAACCAGTTTGGCTAGGTCTGCTTCATTGTGTAGGCGATTGACTAAAAACTACTTAACTCCATCCATCCATCTATTTTCTGTAGCCGCTTATCCCGTGCAGGGTCCTGGGGGTCCGGTGCCTATCCTGGACGCTGCAGGAGACAGGGAATAGCTCAGGACAGGGCAACAATGCACTGCAGGGCACATACACCTTTCACTCACACAATCACACCTAGGGACAATTTGGCAACTCCAGTTCACCTTCGCATTTTTTTGGACTGCGGGGAGGAACTGCAGAACCCAGACTAAACCCTCAATGAAAGCATGCAAACTCCACACCAACCACTGTATCTCCCTAATAGTGATAAAACATAAACATTTTGAGAGGCGCAATTTAACTCATGTAAAATCTACAATGGTTGGACAGAAAAATATGTCCAAGCATGTATAATGTTTGTCTTAAAAATGTAGTTTTTTCCAAATACAAATAAATGTACTATTCTTCCATTTCCATTTTTTATTTGTTTAACTTTTTTTGTTACTTTCTTTTTCTGAACCTAGGGCAATTCACTCCCTACTTGAACAGGATCACTTTCCAAAAACAAGCAGCTTTTGTGATTTTTTTTTTTTGTTTGTGCTCCGATGTGGTGTCCCTAGAGGAGAATACAACAACGCGGGGTTACTGACAGCTCGGTCCTGTCTTTGGGGACCGGCTCTTGGCATGGTGGGGGGAGGTTACTGATGGCCAGGCCCTGTCTTTGGGGAGCGCCCCCCATGGGGTTACTGACGGCCAGGCCCTGTTTTTGGGGAGCGCCCCCCGTGGGGTTACTGACGGCCAGGCCCTGTCTTTGGGGACCGGCCCTCGTGGGGTTACTGACGGCCAGGCCCTGTCTTTGGGGACCGGCCCTCGGCTTGGTGGGGTGATCGCTTGCAGGAAGCGTCCCCATTGGTTGTGAGGAGAGGAGAGGCCCCAGACAAAAGGCAGCTTGTGTGAGCCCCTTGCCTTTTCAAACTGCCTGGGTGACTCTTTAGGCCTGTGCTATTCAGGTTAGCGAAAAGCGCGTTGTTTCCTGTGGCCGTCCAGCTATCACCATGGCGCCCAAAATAAATGCATCCTGAGTATTTTTAGCGCTGAGGTCTGCGTACTGCTCCTCTTCCTCTTCCTGTGAAGTGCTGCTACAGCTCGCACCTGTGCCCCAGTGACTCACTCTTCTTCTCTGGTTCCATCTTTATCACTGGGCATCTAATCATGGGAACACCTAACCTGCTTTGAGCCACACTTCATGTTTGTCATTTAATGAGACTTCCATTGTTTAAACCATTTTCATTTAATTCTTTTAACATTAGCAAACAGTATTTCCGCTGATATACATATTGGCCTCTCGAAAGCCAAATTCGAAATCCATATTTCTCACCAGGAAATCTAAATTATAAGCTAATAGGCAGCATTTATTATTTTTGTGATTTAGTCAAGCAACGTTCATGATCATGGTGTGTTTTTTTAGCCTTTATTAGTCACAGCATTGACATCATACAGACATTACTGGATCGATTGCCATTGCAATGTCAGAAGTGCCAGTCTCTTGTTATGGTGACTGAAGTACTAACATCATTGATGTCCATTGGATGCTTTGGAAAGCTTGCTGTGTTTGGATATTCACCCCTTGTTTCCTCCTGCCCCCAGTCAAGGCCAGTCTCCGTGGCAATGCAGGGCAGACAGCAATACGCACCTGAGGTTCACCGTGGGTGTGGGGGGCAAGGGGGGGGGCTCACGTCAGGGAAGCTCTATGAAGCAGCCCGAGCCTTGGCTTTGTTAGATGAAAGTTGCATCTTTTAATCTCTTTCTGTTCTTTGTCGTAAAGCTGTGGATTTTTATATGATCGGTGAACCACAGAGTGAAAAAAATACATAAAACTGCTGGGTTGAACAGACGTGAAGAATAGTTGAGCTTTTGATAGCTTTGTACATTGAAGTGGCTTTTTTGATTTACCAAAAGCACCGTCAGCTAAGTCTCTTGGTTACAGAGGAATGATTTGAGTTGGAGGTTGCAGTCTTCTGGCATGAATGTAACTTTCAAAGACTTGGGTGAGAGTAAGATCATTCTTCTGCATAGCTCTGCTAAACCTGAACATCTCAGCCTGTGTGTTGATTCAGAGATCAATAAAATGCTGTAAGACTGCAGGGAGATGATTTTGGGAGTGTTATTCTGGTGGTAAGTCTGGCATGAACCAGACCTTACCCAAATTTTTCGAGCAACTTTAGTTCAATTCATTGAGTAATATGCAGTTTATATGCAATTTTGCAGATAATTACTGTTGTAATATGTTTGGTTATATTTGATATCTAAAATATAATGATAAATAATACCTCTGAGAGCTTTTATGGTGTAAAGGAGACGTTTGAAAGAATCAAAATGTCTCTCAGACTTGTATTACCTTTAATGCCTGGAAGCAAAGTGGATGCCATCTAAATAGCAATATTATAGATTATAGCTTAAATTGTCTGTGTTGTTTGCCCTCTTATCCTTGTAGAGTCATAGTCATCCAGAGCCTATCCCAGCAAGCATTGTGGTCAAGGCAGGGCACACCTCAACTGTGATGTTGTTACGTATATGTCATTATATGTAAGACCATTACAAGATATTCACAGAAAGTAAACGTGACATTAAATAAAGCAGTTTACCATCAGTTTACAATCACCTCATTCCTACCCTGTCCATCATTGCTACATTAGCAACATTTACATTGAGCCTAGTAATCCATTAATAATCAGAATGAAGTTTGATCTGAATGAAATTGTCTTATGTAAACACCTCAATAAGAATAAATTACCCCAAACCAATGAATTTTCAGTTCATTTTTATTTCGGTTGAAAGGAGTGGTGTAGACTTCTGATAATCATTTAGATATAAAAATATTACACATTTGAATGCTCAGTCTGATTGCCCTCTCTGTTTGGTACTTTCTGAGCATGTTACTTGTGTAGGGTGACCACCCAATCTATTTCATGAGGGACACCGAGCTATGGCAGGATTTGCAAACTACCATTCTAACCATTTTAATTAAACAGACCTGGAATTAATTTAAGCACGAGTTCTTGCTGTATGTTGATTGGTCAGTCTCCTGTAATCATGCATGCGTCACTAATGTTAAAGTGAAGCCGCTGGATGAGTCTCAATCAAGGAAACAAACTAGTAAAAGTACAAGACAAACCAAACAATTTAGCCTAGTCACTAGGAGCTAATTCAGGTTTTACAAACTACTTTAATGAAAGGCTCCCCCTACTCGGCTAAATTGTTTGGTATAGTAATATAGCCATCATGGTTATCATTATTATCTCGGTATGTCGCTGAAAGTGTTCAAAAAGCATTGATATACAAATTTAAATACGTTCACCAAGCTTTGTTGAAAATTGTAAATAAAATTAGTTTCACTGCAGTTTTTGTTACAATGAACATTAAAATAACATGGCCGATACCTTATGTGAACGCGTGAAAATCATATCGAGCGTGCATTAATTAGAGCGGAGTCAATAGCTTCCACCACGTTTTCCCTGACACCAAACAGTCCCACACTGCACACCACACACTGCGCCCAAGCTCCTGCCACTTGGAGACTGTTGCCAACTTCGGTTGATGCTGGATGGTGTTTAACTTGAGTTTTTCGTAGCGCAGTAGTCAGCTGCGATTTTAATGACATAAAAATGTTGAGTTTGTGTGCTTTGCGGGTGTTCCCCAGGTGAACGTGCTCGCTCTCTCCATATGCACGCGCCAGGCCTACCAGTCGATGAAAGAGAGACACGTGGATGATGGCCACATCATCAACATAAACAGGTGCTGTGTCCGTGCCCTCCACCCATATATGGTCACACGTGCGGCTTGACTTTCCTCTTTATCTTTCATTTGCAGGTCTGTTTGTTTTGGCTGTTCCTAGTAGGTACAGTTTATAGCACACAGAACCAGACTGGAAGTGTATAGGGGTGTGTGTTATTTTCAGCAAACTCTCTAAACAGGCCGAAGTAGAGGCTTGGCAGGGCATCACCCAAGAAGATACTCAGCACTTGGTGATGTCTATGAACTTCAAGTAGTCCTTGCATGTCTGTATACATAAAGAAATAAGATCCTTTTCCACAGACTGACACATTGACATTTTGATATCATAACTTATTATGAATCGTAAGTACAGTTATCCACAGGTCCTTCACCTTCACGTTATGATTCTGGAGGACCTGGCAATGATATGGAAGTCCACCTGCCATCTCTGTCTGTCCACCTGTCATCTCTGTCTGTCCACCTG
>JAABNY020000108.1:29556641-29571670 GCA_015164015.2 Brevimyrus niger | reverse complement strand
CATCTCTGTCTGTCCACCTGTCATCTCTGTCTGTCCACCTGCCATCTCTGTCTGTCCACCTGTCATCTCTGTCTGTCCACCTGCCATCTCTGTCTGTCCACCTGTCATCTCTGTCTGTCCACCTGCCATCTCTGTCTGTGCCCGCAGCATGGGGGGCCACAGGATGGTGCCCAGCGCTGACGAGCACTTCTACTGTGCCACCAAGTATGCCGTGACGGCGCTGACCGAGGGACTCCGGCAGGAGCTGCGGGAGGCCGGCACCCACATCCGGGCCACGGTGAGGCCACCAGGCAGAGCTGCCCTCGCCGCCATGCCCACATCGCCACCGCCGGCCGACCCGGCCTAGAAACACGCTGCGGGGGGGCGACGTCACCCGTCACCTCCGCCACGATCTCGGTGCCGTGAGCCGTCGATCCCGGACTCTGCATAACACCTCCCCTGATATTCCCCAGTGCATTTCCCCAGGAATAGTGGAAACGGAGTTCGCCTTCCGGCACCATGACAGTGACCCCGAGAAGGCCGCAGCCGCCTACGAGAGCATCAAGGTGAGGGGGCGGAGAGATGGAGCCCAGGGGAACCTGGGGAGGCGTCAAGCGGGGCTGACAGTAGTGTGGCTGTAATGCTCCATCAGCTTAACGCGCTTGCTTCCGCAGTGCCTGAAAGCGGAGGACATAGCGAACGCGGTGACGTACGTGCTGAGCACACCCTCCCATGTGCAGGTAAGTCAGGCGTTGGAATCTGATGCTTAGTAGGTGACATACTGTTCCCTGTTACTGTTTTTGGATCCTTAAATCTAACTGCAGATATGTATCTTCTAATGTTTGTGTTATCTTTTAGTATAAAATGATTTTGTATTCACTATATTGGTCATTTGTTATGTATTTTTTTTGTGCATGATGCGCTATTTTTTGTTATACATTACGAGAGAAAATGAGATTCATTAAAATAGAATTTCAAGTTCTGACACCTGAGATTTTAATAGCTGGGAATAACTGAAGTTCTACTTAAATCCAAGCAACTTAAATCCAATGAAAGGACAACCAGCAATTTGCTGTAAAATGATGCTTGTTATGAGGATGAATCTTATAACAAAACAGGGAAAGCTTGTCTTCTGTTTCCTTCTGTCATCCAGATTGGAGATCTGCAGATGAGACCAGTGGAGCAGGTGTCATAGCAATGAGGAAGAAGTTGGGGAGGCGGACCAAGCCCCACAGCTGTACAGGCTGCACAGCGCCACCTGCTGGGGGGGGGGGGGGGATATTGCTTTAAACTGGACTGGAAGGATCAACTTTTTAGATTGGAGAAAAAAAAAATCTCTAATAATATGTGGTCAGTTGCTTATGTGTTATTCAGTACTTTTATTGACTGGGAAATCTACATAATAATCACAAGTGCTACATATATAAAATGTCCATATTTCGTATAAACTGAAAATGGAGACTGTATTGCTGCAGAATTTCATGGTTTAATACACTCATTGTTACAGTGAGAAAGTTGCAAGTGTTTTTTTTTTTAGGTCATATTACGTATCTGTATAAAAATTAAATATTGATATTCATGGGAATTATTATTTTTATAAGTACTACAACTTTGATTTTATACACAAGCATAGATATGATTTATGCCATGAACACAGGTTATTTGTCTATTGAAATGCATGTTTTAATAGCGTCCCTGTACACTCCCTGAAATATAATGTGTTATCCTCTTGACTGCCCCCTACTGGTCATGCATGTATTGCTGACCAACCTGTCAGAAGTCAGGAAAGATGAGTAAAATACTTAATTTTAGTATATAGCATTTCCCTCACTCCATAAAATTACCCATATAGCGAAAGCTTTGCTTCTGGATTTTTTTAGAAAAAAAAAAGCCCGTCTTATTTAGGTGCTGTCTCTAATGCAGTGAGCATGAGCGTGGTCGTAAGTATGTGCAGTAACTTTACTCTCAATAAAACTTTTATTGCTACGCAGTTTCCAGGGGGATCTGTGAGCAGCATTGTTCCATCGCTTTGATCCTCCTCTAACATCTTAGGGTTCTGAGGGTAATTTATGTCTGAACCTGGAAATTTGGCATATGCATTAAAATATGAGAAGGTGTGGTTTGATAAACAGTGAGTGGAGACCTGGTAGGTCTGCAGGTTGTCCTTGGGCTGGGGATACGCCCTGGACGGACTGCCAGCAAAGTTCAACCAAACATGTGTTTTTGAAATGCTTTTTAAAAAAATGTAGGCATGGCAAATCAAACTAAATACATTGCTCATAAGTTAAGATATGTCATAAAATGTATTTCAAAAAATAACACTATAATTTTCATTAAGTTGTTCTTAAGGTGGGACCTGCATTGCAGCGGGTTTGGCAGTACAGACATGATGCGTCGGGTATAGGTGGCGCCAGCAAGATGTTGTCAGGGCAACGGCAGCCCCAAATGACATCCTGGGAAAACAGGAGGCACTGGGGATTATAGATGTTTTTAAAGAGCACAGCTCTTAGTTCAGTTTTAATGTCTCTTTTACATCATAAAAGCTCTCAGAGGTATCATTTATCATTATATTTTAGATATCAAATATAACCAAACATATTACAACAGCAGGAAGAATGAATTGAATTGAAATCAGAAATATTACTTATACATGTAACATACATCAAATGTTACTGTGGAAATGTATGGAAATTGTATTTTTTTTTTTTGAAGGACAACATTTTAGTTTTTGCGCTAGTATCATTTGAGAGCTTTGAAAGCTCCATAATACATCTGCAGTTCAGTATGACTGTTAAGGTACCAGGCAGAGTCCACATGAAGCTCGAGGTGGTATGAGCCATCGGTTATTCAGCCAATCCTCTGGGACCATGACAATTATTCAGCCAATCCTCTGGCACATCACAGTTATTTGGCCAATCCTCTGGCACCATCACGGTTATTCAGCCAATCCTCTGGCACCATGACAATTATTTAGCCAATCCTCTGGCACATCACAGTTATTCGGCCAATCCTCTGGAACCATCACGGTTATTCAGCCAATCCTTTGGCACCATCACAGTCATTCAGCCAGTCCTCTCTATATGCAACTAGAAAAAGCTGCACTCCCAGAAAACATAATGTGCCCCAGTCAAAGTTAGAGCTTATAGGACTTCATGCTTCAGACATACTTGTTAATACTTGTTTCAGACACACCATAGGGGCACATGGTGGGCGCCCTTCTTCTTTGATGTGTTTGACGGTGATGCCCAGCGTTGCCAAACCCTCCTTCATGCCTCTTTACTGTACAGCCCAGGTGTCCCCTTTCAGCTTAACCCAAAGCCTCTTGCCGCTTGTTTTGTTTGGATTTAATGCCACATTGCTAAAGCCCCCTGACTCCCATCTTTGCTTGATGAAAGCAACAACCCCGCTAACAGAACTTTAGCTAACGCTACGTGAAAGTTCTCCAAAAGCCAAAGACAATGTTATTTTCATTTTTATATTTTATCAAGATTCTGTCAGTGGTAACACAATAACGTAATTGCCTGAACATCCTTTTAATGCAATGCTGAAAAATATTGTTTTATAAAATTGCTACATGGGTATGCTGCAAACACACCATCCAGCCTTGAACCCGTAACTTTTGAGGTATGACATGGCAGCAATACCAGCTGCACCGCCTGCCTTTGTGTCTTTTTACATGATTAGTCTTAGTTATAGTAGAAACCATAGTAGTGGGATAACATTCAAAGGACATCAGGAGACTCGACTCTGTGAACATTTCCATACCTTATTAGTAACATTCAATAAACATTCCTAAAATGAAAAATTGTTATCTGGGAAATCCCCTGCAGCCCCACTGACAAAATCTTTGTTTTCCAAGTGTTTGTAAATTCTACAGTGTATATCAGCTTGGCTGCTGTAGACCACAGGACCGTCAGGCTTCAGTACTGTGGCTATGACCTCTGGTGGAAATATGAACCTTTGGTCCCGAGCTGCCTATAGAATGTTCGCATCCTTTGATGTTACTGGGAGTTAAGACAGCATTTCCTGTTGGTGTTGTTCGGAGAGTTGCTTGTGGTGGTCTGCCAGGGTGCCAAGATTTAAACATGCTGCCTCAGGACTTGGTTTTGCCTTCAGGTATACCAGCCTTGTTTGGGGCTGGATGTGCATCCAGTTAAGATGCATCTCAGTGATACAGATGTTTTACACAGAGGGTATGCAGGATCTTCTCTTAACCATGAGGGTAAGTTCTGTGGAGTAGGAAAAATGTCAGAAGTAGATCTGATGATAAAAGATGAGTCTCGGAAGCAACCAGATCACACTATGTTTTCCTGCCAGGACTTGTATTCCATCAATATGGGACGCCCAAACCACCTTAACTGGCTTCTTTCAATGCAGAGGAACAGCAGCTCTACTCTGAGCTCCTTCTGAATGTCCGAGCTCCTCACCCAAGGCTGAGCCCAGACTCCCTGCGGAGGAAACTCATTTCTGCCACTTGTATCCGCAATCTCATTCTTTCAGTTACTACCTAGAGCTCATGACCACTGTGGGTGTGGGTTGGAATGTAGATAAACTGGTAAATTGAAAGTTTTGCCTTTCGGCTTAGTTCCTGCTTTACTATGACTGCTGATGCTGCACCAATCGGACTGTAAAGCTCCTGCTCCCTTCTTCTCTTATTTGTGAATAAGACTCCCCTGCTTGAGGCAGCGACTCATCCCCCACCAGGAGAGGGCAATACACCCTTTTCGGGTCGAGAACCGTCCTCAGACTTGGAGGTTCTGATCCTCATCCTGGGTGCTTCACACTCAGCTGCAAACTGCCCCAGCACAGGCTGCAGGTCACAGCCTGATGACGCCAACAGGACCACATCAACTGCAAAAAGCAAAGACGCGATCCTGAGCCCCCTGACCTGGACCCCCTCCACCCCTTGGCTACACCTGGAAATTCTGTTCAGAAAAGTTATGAACAGAGTCCGTGACAAAGAGTAGCCCAACACACACCAGGAATCAGAGGTGACAATTTCAGGTCCAGAGAGTAAGAATCCAGACCATGATTTACTTTCAACAAACCAGTTGAGTACTCTGTGACTGTGACTCTTTATGCTCAACTAGTTGGTTGAAAGTAAATCATGGTCTGGAGTTTTACTTTCTGGACCTGAAATTACCACCTCTGCCAGTAATGAGTCTGTCTTACTGCTGGCAATGTGAACCAAACTCTTACTCCATTTGTATATGAACCTGATGGTCTGCAACAGCGGACTCCATCCCCATACTACTGAATTCCCCACCACAGAACGCACCCAAGGGACATGATCGTATGCCTCATGAAGACTCCAGTATCCTTAAGGGTAAGTGCTGGTCCAGCATTGTGTCCTGGAAGGAATCCGCATTATTCCTTCTGGATCTGAGGTTCGGCAAGCGGGAGGACCCTCCTCTCCAGTAGCCCAGGAAGTAGACCTTCCCAGGAAGGTTGAGGAGTGGGGTCCCCCTGAGGTTGGAACACGCCCTCCAGTCCCCTTTCTTAAAAAATGGGACCACCTCACCAGTCTGCCAATCCAAAGGCACTGTCCCCAATGTCACTGTCCCCAATGTCCACGCAGTGTTGAAGGGCCACGACAGCCCAAGAACATCAGAGCTTGCAACAACTCGGGGCGACCCTCCCCCAGCCCTGGAGCCTGGCCACTGAGGAGTTTGCTGACTACCTGGGTAACTTCAGCCTTAGAGATGGGCAAGTTCTCTGAGTCTTTTTCTATTATTTTATGCATATTCTTTGGTTTCAGAACCAATATTAAATATGTTCAGCATGATACTGTCATGCTACAATGAAATAAAAAATTACTGCAGAATGCAGTGGAAGTGCGTCTCTGTTACCATTGGGTTTGACAAATCATTTATTTCTTAGGTGAAAATATTTCTTTTTTAAAAATAAAAATATTTATAAATTATTTGAAATAAATGTGAACATTTGAGGTATTTGTTTAGTCTTCAGTTTATGGGTTTTGAATTCAGATTCATAGTCTAGAATTGAACTTCCGTTTTTTTGTGCTCAGATTTGAACTTGGACTCGAGCCTCAAACTGTTAAACACCAATAAGCTATAACATTAAAACTGTGATGGCTAGATGACTGGGTCAGAGCATCTCCAAACTGCCAGGGCTTATGCGGTGTTCCTGGTCTGCTGCGGTCAGTACCTACCAAAAATGGTCCAAGGAGGGCCAACCAGTGAACCGACAATGGGGTCATGAATGGCTAAGGCTCACCTGCCTAGTCTGATCCCACAGGAGAGCTAGTGTAGTACAAATTGCTGAAAAGTGCTGGCTATGATAGAAAGAGGTTGGAACATACAGTGTATTGTAGCATTCTGCATATGGGACTGCATAGCTGCAGACTTGTCAGTGTGCATATTCCGACCCCTGTCCACCATTGAAAGAGCCTACAATGGGCCCTTGAGCATCAGAACTGGATGACCATGGTGCAATGTAAGAAGGTGGCCTGGTCTGACTAGTCACATTTTCTGTTATATTATGTGGGCAGCCACGTGTGCGTGCATCATTTATCTGGGAAAGACATGGTGCCAGAATGAACTATGGGAAGAAGGCAAGCCGACAGAGGCAGTGTGATGCTCTGGGCAATGTTCTACTGGGAAACTTTGGGTCCTGACATTCATGTGGATGCTACTTTGACACGCATCACTTACCTAAACATGACCCTGGCCGTTTAAATGATGTTATGAGACTGCAAAGGATGGTTGCTCTGCTATGAACAAGTACGTTCGACTGACTCCATCCAACAAAAAACTTTAAAATAAATCGCACAATGGCGTCAAAGAACCACTAGGTGGCGATAACTTACGTAGGATATTGTTCACTTTCGACATAACGTGTCACGTGAAAAATCCAGTTTGATCTATGCAGCGTGGGTCTTGGTTTGTATTCTTCGTATACGAAATAAAATATGTAACTCAAAATCCTTTTTTATACACTTTTGTATCGATCCTTATAAGTTCATAGTCGCCAAGCTGAAACTAATCAACGTTTTTAACAGGTTTCCAATTATAGGTCGATTATTAACCAAGCTGTTTACTACCATGGGTTTATTGCACAACAGCTTATCCATCAATGGGAATGCTGGGGGCTCCAATAGGGGATACACTTTTCTATTTTGTTTTATTTTAGTGAGAACAAGTATTTTTCAGACATAAAAGTTTGCTTTAAATAAAGCATTGTCACCCAATTCTGATGTTATATAGGCCTATTATGGGTACATCTCCTTGGGAGCTGGACACTGCAGCCGCCTTGCCCTTTCTCTCTGCAAATAATCGTATATAAGGAACATCACAGAGCCTATGAATAATTTAGCTAATAATTTCTGGGGGTGTTGCACGGTCATTTGCCTCTGCCCGGTAAAGGCAGGCAGTAAGCGGACACTCTCCATAATTTACAGGAATCCGCAGTCATTCTGTGCCAGGATCCCACGCTGCGTGGTTAACAAGCCCGGTTAGGGTTAGCTGGCTGGTTTATGGATTAATCCACGACAATGTTATTAAAATATAACATCTTTGCCTGAACGGAACTGCTGTCAATACCATACACTGATCGCGTTAACGCTACATCAACGAGAAGGCTTCACTTTGGGCGTGTTTATGTTTTGTTGTCTTTTCATAAATACATTAAAATTGTAACAGTAGCGAGACGGCGTCCGGTTTCATAACCATATCAGGATCACACGCTGTTGTTGTGAAGTGTTCCGTCACACGGGATCCCGGGGCGGAGCCGCTCAGTAGCTGTGTGGTTGCGGGCTTTACTGCACGTTAGCAGCTTTTAAAGCGTCGATCTCTCCTAAAATCAAGAGGCAAAACTCTACTAGGCAAACAAGACGAGGAATAGAATAGTATAATGGGCAACTGCCACACCGTGGGACCAAATGAAGCCCTTGTCGTTTCAGGTACAGTGATTTGCCTCTTGCTGTAACAAAGATGGCTCTTTGGGGACGGGAAGGCGTTCGGGGCTCCGCGTGAACGGGCTTTATGTCCTACAATGCGAGCCGATTCCGCACTTCCACACAGGATAGTTCTAAATCTGTTTTATTTTCAAGCTTTGTTTAACTCGGCTAAGTGTATGCGATTTGCGATTAATCTCTTGCATGAAAAAAAAAATCGGTTGTCTTAAATGGAGAACAAAACATGGTAGTTTCATAATGCCTGCGAGCTACGCTCGTTTTACTGTATACGGTAATATGTTTTTGTATCCCGCTGCAGACTTATTTTTGCCATCTGTATTTTAATGGTAATTATATGATGGGGCCGTGGACAGTCGCCTTCCCCGTGGGTGTGTGTCATTGTCTCCGGAAATGGTTAATTTAGTTAATTTAACGTGAATGAACTAGGAATGTATATACTGTATGGTAATGGTAACCCAGCATTGCATGGTTATTGCATAATTTCCTAATACCATGACACTAGCCTGACCAAGGGTGAAACGACCAAGTCCCGCTTTTTTTATTGCGGTTTATACGATTAAATGCAGCATCCCTCCCCGCTATGGCGTGCGATTCTGTGCTGGTTTATGGTGGAGGGATCAGGGATCCCAACCCCTCCCCCCGTAGCTGGAGTCTTCTCCTATTTCTGCAGTCACATATAGACCCACATAAGCCCCCCGTTCACTTCGCCACACGGAATGTGTGCTACGGGTGGCGGTGAATTATATACTCCATAACCAGCGAGTAATATTTATTTGCGCTGAAAGTGAGCTTATATCTGTGGATCCGTTCAGGGTGGTTTTAATTAGAGGCTGGCTGAGAACTTTCCCTGCGAAAGGGCAGCTTTTACAAAATTAAGTCGTAGCAGAAAATTAAAACCATCGATTCAAATCAATTCAAATCAAAATCCAATCACTTCATACAGATACCAAGGTATGCATAAACATAGGCATACCGAATAGCACCTAAACGTTAATAAATTAATATGGAAGATCGATTTAGAAAATAATTTCTGAATCCAAAGAACACGATTGCTGTTAATTGTAAATGCCAACACAAATGTCATGAGTATGTAAAACTGAATAATAAATGAACATAAATGATTTCTTGGCAACTGCTCTGACTCCAGTCTATATTTATATGCTTTGATGCTGATATGAGCATTATGATTATTTAATGATCGTTGTGTTTTTTCCATCATTGCGATGAGATTTCCTCTTCACAAACGGAAGCTTTCCAGCCGTTTCCCGAATATTAGATTTAATTTTCACCCACATAATACAAGGAAGCACTTAAACATTCGAGCTTAGTGCTGGTGCAGTGAGAATGTTCTAGATATCTCAGGAATGTAGGCCTGTGTTAACTTTTTTTTTTTTTTTTTTAGGATATAAACATATTAATCCTTAAACTGAACGTGAGTCAGTGTTCATACATATATATATATATATATGTAACAAAGCTATAAAGCTATAAAGAGAAAATATTTTGTTAGTGTGGCTCTAATACAATATATGGGCTCTTTGGATCAGCAGACAAGCCCCATCACCATTACTGGAAAAGCAGTTTGTTACTGCCAGTAGTGAAATCCCAGCATCCCCTGCTCTTCATATTGGGATATTAAGTTTGATTTAATTTATTTTTGTGTAGGGCAAATGAATATGCCTAGGAATACCAGCGGAAGTTGTGCTGGACATCCTTAGGTAAAATGCATAGAGGTTTTTATTGAGGAAAAGGAAAGCAGGAATGTGTGAAGAGCAGCCGCATCAAATGGGCTGGCCCAAAATGACGTCTCTTCCATCTAAGGTTTAAATGCTGAGAGGATATGCACATACCTCTTTCACTGTGGAGAAATTCTAAGTGAAAGTCTTTGCTAGAGATAGTTTATATATATTAGGAGTCACAAGACGACTAACATCCTGCAATCAGAAAGTAATGTTTATAAGGTGTACAAGAAATGCACAGGAACTGAACAGAGGAAGCCAAAACTCTTTTGTTTCATTTGCATTCTTCATGCATTTTCTGTTTTCCACTGGGTTCACCACAGCGGTTAGGCTTGCCTGTAGCTCATCGAGGGTGAAACTCTGATGGCTGACTGGTTAGTGAAAGACGCTTCTGGCCTTATTAAGTCGGAGAGCTGCAGAAACGCAGCAGAGTTACTATAAATGAGATTAAATGAGATCATACGTTAAATAAGATTAGACGTCATGACGACTTGCTACCTGAGTACCTTCCATTAAGCTCATAATTCTGACTGATGTTTAGTGGCAGATTGATTAAATGCATAATAACATATACATATATATATTTTTTGGTAAATGTGCTTAATTCTGAGATGGGGTGAGTGTGAATAGTCAGGTCCAACAGAGAAATATGTGGGTAGGACATGCCTGTAAAGCGATGAGCTGTTTGCTTTCAGGAGCATGATGCATGATTTTTACTTGTTCTGTTCAGCACTGGAAAACATGCACTGAAGCCTTTGTGATCTTCTCTGGTCCCTCAGGAGGCTGCTGCGGCTCGGACCAGAAGACCTACATGGTGGGAGGTTGGGCTTGGGCCTGGTGGCTAATTTCGGACATTAAAAAGTAAGGCTCTCCTTTCCTGGCCTGCAGCTGGTCAGGTGACCTGGTGACGTGTCCACAGATCAGCCCTGTTCATTTCGAGCTGCATGAGCATTACGACTGTATGAGTGTGATGCTTGTAGCTGTGTAGTCCCTTTACATTGTGAGTGTGGTCATTATGTCCATGTCCTTTTTTGTTGTTAGTGTGTGGCCTTTACGTCCTTCTATTGTCCTATTTAGACGTGTGGTCTTTATGTCCATGTTTTTCTCATATAAATGTGGTCCTTATATCCATGTAATTCATTTTAGGCATATCAGTGTGGTCTTTATGTCCATGTTTTTGCCATATACATGCGGCCCTTATGTCCATGAAGTTCTCTTTTGTTTTTATAGTCTGGGCTTTAAGTTCACATATAGTTCTGCTTAGGTGTTTCGGCATAGCCCTTATGTCCTTGTGGTCTTTCTTAAGCTACTTAGAATGGTAGGGCTGGGTGATTATGGACCAAAAATCATATTGCGATATTTTTTAGCAAAACAACAATATATGATATACATTTAGATATTTTTCCCCCCATGGAGTAATGGCAGACAGGCAGTTCCAGGTCAGAGCCAAATGTCCCCAATGTCCCACAGCCAGTTTTAATAACAGACAGCTGTACATGTACATGGAAAAATAGCTCAGAAATAAACTACCAGCATATATCATTTTACCATCCAGCTGCTCTTAACTGGCTTGCCTTGTGTCTGTGTCTGTCTCCATGTTGTCGCTGAATGCAGGACTTGTGTGTGATGGTGAGGGGGAGGGGAGGGGAGGGGAGGGGCAGGACAGACAGGCAGGAAGAGGAGAGACAGGCGAACTGGAGGCTCTAGCGGTATCATTTTAAAGCAACATAAACTATATTGATATAAACAATATTGTCTCATCCTGTATCTCATATGAAAATTTAGCGATATATCTTGAAAACTCAATACAGCCCAATGGTGTGGTCATTATGTCCATGTCGTCCTTTTTGTTGCATGGGTGTGGCTCTTATATGTAGTCCTTTGTTGGCATATCAGTGTGGTCCTTATGTCCATATAGTCCTTTGTTGGCATATCAGTGTGGTCCTTATGTCCATATAGTCCTTTGTTGGCATATCAGTGTGGTCCTTATGTCCATACAGACCTTTTTTGTTGCATGAGCGTTGTCCTTATATTCATGTCATAGTCTTTGTTAATCACGTCAGTGTGGTTCTTATGCCCATATGCTCCTTTTCTGTTGTATGTGTGATTTCTAACCTTCTGCAGAACACCACTGACACGTTTCGCTGTGTAGGATCATCCATGCGGTTTCTGTCATACCCTTAACCCCCCCAAAATGTTGCTTGTTGGGTCTCAAGCTGACACTTATCTGTCACACTGCTTGGTGTGGAGTTATACGGTGGCTGCACCCTTCAAATGATGTCTGGACGAAATGAGATTAAACACGTCAGCACAAACAATCGGTACCCTATTTAAAATGATGCTGCCACCTTGTTTGTTCTGTGTGGTGCCACAATCCTAGAGGGCGCAGAGTTCTTGTGATGCAGCAGACCCACATACAGAGAAAAGTAAACATACTCTGGTGAGTATGTGAATCAATTCAATAAAGGGGATGACAGCTCTTTTAAAATGGAAGCTGCTCTCTTTATTAACAGCCACTATTGATCAAATACTACCAGCAACACAGACAGGGAAGCTACCGATTTACGTTTCACTCATGATTACACTTGAAACGCATGCATTTGTGGCAAACATTATACAGTTACGGCATTTTATATTGGCAGAAATGCACATATACACATTAATTTACACTATTTAGAGTACGACGCAGTGCACAGCTTACTGGGAACTGCATGATTAGCCCTGCTGACCAACCCTGTGGTGTCACATTTATGTCAGCCAATCATGGACAGCAGGCGGGATCAGAACTAATGGAAAAGTTTACACTGGGGACCGACACAGGCGATGCACAGGAACGGTGGACATCATAGTGGTTACAGCTCATACGATGTCATTTTAGCAGCATGACGTCATTTCATTGGTTTCATTTGAAGTATATGGCCACCTTTAACTTCAGGTCTCGAACCCAAAGCACATTGCTGCTGTTACTGGCGGTGTGTAGAAGCCTTTGTGCACTACAGACTGATGACTCACATATGTAATGGCGAGTTACAGTGGCATGCAAAAGTTTGGGCACCCTTGCTTGAAATGTATGTTGCTATGAATAGTTAAGTGAGCAGAAGATGAACTGATCATCAAACGGTATAAAGTTAAAGGTGACACATTTCTTTAATATTTCAAAGAAGATTTCATATTCATCTCCATCATTCACAGGTAAAAAATACCAAAAAATGTAAAGGAACTGAAGCAAAAGCTATTAACACCCACTTTGCCAGGTATCGCAGCTTGTAAATGATTTTTGTAGCCAGCCAAGAGTCTTTCAGTTGTTTCTTGGTGGACTTTTGCCCGTTCCTCCTTGCAAAAGACTTCTAATTCTGCAAGATTCTTGGGCCGTCTTGCATACACTGCTCTTTTGGGATCTGATCTGAACATGGGATCTGAACATGATGTTTAGGTCGGGGGACTGTGAGGCTCATGGCAAGGCCTTCAGCTTGCCCCTCTTGAGGTATTCCATGTAGGTTTTGAGGTGTGTTGTAGGACTCATCCTCTTTTAAACTTCAACTTTTTTAAAGATGCTGTAAGGTTTGCTCTCAGAATTTTCTGGTATTTATTCCAATCCATTCTTTTCCCCTACCAATCGCATGTTTCCTGTGCCACTGTCTGTAACTCAAGCCCAAGGCATGAACGTTGCAGCCCCTGCTTAATGGTTGGAGAGTTGTTTCTTTTCCTGGAAGTCGACACCCTTTTTTCTCCAAACATACAGTTCTATTTTGACTTCATCAGTCCACAGGACTTGTTTCCAAAATGCATCAGGCTTGTTCAGATGTTCATTTGCAAACTTCAAGCACTGAATTTTGTGGCTAGGGTGCAGGACATGTTTTCTACTGCTGACTCAAAAATGAAGGTCATGTTTGTTCAGGTGTCGTTGCACGATGCAGCATTCCAGAATCTTCTAAATCTTCCTGGAGGTCTTTTCTAGTCAAATGGGGCTTTTTATTTGCCTTCCTAACAATCCAATGAGCAGTTCCTATTAATGGCCATTTCTTAATAACATTATGAACTGAGGAAGCAGCTACCGGGGAAGGCTTTGCTTTTTTTTTTGTAGTCTTCTCCTGCTTTGGGAGCATCTTCTCCTGCTTTGAGAACATCTTCTCCTGCTTTGGGTGGGAGCATCTTCTCCTGCTTTGAGTAGGGGCATCTTCTCCTGCTTTGGGTGGGAGCATCTTCTCCTGCTTTGGGTAGGGGCATCTTCTCCTGCTTTGGGTGGGGGCATCTTCTCCTGCTTTGGGTGGGGGCATCTTCTCCTGCTTTGGGTGGGGGCATCTTCTCCTGCTTTGGGAGCATCCTCTTCTGCTTTGAGAAGCCCATGGATGCTGAATGTTGTGACAAGGTTTGCAGAGTCCGAAAATGTATTTTTCATGATGAATGTCTGGGGCCTTGGTAACTGTTATCTGAGAGCTCTGATATCTTAGAGGCCCAAACTTTTGCTTCAGGCCCTTTTCATTGTTTTGGTATTTTGTACATATGAATGACGGAAATAAAAATGTAACCTTGCTTAAAATATTAACGAAATGTGTTGTCCTTGACTTTACCTTTTGGTGATCATCTTCTCACTTAACTATTCACAGTAATGGACATTTTAAGCAAACTTTTGCATGCCACTCTATGTTTTTCTGGATATTTAATCATTGATTTGTGATTTTCTTTTTCTGGCTGTAATAAAGCCTTGTTGCTTGATAGATGAGTTTGTTTGTTTGAAGGACAGCTAATTTACAGGTGGGTTATGCCCTGTATTCCCTGTAATCCGAACAGCACAGGCAGTTTGTCCTGTATGTTGCTCGGTGATGGCAGTTTCCGTGGGGGGCGTAGCTTGTCCGCACCATGCCTTTTTTGCTTTACAGCTGAGCTGTGAGGGGGGGCGGGGTTGGGTGAGTGCAGAGGATGGTGGAGCCTCTACCCAGTCATAGCAGCACTGCCACTGCTCCCCCCACTGAGGAGGGGCTCTGTCCTTCAGGGCCTCTTCTGTATCTGTGGCATGGGGGACCTGACGGGAGCCCCCCGCCAGCCAGGCCACCATGGCAGAGGTTCGTTGTAGGGTCGGTCAGTATGTTCAGTGTGGGGCCGATCAGTTTGTTCAGTGTGGGGCCGATCAGTTTGTTCAGTGTAGGGCCGGTAAGTTTGTTCAGTGTAGGGCCGGTAAGTTTGTTCAGTGTAGGGCCGATCAGTTTGTTCAGTGTAGGGCCGATCAGTTTGTTCAGTGTAGGGCCGGTCAGTTTGTTCAGTGTAGGGCCGGTCAGTTAGTTCAGTGTAGGGCCGGTCAGTTTGTTCAGTGTAGGGCCGATCAGTTTGTTCAGTGTAGGGCCGATCAGTTTGTTCAGTGTAGGGCCGGTCAGTTT
>JAABNY020000108.1:29516713-29533810 GCA_015164015.2 Brevimyrus niger | reverse complement strand
TGATGCTGCCCCGCCCTCTCAGCCCCCCCAACAAGCGGCTCCAGACTCACACCCCAGAGAGACGCAGCTTGATCTGCAGGCCCCCCCCCCTCCCCCAGAGACAGTCAGTTTAGACGTATCTTTGTTGATCCTTTCAAGTCCAAGGATGAAAAAAATGAATCAATGAGTGAACTATTTTAATACTGAACATGTCACAGAGCTCTGACACAACCCCTCATCCTTGCGAAAGGGGGGGGCGGCGGGTTTTCGGGGCCCCCCCCCCGGGTCGGGAATGCCCTCCGGGGGGGGGGGGGGGGGCAGAGCTGGCAGCCCCACCCTGGTTCCGAGTGCAGGACAAGACATCCACCACGGCGCCCACAGCGCCTGCCAATCTGCTGTTTCTTTCCCCATATTCCTTCACTTCTTCACTTTCTCCATTTTCACAGAGAGCTTCAGCTTGACGACACGCTGGAACACATCCATCAGATCCTCAGCGGCCTCGCGAGCGATCCTGCCGATCATGTGACCCCCTTGGCCAATCAGCATTTTCTGTGAAGGGAAATGAAAAGCATTACTGCCCCTGCTCCTCTGAGGGCCGCTATATGGTACTTCATGAGGGCATTTGTGAGGGAGCCCCCCATCTAGGGTATGTGATATAAATAATATATCGACTCTCATATAAAATGTTAAATAAGAAAATGAGAAACTGTGACAAACTGTTGATAAGCAACATTGCTTGACTGCACAAATCAGCCTATCACATCATAGAAACAAAAGCAATTCCAACCAATCAACGGCAGTCAGACAACCTATGCCCAACAAACACGGAGCAAGGTTGGTGGAGTTAGCAGAGCACGAAACATAGCTACTGCTTATGTAATATCATAGGAGAGATTAACACTCCCTCAGAGTTTACTCTGGTGTCAGTTAAGAAATCCATAACGTATTTTTAAAAAGGAGATTGTGGACAAACAAGGTTGAAGGAGGTTGGTAGTGCAGCAGAACTTCAAACCCCGACACACGACAGACTGGTGCTGTGTAAACGCCGCCAAAAACAAGTCCCAAACAAAACTGCAAATACAGTCACTCCCTCACATTTGCTAGAGTTCGAGATGGAAGCTCCCCATGAATGAGAAAATCTGCAAATGATACTTGAGTTTATTATTAAAAAGGCAAAAATTTAAAGAAATGCTTCCATGGTCTCAGAGACAGCCATCGCATGAGTGATACTGGTTTCTGAGATAAAAGATCAGTTTACGCCCAGGCCGAGCTGCCACTCGTCAGATACTATCAGATATTACACAACACCATTAACTGACACTAATATTTATACACACAATGATTTTATGTAATCCAAATCATTTTGAGTATTGTTTATATATTTATGGCTTGAGAGAAATATATGATTACCCACATCCTGCACTGGTTAAAAATGGGACAGTGTTTTATTTTTCATTAACTCTACCAGCAAAGACAAACCTGCCCCCTGGAACAAGCATCAAGGCAGTCAGAGAAATAAAACCAAGCAACACATCATATTGCTGGCTCTTCCTGTTACGGTCTACGACAAAAATGTTGATAAATCCTGCTGATTTATTCAATAATATTAGACTGCATTTTGCAGCTCACTGAATTTGTCATCTTCTTTCATGTTCTCAATCTGTTTAAGGGAAAAATCCTGAGGGAATTTTAAGCAAAAATGGAGTCTTGTCAACCAGTCGTGTCCCCATCGAGAGCATTTACCTTCGATCATAAATGTTTAAGAAGTTTTAAAAATGATTGAAACAAAACCATTCTGCTTATGGTCTTAGAGTGCCGACCATAAATACATCCTCAGCCCAGCCAGTGAAACAGGTGAAGTGGGTGTCGGTGACGCAAAGCGAACTTGACTTGACGGTGCAGTTTTATTGTTATAGTGCGTCCTGAGTTTGGAGGGGGTCTGGTGACTGAGGGACACAGCTGAGAGTGACCCTGGGGGCTTGTGTGGCGTCAGCTTTCAGGCATCACTGTTGTCAGGATGCGGGCCCGTCAACCGGGCCTTGCTGCCCCCTCAGCCCGTAAACTCCCAAACGGCGGCAGCTTCCTCACCATGTAGTTCTCCTTCCTGACATGGAGTTTGACGATGATGTCCAGCTCACCGGCCTCTGTCTCGTGCCACATCTCGATCGTCTGCAAATTTAACAGGTGTGCCACATTTACACATCCATCCATCCATTTTCTGTAACCACTTTTCTTATTCGGAGTTTCTGGAGATTTACACATCTACTTTTTTAAATTAGCAAATCAAACTGACACCTTTTATCGAAAGTGACATGCATTTTTTGTAAAAGGGGGGTCAGCCAGTCCATGGAACAATCGGGCATTGGTGCCCCTGACTGGAAAATCGCTGGTTCGAATCCCAGGGCTGCCAAACTAGTTTCAGTGTTGGACCCTTGAGCGAAGCCTTTAAGCCCCAATAGCTCTAGGGTCTGACTGACCCAGTTTTCTCAAAATGTGCTTCAACTTGGATTGAAGCATCTGCTAATTAAATGAAAAAGTTACTGTAACATTAACATACTTGCATTCTTCCTGCAGACCACCTGACCAAATAAATACAGTACAATAAATTTCCCTGTGTTGGGCAAATCTCATTTCACCTGGGATATGTTGTAAGGCACTTCCTGGGGCAGGTATTCCAGAAGCCTCTCCCTGATGGCATTGGTGCACATCTCCTCAGGGCTCTGGTCAGTGAGCACTCCGCTGTGGAACTGCCACGAACCGGGCCTGGCCCCCATCACCAAGTACCTCTACGGCACACAGAGGGAAATCCACCTGACTGTTAGCGCCCCGCCGCCACAAAGGCCCCTACACTCTGGGAGGAGCGGCAGGCAGGGCATCCGAAGCTAAGTATGGGGCTGAAAAGACGCCACCGAGGGAGATGAGGGACACGCAGAGGCTTTGGGGGCAGCAGACAAAGGGCACAGAGGTCTGCGGTTTGCGGTGATACCTTCAGCGCCTCCACCTCCTCTGAGGCAATGGCGGAAAGCATGAACACGTCCTGGAAATGCGGCCAGCCCCGTCGGGTACGGAGTCTCCTCAGCTCCTCCACGCCAAGGTGCCCCTTGGAGGTACAGGACGGGCTGCTGGCGGGAGCCCCATCCACCTCCTCCCCATCCACCTCCTCCCCAGCCGGCTCCACCTCTGGGACCCCGCTCCTCTGCTCTGACGGTGCTCGGACTGCGGGTCTGACTCTGAGTTTTTTGCCACTGACGATTCCCTCCGTCAGTCCGACCGTGATGTCCAACAACGTCGTCTTCTCCTTCACCAGATCCACCTGGAAAACAATGGCAATGTTGCTGCCAGCTCCTCAAAACCTTGGGCTCCTGTTTTTATCGGCACAGCTCAACAAGGGGTGCAAACGCGAGCATGGCAAGCCGTTAGAAGATGGATGCATATGGGAACAAAAATACACAACGACCTCGTGGGAAACCGGGCAACTCTGATTGTTCCTGTACCTTATTGAGGATGAGGACAGCAGGGATGTCTGTGTTGCGGGCAAGACATTTCAACACCTCAAAGCCCAGTTTACTACGAGCCCATTTGTCCGACGCGTCCACGACAACCAGGACTGTCAAAAAATTAGAAAGCATGTTAAAACCTCCCTGGTGTGATTCTGCTTAAATCAAGGCCATTGTGCTCTTCTGCTGGGAGGCAGAGGGAAACACACCCAGGTCAGCCTCCTGGACAGAGCTGCCGGGGTCGAGGAGGAGCGACTTCTCCAGGTGGTGCCTGAGGAGGACAGGAAAGAGGCTCCTTTTCTTAGCGTGCCCTGTTTTACGGCTTAAGCATCACGCTATGCGCTGCTCTGAACTGAACGCAAAATTATCGCTCAAATGACCTTTTCGCTTTTGACGGAGTGGTGAGACCAGGAGTGTCCAGTATGACCTACAGACGAGGATGAAGAAAAAGGCAGAAATCGGACAGCAGCTCGAGAAGCTGCTTAGGAATTAGTCAAATTACAGGGCAATGAGCCATCTAACAAACTGCCATGCTCGTTTGATGCACTGTTCAGGTACAACAGATATAGCACAAGATGACGTTAAACGAAGCACTTACAATCTGGGCAGCGTCTTCTATGAACAGGCCCTGTGCGCGAGACCTAGTTGTGTGCACTTTTTTTGATACTGCAAATACCTATAACAAAATTTATTAATATTCATTTTGGTCAATTACTCCATCATTTTCATTATTCTGATATGTAGCATATACGGCACAGGGTGACAAGTACCTTTCTGCCGATGATCTGATTGGACAAAGTTGACTTCCCTGCGTTTGGAGCACCAATGATGGCCACTTTCAATATTTTTGAGTTTTCAGGTTGATCGGGATCTCTGACTAATACAGATACATGCTCATCTGAAAGAAACGTCAACAATACAAATTTTCCATGCAAAATCACGTTAAGTACTTGTAGATTTTCATCACTAAAATATATACCAAAACAAAGTGCACAGCGTATTCTGATTTGCTAAACTATATTTTGCTATTCCAATATCAATTTTAAATCAAGACAACGAGAAAAAAAAACTTGTAGCGAAAATGGAAAAAATACCATGAATGAAAAAATAAAGAAGAAAAGCAGGGAGAGAACAAGCTGCAGCGGAGCTTATCGTGCTCGCTTTGAAGAGGCCGAGATTACCGTTGTTAGGATGAACTGGGGCCGCATAATGACAAGGGCCGTCATGTGTTTCTGTCGCTTTGCCTTTTGCTAGCCCTCTCAAAAGCGCCTTCGGAGCAATAAAGGAAGCAGGAGCGAAGCACGCAGCGGTCTGTCCACTGGCCTTGGGACAGCGGACATCACCTAAAACGAGGCATTGCAGACGGGGGTACTGATGACAGGTATCCGCCGAAGCCATCCTACCAGAAAACTGTTATTTATACATTTTTAGAAGATAGCTGGCTAATTGAATGGCATTAATGTGAGACATTTATTTTTCTCAGTTCGGGAAGTCGGCAAATATCTCGCAGTTAGTAGTCTGCATATGTCCCAGAAAATAAATAATAAGGCCAGATTACCAGAATGTTAACTGGAATGAGATTGTATGATACTGTAGCAAATTAATTTTAGTAATTAGCAGCCTATGTTATGCCAACTGTTTCGCTTGTATATTGTTATATAGCTGTTGTTTCGTCGTGAATTTCTATATCGCCCGCCTACATTGTTCAGCTGGATCATTATTAGAATCTAATCATTTTATTTAAAATCGTCGTATTCAGATGTTCAGACGCATTATGTTGTATAATATAGCAGCATACAAACCCATTTCGAGAAAGGGTGACGCAGTTTGAAACGGCACAGCCAGACGAGCACTCCCAGAAAAACACCGAGATTTTGCCAAGAACGATCTGCAGATTCGCAGAGCCATGACGGACCGCCGTGCTATCAGGAGTTTGCGGCGGCTTTGCCTTCATACACATGAACCCCAATTACCATGCACAAGATTACGACAGACCATCTGTTTATTTACATGCACATTTTCCACAGGGCGCAGACATGATGCTTATGCTAAGGAAAGCAGAGCTCGGCCAAGAGCGCTACCTTCAGGGTCTAAAGTGCGGATCGAATCTCTGCTGACATCCAGAGGACAAGCTGTGAATTGCACGATCTATCCGCCCCTTTTAGATAGATAGATAGAGATACTTTATTTATAAAGGATAAATAAAGACCTTTTGCACGTCTTTTAACTGCGCCTAGTTTCTAATACAGCGCAGTTCAAAGTCTCTCACATGGAAAAGCAGTGCATGGAGGGAGGGATGGATAACAGAGTGGAGTTATTTGTAAAAGGTTTTCCCTAATGATTCGATATTTTCATTTGAAGTGATGACAGGAGGCGATTTTATGACTACAACATGACTGGTTAATCAAGAAGTTTCAAATTAGCCGGTTTTGGAAGTACAATAGGTTACACAATAGCTTAATTCCACCCCAAAATGGAAAACAATAGAATTTGCGTCCTTTGAGCTACGGGAGTCACGAGGCTAGGGTGCTGGATAAACAAGGTATTAATTTAAAGGTATCAAACTAATGTATTTATTTTAAAAATGCAACTAACATTTCAGCGGTAATAATTTAAACTTGTGACCTTGTCTTCAAGCAATAACAAGTCAAATAAGATTTTAAGTATTTGCATATACTTAGCCTGGCCTGAAGGTTGATGGCATCAAAATGTAACGCAAACACAATGTACAGAATGTAACAAAGATTTACTCTTGGGAGGTATCAGTGGTATTTATGTCGAACTGTATAACTTAAATCTGTTTTGTACCTTATTTAAACTGAATTCGTGATTGCCCAAGAGCGTTTATTGTATAACAATAAACGATGTTTAACTGGGCCGCCTATAAGAGAAAATAAGATATTCGGATAGGGTAGGACATATGATGTATAGGCAACGTTACTCCGTTCCACAGCAAAATTCATCTAAAAAGGTTTGCCTTTAATACCAGACACAGCACTTATGTACACACCGTGGTAAGAAACAGTTGATTAGTCAGCTAAGTTTTTCTTTGCCTCGAACATCTGTGATGAACTACTTAATCAAACTAGTGGCTTTTATGTTGCTGGCACAGATTCACTTAGAACAGGGTGACAATGCACATTTCCCAGCGTGATCCCATAGAAGTGTGAGGTTCGAGATTCTGCCGTCTGGCTCCCTGCTTCGGCAGGATGGGCTTCACGCCGCTCCACGACCGGCCGAAGGATAAAGGAGCTGGCAGAAAATGGCAGCAAGATATGTTTAAAGTATTAAGTGACAGTTCACTTTCCTTTGGGAACAATTTATAACCTTCATCACTTCACTCCATGTTTAGGAATACGCACACCGTTTCCGGGTTAGATAGGCTACTATAACCCCTACATTTAATAGACTAATAGCTTCATTTTTAAAATAGGCATATTTTCATTCACTGAAGTTAGCACACTGCAGCAGCTAGTGAATGGTCCAATGGAGATACCGTTAAATGGATGTACAAAAAATATTCAATAATCTCCTACATTTATATAATGAATCAATACAAAATATCGTCATGTCGTATAGTTCACCAAAACTTGCTTAACTTGGTTTATAGGTCGGCAACTAGAACAGAACACCTCCTGGTATACCGCTGATGCCCTGGAGGGGTCAGTCCAGGTGCGTCACTGACTTCAGCCTGGAAACAACGGACCATTTCCTACTGCGGACAAGCACACGATCCCTGCTCGGAAAATGCAGGCTGTGCCGGTCGAGATAAACAGCGATATGGGAAAACAAACAAACCAGAAAGTTTCAGTGTAGCGTAAAAAGGACAAGCGGGTTCATGCAAAGCCGATGGGAGCAGATGTTTCTCCCCGAGCGTCCCTGCGGCCCTGAGATCAGCAGGCGGCTCCGCTGGAATAGCCGGCGGGGATCAGGTGTCAGCCACAGACCACATCTGAAGCAAATCCATCTAGTTAACTGGCTTTAAAATATAACGGAAAATAAGGTAGAAAATAAAGGTCACCTGAATGGATATAAGACTCGGGGATGTAGCTCAGGAATTAGTAATCAACCGGAAGATGTGATGAACCACTTAATCAGCCCGTCTCATACCTAGAAAAGGTAACACAGAAAGTTGTCGGATTAAAAATTTAACAAACAAAAAAAAACACGCCCAGTCCTACTCCTGACTATAAAATAAATGTAAATGCTCTTAAAAGTCATGCTGCAGTATTGCTCAAAATAATTAAAAGAGCATCTCAGGATTTCTTATATCTATGATAAAATGAAAACTTGTGGCACGCCTTAAAACGATTATCGGTGGCATTCCCTTTGTGCGCAATATGTTAGTAAACTCTCCAGAATATGTCAGGTCTCCTTCTTCAGCAATCCTTATATGACCAAACAGTTGCCGCTGCATCATATCAGCCCCGCCGGCGCGGAATAACAAAGTTAATCAAATGATAAGGTCTGGACGTGAGGATGGCAGACACGGGTAGTTATTCTACACAGGACACTCGTTAATCCATAACAGACGACTGCTTCTCGTAACACACACCGTACAGCGGTACATCCTTTACCATGTCTACAGGAAAAGGTTTTTTTTTTTTTTTTAAAAAAAAAAAAAAAGAGAAGCAGACAAAGGGGGAAAATGCACAGCACACATTTGTCATGCTGATTCTCAGTCCCCCATCAGAAAATAAAGGGGGAAGTTATGCTCAATCCAGTCATGCAATCAATATGACTTGTCTGTGAAGTGGATCAATAATGCTTTCCTCTAAAATCATCCATCACGGCCGCGTTGAATATAAAAAGCATAATTAGGATCGCTGTTCTTAAACATCCCGTATTGACTTCTTTCGGGGATGAAGAAAGACGCCATTCTGCATCATTAACTTTGTATTATTGCCTGATGGAGTCGCGGTGGTGCACTTCCCCTGGTTTCCCTTATGCTCTGATTGGCATTTCAAGCTGATTTTTTCGTGTAGAGGAGGTCAAATGATGCTCAGAGATACAATATGACTCCAGGCCCCTTTAAATGGTTTGGTTTGGAGCAAAGCCAGGACTTGGCTTATTTAGTGAGGTGCATGTATCCATGGGGACCAGGATTATATGCACAAGTGACTAGTGTCACTTAGCATCATTGATATTAAATATTTAAAGTGAAGCAGACTAAAGTATATTCAGATATAACTGCATGAATTGAAACCATGTTCCCATAGCTTGTGCAATAGCCTACCATACCTGATGTTTCAGATGTGTAGTAAATTGTTAAAGAGAACTATTTTCAACTGTCCATCGCATTCCATGTTTCTGTTCTTCAGGGTGGATGGCAAAAAAGTTAATGAATTATTGTAGATGTAATGTACTGAACAGTGACACGGTTGAATTTCAGACTGTATTAATTTGCTATACATACTTTTTAGAAATAACTAATAATTGTTTAAATAATTTTAAGTTTTCTTTTTCACAAAGCATTTTAACAACAACAAATCCCTGTAGATTGATAAAATATAACATTGAATGATAGGTTAATTCTATGAAACATAGACAATTCTAGCAATTTGACCCCTCTACAAGTATGAAGCAGGTATGTTGCCAGGCATGGTAAATGTAGCCAGGTAGAAAGTCTGAACCCAAACTTATGGCTCAGGTTGGCAGACAACCTCCAAAATTGATTTCTGGCCTTAGGCCTGGTATAAAGTACAAAGTCATCATTGCTGATAAAAGACCTGGTAACTGGACTTAACCACCCAGTCCCTCATGGGAGCAACATGTGCTTAGTCAAAGGCAGTTGACTGCTATAAAAGCATCCCAGGAAATGTATTCAGTCTTCATACCCGTAGACTATACATTCAATTCTTCCCATAACAGTTATTTAGATAAAGCAAAACATAGTCATGTAGAATGTTTAATCTATTCCACCTACACATTTCATTTACAGAATTAATCAATACTGAGAAAGGAGCAGGTGTGTTGTTGTAATAGTGTCATTTATATTGGCTGTCAGAGAAACATAAGTAGTTGACCAGATATAGGTAGATCAGACTCTACAATCGAGCACTGAATCAAATTACGTGCCCTAGGATAGTATTGAATTCAGTCTGATCTGAGACAGACATTATAAAGTGAAACTGGATAATGATTTATTTCAGACTTTATTACGTAGAAAGTTACACAATGAATTATACATTGTGGTTGCGCATTCTACGATAGTCATAAATGCTCACTCTCCAATGGTGTTCAATTAATTTGATCGAAGTGGCAATTTCCTTCTACTGATTCTGTGGAACGATGTCAAATTAATACCGTGTTGACTGGAAACAAAATTATGCGGTTCAGTGAAGTACATGTATATATATTTTTATTTTATATATAAAAAACACTCTAAGGGTTACTGATGTTACGGCGACTGTACTTGTGCATATCTTTTTTGATTTCTTTAAAGGGTCTTCATAGTTTATGTGGAAGTAGTATAACATTCAATTAACCGCATTAATGAGGAAAATAAGCACGGTTCTGGTTATATGCTGTTAAAACGCATAATAATTTTGGTATCGATACTTTTATATGAATTAATCTAATACAATGTGACATTCTAAGTAATTCAGATAGAAATATCACTCACTCATAGTTGTTAACTGCACATTTAAATCGTTATTTTCCTGGAAGCAGCAGACAGTGTATGGGATTTATTTAGTTGCCTACAGAAAATGATCCATAGCTTATTGCATAATGTACGAGGCACTAATTTAAAGATTGAATATCAGGCTCAATAAGTTATTTTCAATCAGGCGTTGTGTAGACGCCTCGTTTTTCTGGGGGAGGCCTACCTTGTGCCTGACTCTTTCTGCACTTGTTTTGACTACGCATGCGCCGGAAGTTGCTGCCGCAGACAGCAGCAGTGATTCGGCGACTGATAGCAGCGAAGCTAAAAATACAGCGTCTAAATAACAAATCATAATGCCGCTATAAGAATTGTCTGTCGCCGAGCTTTATGGAGAGTAAGTGTGTTCCTTCAGGATGTAATTAATAGCATTGCTTTTAGATACGATTGTCACTTCCAATTGTAAAGCTGCTGATACAACAAAGAGGGGGCTCCAGCCCTTCGGTATTAACTAGGTCCCTAGCGAACATAATGGCAACTTCAGCCATGCAGTTAGCTATGTTAACTAGTGTTGTTTTTCCTTATTTAAAACGAATTGGCTTCAGTATCTGTAAGTGGTGTTTTTACGTTAGAAAATTCGTGCACATTTTATGTGGAAATGTATTGCCGTATACATTTTTAAATCGGGTAATATATAGCTGTCTAAGTAAGATCCTTGAAAAATCGAATATATTTGCAGAATTCTGCAGTTCGTCCAGAAAACGCATTATCTGGTTTGTGGAGTACGGAGCTGAACATAATGCTATTGTTTTGACAGCTTACTGACTAGTTAAACTTGGCTGATTTATAAACGGATGCATTATTCTTGTACCTTAATACTTTTTAAATATTCTGTGCGTTGTTTCCTTTTGTTATGTCATTTTTTTGTCAAATGTATTACTGACTAATTGCCACTGAAAGTCATATACATATGTATGGTTATGTTCATGGTCTTACTGAGCTTCTGTGAGGAAGATGTAAGGCAGTGTTGCAACCCAACTTTATTGCAGTCAAATTCGCCATAAACTTGAAGAATTTGGAAGCGTTCAGCCTTGTGTTTGGGAAATACAGGCTTTTTCGAAGATCTCATTGACAGCAGTGCATCAGTGGTTTGACATTTGCAAAATGTTGCACTCTGACTGTCTTTGGTCGAGTGTGTACAGTTCTCTTGTAAAGGTTGTAAATGTTTTACGGTTGAAAAGGTCGCAGAAATGCTTGTGCTTCGGCTTTTGACTGTCACCATTTAATCAACTCTAATTATAGATAATTATTTCTATGAATGGCGTGACAGAGTAATTTCTTCCAATTAATGCGAGTACATGGTTTCGTGTATTTGTTTTGACTTCTGAGGTTTTTCCGATGATCTATGCCTTGCCTATCTGCATTATGAACTAATTATATAGCTTTTTCTTTCATTTGAAAACAAGTATTACAGATATGTCTAATGCTATCGAAAAGATGCACACGCAGGTTGAGATTTATATGCATTATTAAATAATGGGGTGTGTTTAAATGCAGATGTTGTGCGTTTGCGCAAATGCTCTCCAGTCGTTCGTGCTAATTTCTTTAGAAACCTCTCCTACAAACTCCATTGAGAGGGTCGGCAAGGTAACAAAGGGGTGACGTCATTCTGTATATCCGGCTTTGTGACCTCGTGTGCAGAATCCCCGCCTCTTTCATTCGGGCCTGGCTTACTGATTGGTGGCTTTATTCCCGACGATGCTTCCGTTTCTACGAGAAGCCAATCGGAAACTGTTTAGGTGGAACTTCCGGGTCGGTATTTAAAAAAAATGTGGGCTGAGTCTTCTGGCTGTGGGAGGAGTAAAAGGCTTCGGGTAGTGTGGCTGGAGCGGGGTAGGTCCGCTGGCTGCGTTTCTTTTCGGGGTGGATTTCTAATGTGGCTGAGATACTGAAAAACTGGAACCATGTATTTTTTTAAGCTAGAGGGTCACTGGTAATTGCGCCCCTTTCTGGGAAGGGCCCCAATGCAGCATTCATTTAAAGCAGTAACCTGGGGTAAGGATGAACAGTATTTTCCTGCCTAATGCCTTTTTACATTGTATTCCTCTGTACTGTATCCCAGAAAGGAAATGCAACTAGCTTTTATACGCTTTTCTTGTTCATGTCTTCTTAATGTGCGTGTTTAGTTTTAAGTTCGCTTCTGTTTGAAATTTCCGATAGGGAAAAGATTTATCTATCGGCATATCTAGGCAATTAGCCGTTGTATAACGTGCATAATTTTTGATTATAAAATATTTTTGCGTATCTTAATTAAATTATAAAAATATTGCTTATCTTGTATGTTTTCGTTTCTGTATTTTTTTTCTAAATTGGATTGACCGGTATAAAACAAATATAGAAATATATATTGCGACTTTCAGCTGCCTGGTAAATATTGCGAATGAGTGTGGATACCGTTCTTGTGCTGGTTTTGCTGTGGACGTGCCTTTCGTGTTCTGTTTTACGGCCCTGACCCTTTTCCCCAGATAAAGAGCAGCCTCTGTCTTATTTGGCTGTAATAGTTGTCTTGTGCCAGTTTGTAAACGGGAAGCGCTGATTCATGTTATTATGTATGTTCCGCATATTAACAAAGACCCGGTAATAAAATTTAAGCACTCCGGCTCTTATTCCCGGTACTTTTATCGGCAATCGCATATTTTCCCCCTCTGGACCTAACGGCGAAATTTAACGATAACATTGTTAAAGGGACTTTAAACTGTTTCTGAATAAGCAGTTTAAAACCTTACGGTTTCCCCGGGAATGTCGGTGTATTTTCAGTTCGATTTCTATATAAAGCCTGATGTTTTTTTGTTGCGATTTACTTTTAGAAAGATTCCATATGTGTGGAGAAGTGCTATGTATCCAAATATACCTCTGTGGCTGGGGTGGGCTGGAGATTATTACTTTGCACCCTGTCTAGTATAACTTCGGTTATGTATTTGCTAATTAACTCAGCGGGGCTCTGTCCGAAGGCAAAGGGGTTTTCAGAATGGGGGGGTGAGGATCTCCTCGCCTTCACGCATGTTAATAACGCCTTTCCTCTCATTATAACAGGAGATGACGGGTAACTTTGCAGGAATGCGGTAGATACAATAGCGGCTTAAATATTTGCCCTTTATCCTGCAAATAATCTGCCTAAAGAGAGGAGTGCCGGTGTGATTGGGGCCAGAGGACAAGCGCGCTAAACATACCTCGCTCAGCCTTGGTTCTGCTATGTGCTAATTGGCTACTGTTAAGATCATAAGGTCGTTACTGTTTAGAGATCCGCTTATGCTTCATTGATTATCCATAGCAAAGTAAGACTATAGCTCGGCGCAAATGAAAGCATAATAGCAGTATGCACTTCATTAATGTCTTATGTATGTATTATAGGGTTAGGATGGTAGTGTGTTGTTTCAGAGAATAGTTATTGTGTGTGTGTGTGTGTGCATACCACACGGCTTCTGAGAAGGTCGTTGTGACAACGTAATAGTCATGCGTGTCAGAATCAATAAGCTTTTGTTGTGTTATAATGTCACCCCCCATGACACAGACAGGGCTGTCATTGCCTTTTGACAGCGACCGGCGATAATCGGCGGTGCTGCATGCAGGCAGTCAGCAACACTGGGTTCCTCTATTCAGACTGGGATGGCTGTGATCTCACTGGCAGCTTTTTGCTCCCTGGCTCGTCTTGCAAGTACAGGTTACTGCTAATAATTTAGCACCTTGGGGACTGACTTCAAATCACAAAGTCAAATGAAAGAAGCTGTGAGGGGTGGCGTGGAAGCCCTTGCACTTCTGATGTTCTGCAGTGATTCAGAATCACTATTCGCTGAGTTAATGTAATAGCAGCTTTTTAAAATTTATTGAATTTTGAACAGGGGGAAAAGGTTGCTGATTGAAATTAAAGCTTCAGAACTTGAACTCCGAGCAGCTGCTCAGTGCTGGTTCCGATCCAGATCTGTCATCTGTAATGCCACAGGTTGTTTGCTGTCCCATGAAGCCGTTTTGTTTTGGCTGGCTGTACGCCCCCCATATTATGCAAACGTCTGGCATACCTTCACTTTATCAGATCACCCGCGTGGCTTTCTGGGGGGGGGGACAACACCTGCTTGGTGACTGGCACATCGTCACGTCGGAGGCCCCAGTGCCATTTACTGCCGTCATACACAATGGGGTTTAGAAAGATGCCTTGGTGAGTTTAGCGTGTTCAAGCCGACCATGAGGAGCATTCAGGCCCAGTGGTATCATTCATCAGTTTGCTGCTTTTCATCCTGCTCAGTCCATCCCGGAGTGTCTGGAGCAGAGGACAGCCGAGTCTTCTCTGTTTGTGATGTGTAGTAAGGGGCCTAGACAGATGGCCCTCAGGGGCCCCCATGTGCTCCCCACTTAATGAGAGGCTGCACCTTGAGCAATCCGGCCTCTTAGTCTTGCAGGAATTGGGGGTTTGTGGTGGTAGGAGGTGGGATGGCGGGCAAAGCAGCTCTGAAATAGTATTTGGGGGCGCGGTCAGCGTCAGTAGCCCGAGTCTCGGGTCCACTGTTCTGCACAGTTCTGCTCTCTCATAGGCCAGCTGATCCTGGGTGTTCTCAGCTCTCGGTTACCTCACGGCATGGTGGGGAACCGCCGCGGTTAGGGAATGGCCACAGCGCCGGATACGCCGGATCTCCGAAAGGTGAAGAATCAATCATTCATGACGCGTGTCCCCTGCCCAGTCAGGGCGTCCCGAAATGGAAGAATGACCACGAATAATTTAGCGGCTGACCTGAGTGAGTCAGTGTGGCACTGACCGAGTCCGTATCCGCGTGTGGCCTTTTGCCATTGCCCCCCCCCCGCCTTGTGGAGTTGTGGTGAAAGGTCACTTACGTGGAGTGTCAGGGCGGTCCGCTGTATTAATAACCAGCTCCCCCTTTGCTAGCCAGATCTGCATTGGGAGTGGCACCCCCTTGTGTTTGTGTGCGTGGCAGGGGTGCGTACGATTAATCATATTTTATGGGGATGCGGGATACGGTTGCGTGTTTATTTTGGGGCTGCCCGCTGGAGTTTGACGGCTGTTTCGGGGTGGGGGGGAGATGTGTCCACCTGATTTCGCTGCATTGAAACACTCTAAGAGGTTAAACACTGCTTCCGTGATGAGTGTTTCGACTGTCGGATATAATTTTATCATGCAAGAAGGTACAGTTTTATTTATGCTTGGTGTTTAAAAACGTCATTTGCATATCTTCCTGTCAGGAAGGGTGTGAATCTTCACGGGATGATGCCAGAATATCACTTTTCTCCCTCCCCTGCCTTTGAGGGTCTGCTGTCATTTTCAGGGCCTAAATGCTATTTCACCTCTTATTTCCAGCCTTCTGTCTGGTCACACGAAGAAAGCATGCGTTTGACCCAAAGTGCCAGGGAGTGACCCGGTGGGGGTAGGTGGGGGGGGATTTAAGTTGGCTGGTCTTTCTCACATGCAGCTGTTTGCTTCCTGGGTGTTGCTTTGCCCCCCCCCCTCCTGAACAGGGTGTTATTCATACATTGACTTGCTGTGATTTGGTTCTCATTTGGTTCCAGTTATTCGCCATAAAGAATTTAGTCGATCGAAAGTTCCAAACAAAATGAATAAATTGTAAGTCTTGCCCATTTTCATAATTGTGAGAATGTCTACTCTTTTTACTGTCTAAGGTCGATTTGTAGATGTCCGTAAGCTCTTTGCAATGCCTGCGTCGTATGCAAGCGGCCTATGCCATTGTGAGCGTTTATACATGTACATTGGGGTACAGTGGTAACTTTTTTGGGGAGGGCATGAGGCCACGTCATTCAATGATGTGTGCAATAATAAAGGAGAGAGCTACCTCAAAGATAATCCACCCCCTCAGATACAAGTCCTATAGATTTGTGGAAAATCAAATCAACGCAACATGATTTCTGAGGCAGGCTAAATTGGCGTGGCGCTGTTTGTGCGTACCTGGGACATCGGTACTGGCTGAATGGGCATTTCTGCAGCTGGACTTACAGTGAGCAGGTTGCAAATACACCTCACGCCACGGCAAATGAAAACGAATAAGCAGGCTATCCTTTATCCTTGCTTTAGAAATTTAAGTTCAGTTTGATGTAACGGCTGTTGTGTTTTAATTTTATATCAGCATTGGTGTGTTGCCTAAATAGTCAATTAGAGTAATCTTCACAAGCAAGATATTATGTAAGCCTATTGCCGCATTCTGCATGTAGCTGTACAAACACGATCGTTGTTAATATCCTTAAATGTTGAATTGAATAATATTTGTTCAATAAAGTCCATTATTGAGGAATGTACAACTTGCAGATTCAGTGTCAAAATCCTGTGTGTGTGGTGTCGGGGATTAATGAGTAACTGGCTGATTGTGTCTTGTATGTCAGCGACTGTCGATCAGGACACGCCAGCTCGAGTTGAAATTTCCGTCTGTAGTTCTGATCCAAATAGCCCTTATAAATTTGCGTCAGGCTCCGTCCCCTGGTAAAGATCCAAGCTGGTGCGAGTTTCCGCTGATCGCCGCCGTTTCTGACACCACATGTTTTCCTGCTCTCTGAAGGCAGAATCCTTCCCTTTCTTTTTTTGTGGAAGATAAGAGCTGTGGAAAGTTCACCGCAGATGGCAGACAAGCGTCCGGCCCGCCAGCCTGTCTGTCTGTTGTGAGACACTGCAGTGTTTGTCCTGTTTTCACTCTTTTATTTTCTTTTGAATGTTAGTGCTGTTATCTGAGACGACTGAGCTGCATTGTTTCGGGGTGGTGGGGGTGGAAGGTGTATGGGTGCTGCTATTGGAGGTGAGGTGCTATTTGGATGCTGGTCTTTGTGACCTGGTCTGTCTGTCTGTCCTGATTGCCTTTGCCGTCTGCCAGCTTCAGGCAGAACCTACCCCCCCGCCCCCCCCAACAACGGGGCATTCCAAGGTTGGACACCCGGGGCTCAGGCAGACCTGATTGTGACTGGAAGCCCGTCACCTGTTTCTGTGCCTCCCTGCCCTTTTGTACCCCC
>JAABNY020000108.1:29485818-29498283 GCA_015164015.2 Brevimyrus niger | reverse complement strand
CGGCCTTCTCCCTCCCTCTCTTGTTGACACGGGCCCGAAGAAGAGCAAGGGGCTTTTAAATGGCTCAGGGGGTCATGGTAGCCCCCCCCCCCCCCCCCATCTCTCTTTGCTTTAAAGCCTGGTCAATACAACCTACCGCGTTCATGCAGACTCCAGCTGGGTGAGATGTTCCAATTGCACACTACGAGAGTTAAACACATGTATTTTTATAGACTGACAAACAGATAAAGTGTAAAGTGACCACCCCTCCCAAGCCATAAAATAGATGCGGTGACAGGAATACCAAATGAGAGGAATACCAAATGAGGCTGAAGTTTTTAAGGTGGATTCCGTTTTACACGCATGGGCCTTCAAGGCAGATTATAAAGTAGAATTCCTTGTTATTGCGGACAGTCGATCATTGAATAAATAAACCTGAATAAATACAGAATCACACAGACATGGTCAGGAGGTTAAGGACCAAGGGATTGTAAAGCTAAGATGTGTGATTCCAGCTGCTGAAAACACCTTATTAATGAGAGAAGTTTGAAGAGATATGAACAAATAACAGGTGGAAAAAGTGCAGAGATAGCAATGGTAAGCCGGCGGGCATCTCCATTCCATCATATGGAAGTGGTCATATGATGTGATGAATCGAGCTAAATCCAAGTAAATCTCACTTGCATGTTGGGGGGGAAAAAATGATGTGCGATCGCCACCAGTTATGGTGGGTGATGCTAATCACTCAGTTTTGAGTTTTATTAAGCTTTGAAACTAGTGATGTAGTCAAGACCAGCTAAACTGAGTCCAAGTCGTTACCAAGGTCCAGGCAGGTCTAGACCAAGTCATAGTTATAAACAGGCTAATGTCCATTGAGATGTTTAATTGGGGCTGGGCAGTATGGCCTAAAATGTGTCTCACAGTATAATTTGAACTATGGACGTTTTTTCAGTATAAATGCTAATGTACAAATATAATTATTTTTTTCTTCAACCTTATTGTTTGCATTTGAACTTTGAAGCAGGATGTTTTGCACCCAATCACAGAACTGTGTTAAACGGAGGAACATTAAGCCGTTGTGATAAATATTGAGGTGTTTTGATGAGTGGTCTTGACTGGTCTTGAAATAAAACCTCGAGTTCTCTACGTCGAGTCAAAATAAAGTTGATTCCAAAGCAAGACCAAGAACTACAACACTATTTGAAACTCCTCCAACATTACAGGCGTCTTCATGCATGACACTACTTCAGACCACTAGGAAATGAGCTGTTAGTGAGGATGTGTGGAGAACCGTCTAAAAGAGCTGGTTTCTGTCCCCACTAAACCAGATGAAATTTTAAGGATCAAAGGCAAACTAGCTACCGTTGAAGTGGTGGTGCTTTGTCCACAAGGTGGCAGCATGGTTCACAGAGAAAATTTGGACAATAAAAATCTTATTGGAAAAAAAGGTGAGGATAATTGTGACGCAGAATAATTAATGGCCAGAAGGTTTTTAATACAGAATATTGTTAGAAAAACAACATTGTTTGCAAGGATTTAGAAAAGCAAAATATTTTAATTTGCCATGACTAGAAATTTATATTGGTCAAAACATTCCAAATCATTTCTGAATAAATTATTTCCATTTTTATTCAGTGTTCTTGGGTTTTAGATACACTGTAACAATGTAATATTGGTTTCAACATTATTCTTAAAAAATTATTTATATGGTGAAATGCATACTACTTATAAAGGAAAATATTAGAGTAATGAATATTTATATATATACTGTATTATAGTATGAATATTTTAGGAGTATACTTCAGTATATAATTGGGTCAGGCATATCTCACCAGGGATGGTTTTAATGGTTTTTACATTGTTGCCTGAACCTCAGAGCTCTTTTGAAAGCTCTTTTGAAATTGCATTCAAAATTTGATACAAACCACCTGCAGGTGTTTTCTGTTAAACGACACAGGTTTTTATCTCTGTATCACAAACAGAAAACGAATGGTCTAGCCTCAAACACATGGAGTGAAATTTACCCCAAGGTCAGGGATAGCTGTAACACAGCCTGGGGTTAAATGTAATATTATAAATTACATAAAAAATTTTCACGTTATTCAAAGTTTTTTTTTTTTGGTTCAACAAAATTTGTGTATATGTATGCATATGGGTAAAATATATGTTTAACACAAATAAGATCAAAGATGATAATAAAACCAAACAAAATGTGCAACTGTGCACCAATTTTAATAACATATATGTGTGTGTGTGTGGTGACAGGTGTACAGTCTTGATGGGCCCATCACAGACAGTCCGTGCGAGGGGTCGGGGACCGGATCCATGGAGTGTTAGTATGGGTGCCTCTTTTTGGGGTGATCAATCAGCCAATAATAAAACAGCCTGTCCTGGGGACTGATTATTATTGGCTGACTGAGATGTCACCCCAAAAAACTTGCACTAGTTGAATGGGTTAAAATTAGGGTTTTGTGAAAGAGAGATGCTTTCTGGGGGACACTGCCCTCCAGAGGCCAGAATGAGAAGGTCCCTCTTTCACACTCTGCTGGTCATCATGGGCGTTGTCTCTGCTTCTTCTACAGGCCGCCTGTGACTCAGCTGTCGATACCAGCTGCTTCCTGTAGACACATGGTGCCTGGAGTCTCGCAATAACACTCAGCTAATGTTTCACACCTAGATCTAAATGGTTTTAGTCCAAGCACATCAAAGCCACATGTCATACCTTCTGAAGCAGATCAAAGCCACATGTCATGCCTTCTGAAGCAGATCAAAGCCACATGTCATACATTCTGGATGCAGATTAAAGCCACATGTCATACATTCTAAAGCAGCCTTGCACACCTCTACCTTTATTTATGTGTCTTAACTGGCCTGATGCTTCCCAAGTAAAACTGAGATCAGAGCATCTCTAACTTCGCACAGATATGATGCATGAAAGCCATTCCTTACAGTCCTGTTTCTGGCTGCTTCTGCTCTGCGTACCTTCAGATAAATAAATAAAATTAAAATAATAATAAATAAAAAAACCAGCAGCTGTCAGCCTGCTGCCTGACCCCTAGTGGCCCATACCTCTGTCTCTCTTGTTGCGAGCCGTAGGCACTGGGTCGTTCTCCTGGTCTCCTGGTTCTTCCTTTATAAGGCAGAGGCTGCTGCTCCACTTGTCCCAGTTGACCTCCTCCATGCTAAAATGACACCAGACGTGTTCCCGTTATGGTTTGTGAAAACAGACCAATGAGACGCTGTCGTGCAAGGTGAAGGAAGATGAAGGACGGTGAAGTAAGACTTCAGGTACTGTAGTGAGGCCTGTCCATATAAAGAATTATGGACAGTCTTAAAGGAAGAAAATGCACTCTGCCATTCGCCGTGCTCTCGGGTCCCCTGCAGCAGTGTTTACCAACCCGGTCCTTGGGGACCCCGGGACAGTCCAAGCTTTTGCAGCAATGTGGACAGTCTGGGGGTCCCTGGGAACTGGGTTGGGAAACACTGCTCTTCAGTGGCTTTAAATCAATTTAAGGTCTTAAGTGTCTGAAAATGAATCTCTCTTAGCTTAAAGCCAGGTAGATTTAAATTATGTTAAATTTGTTAACTGATAATTACACATAAGTAACATTATTAGCACATAATTTCATACAGCGTGTAAAATATACTGAACACTGATATGAAATACTACAGTTATAGGCAAAGTATTATGAAAGTATGTGGTCTTGATCGAAGAGATTGATTCCACTGATATTTTTGCTGTTTAGCAGTGGGTCCATTCAGTAGCTATTTATCCACAAGCTTTCATTTTGTGGATCAGGCTATAGGAGCTAATAATGGAAGACCAGAGAGGAAGCCAGTCTCTCTGTGCACTGGCTGCTACTCTGAGGCATCTGAGATCCATCTGGAATTCCTGACCACAGTGTACAGCAGCTCATTTGTCATTGGGACACAGTTTGCTATGCCTCTTGTTTTCATTGCTCTACTGTAAACATCTCCACACGTCCGTTCATGTGGAAACTGTCCCATCTCCAGCTGTGTGGTTCACCTTAAGCACCAGCGCTTGTCTGTCTCAGGCTTCCTGCCCAGGTCTTTCTCCATCCCAGAGCGCAGTCTCTTCCTGAGGCCGGAGGGCAGGGTCCTCTCAATGTCCAGGATGGTGATTGCTCTCTGTGGAGACAGACCTGTCAGCCCCTGGTTCACGTTAATGAGGCCAGTCAACAGTGAGGAAGTGCTGAAGATGCCAGCCATAGTTTATTGGTCATAGATCCGTTTTCTGTGACTGCTTACAGGAGTAACAGAAGCATCCAGGTTTTCCAGGAGGATGTGAATTCCTCCGCACGTTCTCATTTATATGACATCATCAAGGTAACTGAAGTCATGCGTCGCATGAGGTGAAATAAAGGTTAAACGGAGAGAGTTTAACCAACGACTTTATTTGATAGATAATTTTATGTGACTTTCAGTCCTTCTATGTTGGTGTCAAGGACAACTTTACTGAGATCGAGGCATAAATAACATAAAAATATCATGTTAACTATATTTTTAATACTTTACATCTATCTAATTGGACTCTTATTTACTGTATAATAAAACTCATAAATAAACAACAAGTGTCCAGTTATGCATGATGCTACTTGATTTTCCTCTTGTGATTGATGGATGCTTGACTCGGCACACAGAATAACTGTAAAGAACACCTAGTCAAAATGACCCACCTTGGGCACGAGTTAAACATGAAGAATAAAGAGCTTCTATGAACTGTGTTAGAATTATTCACATAACATTTTTGCAATTCTATAATCTTCTGTTCTTTACGGAAAGAAAACAAATGCTGTCCACTCTGCATAATTATGGAGGTGGTCAAGGCACCATTTTGTATATGTTCTAGGGTCAGTTGGATTTCGGTGCATCTGTGTACCTGAAGCTTCCAGATGCTGACGCTCTTTTCAGAGATGTTCTCCACAGTCTGACTCATAAGTGCAATGATCATGTTGAGCAGTAGGATATAGGTGAGCACAATATAGGAGATCAGCAAAATGTAGAAGACCTCCTGGTACTGGAACTGCTCGGTGAACTCCAGGTCCCCCATTCCAATGGTGAACTTGAAAAGTTCAAGGATGGTGAATTGTATGTTTTTGTAGGTGGGTTTTTTGCAGTCAGCGTTATCTTGTGGTCCGCCGTTCTCCGTCGTGTTGGTAGAGTCCTCAATTAGTGTCACCACAGCTGTGGTTGCAACGTTTTACGTTAATTACATAAACTAGACCATAAATGAAACATTAGACAGAAGAAAGGAAGGAAAGGACACAGAAAGTTAGAATAGGTATCAAAAACAACTGATACCTGCAGAAAATCCGATGAGGTAGACAATGTAGACAAAAATGAAGCGTAAAATATCACCAAGGATCATCTGAAGTGGAGGAAAAAATATGTGATTTTGAGGCAGCTGTCAATCCCTGTTGGTGCTGTAGCATTGATGTGACACTGATTCTTTCATGTCAGTGCTCCCAGTGCTAAAGTAACAGCCGCTATCTTTTCACCAACCGGAAGCCATTCTGCTCTGACTTGTACCTTTTGTATCATGACAGTATAGATGCCCATATGTCTGGAACCTCTGGAGAAGTAGAGCAGATTGACCCAGCTGAGAGCGAGACAGATCACCAGGAAGCCCAAGTATGCTTGCATTCCACAGCAGTACAAGACTGCTGAGATGATGAAGAGGACGCCCTGTAAGAAACTAGCAGCAGGGCACTTAATCAAACTCAGCAAAGAAATAGCGCTAATGTAAGTTTGGAAATTACATGAGATTAGCAAATCATGCTTTATGACTTTCTGCATGCAGTACGAAGAATCAGAACACTTTGCTGTAACTAATTAATTTCTCATAATTAAAATCGCAAGCAGTTTAATGCTCACATAAAGTCTCTGATTTCTAGTTGCTGATTTGCAGTTGGCAAAGATACGACAAGCTGACTCACAAAAGAAGTTCATCGTAGCCGTCCACCCGCAAAGACTGTGGCGAGGGACGCTTCCTCCATATATCCCATATCTTAATGAGAAATGTTGACGATTTGTATGCTCACAACAACTAACAATATCATGTGACATCACAACAGTTTTTGGACAATAACATACAGTATGGATAACATCTCGAAAAGAAAAGCATTCCTTTTCTTAGGATGTATGTGAATTAAATATCACTTAATCAGGAGGTGAAAAGCTATCAATATGTTCTTAAACTTTATTGACTGAAAATACATGTTGGGAAAATTAATTGTACTGCATTGACATGAACGTGTAATATTTTTCCCCTGAAGAAATTATGGAAGATTTTTTTTTTTTGCTGTTTGAGTGGTTTCAGTATATAATCCGTGTGCTGCTAATTTTTACATTTAATACAGAATATTATAACTTTTTGTCTCTTACCCCTCTGATAAAGAGGTAGAGTGCCCCAGCGGTGCTGATCAGCAGGCCCATGAGGAACAGGTATTCCTTAGACGACTGTGGTGGAAAAGGCAACTGTAATTCAAAGGACAAAATTAGGCACAGACAGACCATGAAGAGTACCATGAGATTTCCTGGGGTCAGTTCCCTGCCCAGATTTTATTTGCATTGGATGCTCTTATTCAAAAGACCTAAATGAAAAACAATTCAGAACAATTCAGAGTGGTTCAAAGAACACATGTCATTTCGAACAGTAGTAAAGATGATGCTGATGTGATATGGATGTAAGCAGCAATGAAAATGGTTCAAATATGACTAACAGGAGTGTTAACCTTATCAATTTTTTTTATATATTTAAAAATGTTGTGTATCTTGCTAGTTTTGCTGCATAAAAAAGGCTTTCAGTGTATAGGAAGGTCAGTGGAAACTTAAAATATTCTGTGACACTTTATGTGCTTGCATACTTTATGATCCTCCTATAACTGTATAAATCAATACCATAAATGAATGAAAATACATTAACTCATGTGTAACTGCTCGCATTTTATGCACATAAACTGACTGGCTCTCATGTCAAATCAATAGCCTCCAAGACTGCGTGACAGAAACCTTCTCTGTTATTGTTCATTAGAGCACATATTTCTTATGACTTCTAAAGGGCATCAATACTCCCGGCCATTTTACAATGTATTTGTAGAATAATCAAAAATTAAGTTACCGACTTTTTTGTTTTGTTTCACTGCCAACTAAAGAAAAACATGTGGATGACAAAACATCTTCTACTTTCAATGTTTTTCAGGAAGAAAACATTGGTGCATTTGAATAAAATGCAAGAGTACCAAATATGTTTGGCCATTGTATATAGGTATGGTGAAGAATTAGCATTTTCAAAGACTCACCGTGGGCCATTGGTGAATGTAGTATGCAGCCCCCGTAAAGGCGCTCAAATACACAAGATAGGCAATGAAGTTGAAGAGAAATATCCATTTGGCGAACTTGTCCCATTTGTCATTAAGCAAGCAATTGAGAGGCTCAACTTGTAGCATCTCAAGTCGATTCTGAAACATAATTGACATAATTATAATCGATGAACATATACATGAAGATATCTGATAAAGGCAAAGACTGCAGCATCATGGTACGTGAGGAGGATTCCAACATAGGCAGTAGTTTGAGAAAAGAAAAATACACTGTTGTCATGGTCTTACTGCTATCCTGCTGTTGTAGATAATGATCTCCATCACAGAATTCTTCTCATAGGAATCAAGTGAAGTCATATCATACAGGGATGACTGCACTGGGCCATAGGCCCACTCTGTGAACTTGCGGGAAAGGTGATGAATCTCCTTATTTTGGAACTCGCGCTGCACTATGTGTTCAAACACCTGGAAGTGAAGCTGACAGAGCTTTAGAACAAGGATCAGAAGCAGCAGAAACCTTCTAGCAGAAACTTCTTATGACTACTGAGCTTTGGGGCAGAACCAGCACACAGAAAATAAAAGTAAATTAAGGACTGATTAAGATGCACAAACCTCAGTTTTGCCTGTCTTAGCTGCCAGCTTTAGTGGTGTCAACATTTGATGGTTCTCAATGTCCTCCAGCTTAATCTTTGGGTCCTGCTTTGTTGCTGTAGTGAGGATATGATCATACATCCTCATGATGAAGTTGGTGGTGTTCTCTTTGTCTGCGACCAGGACCAAAGCATGTAGCACCGTGTTTCCCTGGGAATCAGTCTCTTTGATGTCCACCTTCTGGTACGGATTATCGATGAGAAAATCAACAATGGCTGGCTGATTGGTACAGGCTGCCAGTGATAGTGGCAGCTCACCTGTGGGGCAAAAGGTCATGAATTATGTTTAGGCCATACCACCGCAATATCAGAAATAAGAGTACCAATTTTTACCATCTCCCTAGGGCTATACTCTCAAGGGCCAGTTGTCCTCTACCTGTAAATAAATGTACCTTTTATTCAAATTTAAGGTACAGGACACAAATTTAAGACTTAGGACTCTGAGGAACATCCCCAAGGTACAAACATCATTAATGTACCCCTGATAGTACAAAAATGTTCCTCATAGTCGATGTCTGTATCTTCAAAGGTACAAGACCTTTGAGGGTTCAGCCCCACTGACAAGCAAAGGTACAAACTGGTACTCTTTTTTTCTGACAATGCAGACCCTTGCATTGTGCATGAAACTCGACAAATCTCATGGAGTTTTTATACCTCTGATCATCCCTCATCATGGTGTCCCACATACCAAAGTAGAAGTTTGGTCCGTCGTGTTTCTGGAAGAATTTCCCACAGGCTCTGGCATGAACATTAGCTCCTTTTTGCACCAGCAGCTTGGTGAAGGACTCACTTCTTCTCTCTATGGCAACGTGAAGTGCAGTTTGCCCTGTATCAACCGAAAACACAACATATAGTGAAAATACAATGTGCAGCGTCATGAAGGGTTTAAAGGAATGCTGTGAAGGTCATGTTTGATCTTACCTTTATAGTTGATATCCTCGAATGCCGCATTGACAAATTTATCCAAGTCTCCCATTTTCTCTGCGATATCAAGGAGAACCTCTATGGTGTCATTTTTGCCATCCTTTAGATTTAGGAGCCCTTTAATAAGGGCATTTTTACCATATGATATATCTGTAAAAAGAAATATATCACTATAATGAGGTTTTGTTTTTTTTTTTTTTTTTACAAATTTTACATTTATACAGTTACAATGAAGACCATGGGTGATATTTCTGACAGTTATCATGAATCAGTTCAGTACAGTATTTTTGTCATAGATGCATTCAGAAGTATGTGTTTCTTGATTATGCAAATCAGTTTTTTAGTGAACAAGATCAGTGATGTATCACAGTAATTTGTAGGTCACAGGTAGATCCTGCAGAGGCGGCAGCTCACACTCGCTATTGGTCAGGTGCTTCAGCGTGCGTTTCAGGTACTGATACAGCCCTTGCAGTTGGTTGGCATCCCCACTGGACACTGCCGCAAACAGGGTCTTTATGTCAAATTTCTCCTCCTGAACGTTGCTTCCCTCTGACTCACTAAGCAGTCTGTAGAGAAATCACTGTGTTTTCAGATGAACCTCAGCAGATACATGGTGTATGTTACTAAAACCAGGGCAACGTACCTAGAAAAGTTGAGATCGAATTTAACTTTTGGCTTAGTGGTCCCCACATCCTCAGATAGTCTTGTGTCCATCTGCACTTTTCCTTCCTTTGATCTACTGCCCCGTTTGGCTGTTTTACCTTGAGCACTTGCATCTTCACTCCCATCATAAGTCTCCAGGGAGAACGGCTTAACCATTGGGTCTTTTGAGTGACTCATGCCTCCTGTCTGTGAAAGCCTAGGCAAAGCACACGAGAGGCTGTTCAAATGACAAATCCTTTATTTTCTATTTGCACAAGTACAGCCACATTGCAATTCTCCTTTTCTGCTCTTCCTAGCTTGGGGAGGGCACCCCTGGAGCGGACGTGACGGGTCTCACTAAAGGCCCCTTAGACACGTGACTGTTCTGCCAAAGCTAGGACTTGAACAGTAATCTTCCAATCATGGGCAGTTGATGTAAGATACTTCTTCTCCACATACTTCACCAGGTCTTTACCAGACTCAGGATTATCACTAACCCTAACCCCAACTGTAACACTAACCCTAACCCTAACCCCAACTGTAACACTAACCCTTGGGGCAACTGTTGTGAAACGTACTTTATAAAAATAAAATGAATTGCGTAACGGGGTGGCACTGTACTGGCATGATTAGCACTGTGGTCTCCCACCCCTGGAAGTGGGGGTCTCTACCCTGATACATCTTAAACAAGGCTGCATCCTGACAAATAACCTTTCACACATCTCTGAAACCAGATAACCAGATTCACTGACCTATCCTATTACCTATATAGGTTTTTATATCATGCCTGCTAAAATGTGTTAATTTCCCTCATTGCACAATATAATTCAGCAGTATAATACAAAGTGACCCACTGATGTCTCTGTTTACCTTAACACCAGTGGCTACTAAGAACTTTGAAAGACAGACCTGTGACTCATAATGAAACTATTTTTATGTGTGGAATTTGGAGGGTGGTGAGGGTGGTGAGGGGGGAGAAAAGTCATTTGTACCGTTATTTATATTTCCTAGTTACTACTCACATAGTAACGATAGAACATGTGACACAATAACAAAGATATTTTGGTAAGCCGTTACCTCAATTTTTGCTGACACAGTAACTTGAACAGAAAACACCAGTCGTGGTGTATAATAGATTATTATTATCCAGTGGTATTATTTTATCTTATGATAAAGCTCACAACCCTGAGACATGGCTGGAAGACGGATGGGTGGGACAAGCAGACTTTTTTACATGTAAATGACATTTATACCATATTAAATAAATAACTATATTATAATAAGAAACTTCTGTGTGAATCATTTTTTCTGGTAAAGTTCCTTTTTATAGAAAGACACATCCTTAATCTCATTGCCATTGAAGTTAGTTGACCTAACTAGGTATATTGCTTTTACTGTGATCTTTGGAGAAGCAAACACCAGCCATCACTTAATGTTGGAGGTGAGCAGAAGATCACAGAAAGAAGCTGAAGGCTTCACACGCAGGATGTATGCAAAGGTACCAACATATTACAGCATTTTATTTGGGACAAGCTGTGCCTATTTTACTTAATATGCAATGAAAGCCTTCATTATATGTATGTATTTTTAAATGTTTTTTTTTTTTTTTTTTACCATAAGTGTCTATTAGAAGCACAGGCGGTATTACCTTTAATCTTACTCACTTGATTTTAAAATTGTTAAAAAATAGTTAACAGATACAGACCTTGTTGCTCAGTCTGGGGCCAGTTGCTCGTTTACTCCGTACTTGCCCAGGTCTTAATTGTCCTCAGGTCTGTGTCTCTTGGCTTGTTCTCCTTAGCTTCTCTGTCACGATATCTTTGGAGCTGTTAACCCCCCAGAATCTCGTCTTCACAGTGCTTCCTGAAATCATTCTTCCGGTTTTGCATCTGCTGAGGTGAAACGCAATAGATTGACTTCCTGCATGTGACAAGCGTTGAGATTCTGCTGATTACCGCAGACGAGATGTGGCTCCTTATTTTAAAGGTTCATAACTGTGGTGCCTCTGTGCTAACATGGACCCTTCAGTGCACTAACCGTGCATCTAACGAGTACATAACCCAAACCGCTCATCAGATACTGCAAATGAACTTGAGACATTTTGCCCTGTATCCTCATTTCCACAAAATCATTCTCCAAATACTGGAACAGTATGGAGGCCGTGTCTCCTCATCTCACCTCACCAGGCCTAGGCAAAGCACATGAGAAGCTGTTCAAATGATAAATCCTTTATTTTCCATTTGCACAAGTACAGGTACATCGCAATTTTTCTCTTTTCCTACCATATCTTGCTTAACATAGCTTGGAGGTCCCACTGCAGGGTCAATCTATGCGCGGTGTCCCTGGTACTGGGGGTTAGGGCCTTGTGTGCTTTTGCCTAGGCATGCATAAGAAAAATCAATCATTCAGAATTCAGAAATATGAGAATACAAATTCATTTGATAGTTCTAACTATGATCTTAATCAGGGGCCTTAAAATCAAGCAGAAAGGTAAATATCAGGGATGGGAACAAATCATTCCTCTGAATCTGAGTCAAGTCTTGAGTCAAAACATTGCAGTCTGAATTATGTCTCGAGTCATTTGTCCTCAAGTCCAAGTTGAGTCTAAGTCTTATTGCTTTCTGAGTCCGATTCAAGTTGTGAGTCATGTAATTTGAGTCCCTTCTTTTGACAGTTGTTTTTTACCTTTAGTGATTAAGACATGCTGCAGCGCGAACTCCACACACAAAGGACCCGGGACCGTGCACGGGGAGAGCGTGTGAATTCCACACAGAAAGGACCAGGGACTGAACACAAGGAGAGCGTGCGAATTCCACACAGAAAGGACCAGGGACCGAACACGGGGAGAGAGTGCGAATTCCACACAGAAAGGACCAGGGACCGAACACGGGGAGAGAGTGCGAATTCCACACAGAAAGGACCAGGGA
>JAABNY020000108.1:29441067-29452825 GCA_015164015.2 Brevimyrus niger | reverse complement strand
ACACACACACACACACACACACAATTAGAGAAGTTTGTGACCTCCAATCTCTTAAAGCCAAATGTCATTAAGATGAAGGCAGAAGTTCAGCTACCTGGCAGACAGGAAGCCTCTGGATCAGCCCAGATGCTGAAGGGAGAAAAAAGGAATAAACGGTGGAAGCTCCTTCAAGCAGGGCCTCCGGGGGAACCGTGATGGTACTGAACTTTCATCTCTGCTCAGTGCTTAGCTACATGCTAAACTGCAGACTGGCAGGACCCGAATTTAGGCATCGGCATATAGAAATTATTCAAGCCTTATTTACGCAGCCTTGTATTGTACCAAAACCATCTTTTTAATTTCCTCAATGCATTTGTGCTATTATTTATTCTTGCTGTTATGCTGTAAAATACAAACTGGACACAGATATTCGGGGAGGGACAAGCCCCTGTACACATATGTAACTGTTGATATTATATATTATATGTAAGACGAGTTTGTTGTGAGTTTGAGGGAGAGGAGAGACCGGCAGCTGCGCCCAGGCTTGTGTGGCTTTGCAGGACTGATCGTTTAAGTCAGACAGCAGAACCGGGCTGCACATTGTGCTGGAAATATCCCAGGGATGCAAATAAAATCGGCAGGTTCCACCCTCCCATCCCTGCGTCCTGTGGATATGTTCTCCATCTACAGAACTAGGTTTCTCCACGTCGTACAATTTTGAGGAGATACACTTCAGTTTGCATGCTGAAAGAAAAAAAATGGAAATGCGGACAGAAATGTCATTCGGTACATTGCCATAGCACATTTTGCAGCCAGCAAAATTTTCCCTGAGCCTTCAGACAGAATGATACTGTAATATTTTGAAGTTCAAAGAATCATGTTGCGTTTCATTAATGCCACCCCCTAACAGAGTAACCGAATTTGTGCTGTGTCCCTTAGCATTATGGGACAGCCAACACCGTCACCACACATGCCTGTCAGGTCATATAACACCTACCTCATGGCCTGGGTTTAAGCCCCTGGACCTCAGATTTACAGAACACACTTCAACCACACGTCACTCTTCGGTGATGAGGTTTCACCTTCTTCCACCATTCATCACCATTCAGTTCCTCTATTGACAACAGCAAGACTCCCCCAGTTAAACATCTGTCCAAGGACACGCACACCTCCACCATATTCCCAATAAACAAAGCATTCTGTTGTTTACATACAGACCTATTTACATATTTCCATGTTTTTATTCATGTATGTATGTATAAATTTTATGCATGTATACTGAAAGCCGGCCCCGCTTGTTTTTTTTTTTTTGATTCACAATCAAAATGGCATTCATTTCTACAGCATTTTTCTATGTAAATCCTGTGTGACTCGGAATGTTTAAAAAACACTGTGCATAAATCATAAGAGGGCTCCTTCTGCTCCCCTTGGCTTTAATTATATGATTCTATCCACTTGCTGCTAGAAAACAAGACATCAGACATAAACACTGAGCTTTTCAGCGGTGAGCTGACAGCAACGCGCTCGCCCCGATATGAAAACACTCTTCTTTGAGCAGAGTCGCTCTCTGCCTAATCCTGCATGGATCTTCTGCGTCGGTGAATAACTCTGTGATGTTTAAAACACAATCCTGTGGCGCAGGTGGTACACAGAGTGACCAGCCTCAAAAAATGTGCTTTGGTCTGACATTCCCTGCTGCCTCAGACCTCCAGATAAAAAAAATAAAAAATAGGCTTCCATTTTTCCTCAGACTATCTTAATCTGTCCCTGAAATATAAAATGCGATATTTTTGGCAGAGGTGATGGGAGATGCGGGTCCTTTTACTCATCGGGGCAGTGTGGAAGGCTAGGTCAACCGCAGCCATCAGCCATCGGAGGGCCACTCCTCTGCGGCTTTGAAGTTGCGACCCTAAGAGCTACTGTAGGTAGCTCACACCAGAAGGACTTGTGTGGAGTTGCAGCATGATGAGATGTGAGAACTAGTCATGATTTAAAAGGTATTACGGAGCACAACTTCAACAATCCATTGGCATATCAGCAGGCAAATGCTTGGGAATAAGCCCACATATACCTACAGCTGGCTTACATATACCTGAAGCTGGCCCACATATATTTGTGTTCAAGCTTGGGAGGCTGAAAAATTGGCAGCTGGGGAGTTTGCTTAATTTTGCACAATGAACTAAAGTTTCTTGATTGTTTTCAGCCATAAACGGGGTCAGTGAATCTGCAGTGAAAAGCAGAGGCAACTAGGCAATTAAGAACAGCCATATCTAAGCACTGCATAATCCCTGTACAGGGGCTTCCTGGTTTATCCACACTACCTGCTTTTAATGCTATATCTCTTACTGCTTCAGGTGGTTATTACATGCTACATGCAGGTCAATTCAGCTGATTTCATTTAGTTCGCGATGAGCCAAAATCTTAAGAGCACCCTCAGGGAAGGCAAATAACACTAAATATCTAAAACAGCACATGTGAGGATCTGGGATATTTTACACATAAGCTAACATTTAGGACTCAAATGAAGGATTAGAGTAGGAACCAACAGAAGGGTACTTCAGTGCAAATCACAGATAATTTTAATAATGGGGACAGGGATAATATCAGGTACAGCCTAGTCCTGCTCCACAGCTTCAGACTGCAATGTAGCCGCGGACCAGTCAGTGTCCATGCTGACCCCTGTCCACCATCGAAAGTGCCTACAATGGGTACGAACTGGATCTTGTATTAAAGGAAAGTCACCTGGTCTGATTAATCCCATGTTCTGTTGCCTAGTCGGCCAGGTGTGTTTTGGGTATTTGTGGGATGCTTTGGACCAACAAGTCCAATCAAAGCACTCTTAAAGACCCTTGGGTATATAATGGGACCCTTGGGTATATAACATTTCAGTTTGAATAAGTATTTCACTATCCAACCATTTACTGTACCTGCATGTGCTGTTAAGAGGTCTGGGGTCAATCCTGAAAGCTACAGGCGCAAGGGAAGGTGCAACCTCTGATGGGACACCATCCCATCCCATGAGAAATAACAGGTTCATTATCAAAAAAGTTATTCATTCCCAACCACCACATCTTTTCAATATCAAGGAAGCCTAAAGCTGAGCCCATAAAAGAGATTAAATAAACAAAACCACAACTATGACATCTCCAACTGGTCAACTGAAGCAGGTAAACTGACTCTCTACACACCCAGATCTACTAAAGACTTACACATTGGCTGATCAGACCAACACATGTACAGGAAACACAAAAACCAGTATAAACAAATTAATAACAAGATACAAATCAAATATCAGTTCACCACGTCACATCCATAACAAGATCAAACTACAAATACTATTAAACATGCTAAATCAAGAAATTTAACTAACTAAACCATTTTCAGCTAACCCACACTAATTTAACCAAAAATAAACATGATATTTATATAAATACATATTATTTAAACTGTGATATTTAATATCTGTAAAGTAATATAAACAAACAGAAAACAACTGAAGAAAATGCACATGCAAAATGTATAATTCTTATTTGCGTTGCTGTACATTTCATTATTTTATGATAATCATCTGTATCTAGTACTTCATATATAATTCATCATTGGTACAGTATTTGCTCACCAAGTAAAATAACCTGTTACAGATGTAATGAGCATGAATGCTAAATATTTCTACAGGAGTCTCCTTATTTCATGCACATTCTCCTTCCAGCTTGCAGGGGTTCTGCTTAATCATAATCAGACCATGTAAATTAGTGCAACCACACAGCCAGTCAAAATTGAGTCAATATGAACATTTCTGTTTTATTTTGTGTAAAAGACAGATGGCTGCGAAAAAGACAGAAGGCAAAACACAGGAGCTCCTCTGGGTTCTTCGTGAGGGACTCTGCTGTGGGCTTACCCAGCCTCCATTCTGGAGAATAAAGTCAGCCTCATGGTAAGTTTGCCATTTCTATCAGAATCCTGAACATGGAGGACAGGATTCTATATCAGCATGTGAATTAACTCGCAGGTGGAACATGGGCAAATGTTCGTTGTTTCCGAGTGACTAATGAGCTAGTTTCTTTTCTTAGGCAGTGACATGATGAACTTCTTTATGTTTATTCCCACTTATTCTCCACTCATCTTCATTATTTTTTAAATACTGATTGCTGTCAACCCTCCTGCAGGTGCCACGGTGTACAGCCCTGAGGTAATGTTGCTGATGCTGTGGTTTCCGCAGTGTGGTACCGCAGAAGACAATGGGCTGATTACTACGTGAGATGTACTCACAGAGTAATCATCTCTGTTACCCTTGAGGAGAAGGTTGCACTTTCAAAGGATACCTGCAGAGTTTATTTGGAGAGTATCCCTCTCACACTTTTTTGAGGAACAATTCTGACCAAATTTCAGTAGCCACTCATCTCTCCTCACTAATTTTTGCCTGTAACAGCAACCAGGAGTCTAATAGTGAACCTCAGCCGACCTTCTCAAATCCTTTGAGCACCACTGGGACAATTGTGTCTAGTGCACTCAATTCAGAACCTGGGCCACTACCAGAATGTTCCTGTTGTTCTGATTGTTCAGTGTCTGTCTGCAGTGGGATGCCCTCCCCCCCAAGCTCTTAGCTCTACACTCACAGTAGGACACGAGTTCCCAAAAGTACACTTACTCCAGTGATGGTGCCACTGCAGTAATTACACGCTCAGGCTGGAAGCATCTCTTTAGCCTGGATTATACAGTCAATACAAGTTAAGTTTCCATTACTCTTAAGCCAAAGCCTTGGGATGCAAACTGCAGGCGGTGAGTAGGTGTTCCAGAATTAGGACTTTAAACATTTTACATGTCCTGTTAGTGAGCTGATGGATTTTAAGACTGCGGAACTCAGGGAGCCATTAAACGTGCCAGATAAAATGCACTCTTATTTCCTGCAATTTTCTTTAAGCTATCTTGTTTTTTTCCCATTTTGGGTTCCTTCAGAACTCAAACTGACTGCATCCTACCCATCTATCTTCAAACCACTCCTCCTTCCCCCAGGCAGCAGAGGGCACAAGGCTAGAATATGAACCCATCACAGGGAACATACACTCTATAGACTGTTATAGAGATGCTTAAGCATGCTTCACTGTATGCATTTGTGCTAAGGAGGGAAAGCCATGCACCACAAAGAGAACAACCCCAACCCAGGAAATGTGAGGTAACCGTGCTGCCCACTTAGCCATTGTGCCCACTTAGCCATTGCATTCACTAAGGTATTGGACCAATTTGGCCATTGTGCCCACTTAGGTATTGTACCCACATAGCCATTGTGCCCATTCAGCCATCGTGCCCACTTAGCCATAGCACTCACTAAGGTATTGGACCAATTCAGCCATTGTGCCCACTTAGCCATTGTGCCCATTCAGCCATTGTGCCCACTTAGCCATTGCGCCCACATAGCTATTGCACCCATTTAGCCATTGTGGCCACTTAGTTGGTGTGTCCACTTAGCCATTGCACCCATTTAGCCAGTCTGCCCACTTAACCTTTGTGTCCACTTAGTCATTGTACCCACATAGCCATTGCGCGCACTTAACCATGGCACCCACTTAGCAATTGTGCCCACTTAGCCATTGTGCTCACTTAGCCATTGTGTCACTCAAATCATACCCAAGCTCAGTTCAGTTTTCCCTATATGACTTCGCGATCATGTGGAAAAAAACAAATATGCCGTACCAAGTCATATGTGCAAGAAATCTCTTATTTAGAATGTATTAAATATAAAATGTAATTCATTAGCAATACACAGGAGAACAAATGTTTTGTCCTTTTTTGTCAGCTCAAAAAGCTGTAACTCATCAGGTTCATGTGAAGTTCAGTTCACAGTGTAGGTGGAAGAAATAAAATGAAAGAACAAACTTTCATATAACTAATCAGAAAATTACTGCTTGAGTCCTTGAGTTGGTGTCTTGGTGCAGCTAAATGTATTTATGTAGAACTTCTAGCATCTAAATAGAAAAGAAGAAAATATGTGCACCAACTAACTGCCCTTGTGTCACATGAGCTGTTGCATTTCCAGGACGACCTCAGTCGGGTTCCCAAACCTGAACACAAAAAAAGTGTTTGATCAACATGGAAAAAGGATGAGGAACCAGACTAAAGATTGACCTATAAAAGCAGAGGAATCATGAATTACATTTGGTTTGACAACACGGGCAAAAAGATGAGATGGTACACTGGGTTTGACCTACACTCTTAGAAGGAGTAAGGAGCATTCTGAACTACAAGCCTCACAAAACGTTAAGAAAGTTAACAAAGTCCATTTGTGAGCAGGGCAAAAGCAGTGCAGCTAAGGAAAAAGCGAATAAACATGTATAATGTTGCACTGAATTAATTATATAGCTGCAAAAGGATTTTGGAAATCACGTTTTTAATGGAAAAATTTACCAGCACACTGCGGGATAAAAGAATAAAATAAACAATTAATCATTATAAGTAATATCAGGAAATGTTTTAAAATATGTGCTACTTGATTTAACAGAGCTCTACTACCAAGTATGTTTGGAGATCTGCTGATTTCTCTGTGACCCCTCAAAGTTTGTTGTGTCATATATATGTTGCCATCTACCTCAACAGAGCAGGTACAGAGTAAGTTTGGCTGAGATGACATACTGTATGGAAAATCAAGTGGTCCAAGAGGGATGTTAGGCCCAGAGTTCAGACTTCTCCGTAATGTTGGACTCAACCAAGAATGAGGTCAAACAATGGTAGCATCTGACTTCTACAGGAACGTGCACAGAGATGGAGAGTTCAGGTTCAAAACGTACCAGTTTTTATCTCAACCAACCAGTTGCGTACTTGGTAAATGTGACTCTTTATTCTCAGTTGGTTGGTTGAAACAAAACCTTGGGCTGGATTTGCACTTTCTGAACCTGAACATTTCACCTCTGAACGTGTGGTAGATATCTGTAATCCACTGCTGCATATGTATTAGTGCGCATGTTGTGTATAAGGCTCTGAGGCAGGATTGTTTGACCACATAACAGAAGCTTGGCAAACTTGGCATAGGTTGTCCATTTGACAGAGCTGTAAGACATCTTGCACGCAATGATAAGCCTAAACTCTCTTGCCCTTTAAAGACTGCCTCTCCAACCTGACAACTGTGCTGCCAACCTTATTGTGCGATTATTGGCCACCAGGACATGAACATGACTGAGGAATCCCATCAGGAGTGAAGTATTACTGTAAATTGTCACAGTTCTGATCACCACAGTAGGGAATTCTTTAAGGCATAGATTTAATATATGTGGACAGTGGCATACAAACTAGATGATATTAGTTAAAGACATAATAATAAGGTACTAATAGACAGGGACACAGGGTGCAGACATTAGACACATAATTTGGTGACATTACAGAGACATTGGCCCTAACAGTGACTTACAATTTATCAAGTGGAGCATAATAAATATGAATGAATTTTAAGTACAGCACAGTCAATGAAATCAATGGGGCGGCTAAATATACTAACTTGGACTAAAATGAAAAGTTGTGCTATACAAGTCTGGGGAAATGTTTGCAGAATTCAGCAAAAATATTGCTTTAATTCATGTTAAAAGAGAAATCATTACTTTATTCATTTATTTGTGTGTGCGCACACACACACGCACGCAAACACACACACACACACATACACACACAAATATATCTATATATTATACATATATATCTATAGTCACATTAGAAACAACCAGTAGTTTTAAGTAAACCATTCATTTCAAGTAGTAATACACTGAAACATAAAGTATAGTCCTTAAAAGAACTGTTTGGAGTTAAAACGTTCATTGACAAGAGTCCTATTGGATGCTTTTTTGAAACCAAAATAACATAAAACAGCAAACATTTGTGTCCCTTTGGGAGCCAAGGACTAAAATTGCAATTGACAGCAGAAAGGCAAGAACTGAACTGAATGAGTCAGTCAAAAAAATTGACAATAAAAGGAAAATGTCTGTGTGGAAGATATATGCAGATATTTAAAACATTGCTTGTCAATGAACTTTTGTTATATAACCAATACATTGGTAAAATTTTTGCAGAATTAAGCAAGTGTTCTGCAACTTTCTGTGAGCACTGTGTGTGTTTGTTCTGTGGTGCTGAGCCCTAATGCCATGGTAACGCAGAACTGAAACAGTATTTATGTGCGCATAGTCCATAACCAAAAGGCTTAGACAATCAGTGATTTCTAGACACATTTACCCTGATGAAGCCTTGTGTCTTTGACAAGGAGATTAAATCCTTTTGGGGTTCCTGATGTGTTGGTTGGGATGCCAGCTAAAGTTAGCAGTGAAGAAGATTATGAGATTTGAGAGTCCCAGGTGGGAGGACTCCAACACTTATTTGCTGAAGACAAGAAGTTCAAACTTGTGCTTTCAAAGGTGGTTTAGTCCGAGAAGATTAATGTATCAGACTCGGAAACAGCTCGAATTCAAATTCAAAATCCCAGTCTGTTGAGCTTGTTCCGACCTGACTTCACCAGATGGTCTTTCTTTAAACAGCTTCTTTCTGTGAACGGTGCTGACTGCCTCCTTAAAGGCGTTTCACACATTTCTTTCCCCAGAGAGCTGGCACTGTTAAACTCCAGGAGCGCAAAGAGAGGCTCTGTTTCCGCCTTCCGAACAAGGCGGGCCCAGCTCATCAGGCTCACCCCAAACCTCAGTTTGGTTCACCAAAGGGCTCAGTGCACAGCTGAAAACTAAATGGAGGCATCTGTTTAAACCCTCAGAATGTTTGGGGTTAAGCATATATACTTAAAATGCTTCAGAACTGCATGCTGATCAAAAAAGTCAGCATAACAGCACAACAAAAAAATCCTGACTACAGAGGGACAGGTGTTTCTGTGTCTGGGTGGTCATAGGCTTACTTTGCTGTTGGTTCTGCAGTCAAGTTGGCAATCCATCATTTTCAGGAATAGCCAAGCATCTGTGAGTATTAGTCATATCATCATAGGGTTAGGAGAGCTTCCATTCATTTGTAAAAGCAGTTTTTGGCAGAATGTAGGTTTGCAGGATTCAGCCTTAGGGAAATGCAGGGACATTAGACATCTAAACCTTATATACTTAGCTCCTCCAAACTCAGCAGTACACCAATTCTCTGCATAGCCATTATAATGCTAAAGCAAAAATCTTTAGTATCTATAGTGCATTACATATGACAGCTTCATAAAGGATCCATTATACATAACAAACATGGCTGTAATGCCACCCACAAACCCATCTCAGAGCACACTCACACACAATTCATTCACACAGGGTATAATGCCTTTTTATAAATATTTATAGGCATGTTTATAATGCTTTATGGATGCATTATAACGTGTTATGAATGTGTTCGTAGATTCTTATACATGGACATGTAATTCACAGGCGTTGCTACAAAACTACACAGAAGAAAGATTCCACAATGGAAGTGCTTATTCTTCATTGGCACATCCCTCCATCTAAATCTAATTCATGAGTGAAGATTAACCGGCTTCAGTGGCTGAACCTCTACACTGTGAATTTGGGCTGAAAGTGACAAGTTAGGTCAGTTTTACTGCTCATTATAACAGGTGATGATAGCCTTACCCTGCATTTTCCCATTTCTGAGCTTCATATTCAAACACCGATACAACAAGGTGAAGAATAATTAGTTGGAAAGTCATATATACACACATATATAGCAAGTCTCCATGTCTCTCTCTGCTCCCGCGATGCCTTGGTCCACCCGTCGCCACAGTTGATAAAACAGAGAATGTCACTGTTATCTATATATACAGTATATATACACACACACACAAAAATCTAACTAAGAACATAAAACCAAGAGCAGGAAACCAGGTGTAGCTTAATCAAAGCAGTTTTTGGAAGTTTTGTACTGATGATGGACAGCTCACTATATTCAGTTTCATAGGTCATTCGATAAGAGTGACATTCTCTGCTTTATCAGCTGAGCAGTACCATGAAGCAAAAACGTTTGGGCCTATACTGTCACGACATGAGGAAAGAATGACTCAAGGACAGGCATTGTGGTGAAACAAAAGGTGGGTTATTAAACTCAAAGAACATGGACTGAATACAAACAAGATCAAAACAGGAGAAGGGAGCAAGAAAGGGCACAGGCAACATGAGGGTTCGACGTCAATGACTGGACTGGGGAACACAAGCCTGGGAAGCAGGCATATATGGGACTAACAACAGAACTAAAGAGAGGCAGCTGGGAGTGGTTAAAATGAGGGTAGGAAGGAGAAGACAAACGAGTAGCAGACGTGGCTTGTTAGGGTCATGCTGGGGAGGAGACAGGAGGGTGAGGTGGACATGGTAGGCAGGATGTAACATATACCTTGCCCAGTGGTCCCATTTACCAACACTGCTTGTAAACGCTTAACAGTTTAATTAAAGGCTACTCTGGTCATTATTCATATATTCATAATTTTTAAAAGAATAATCTATATAAGCCAAAAACATGTCGGTTCATTAGTCATTCTGCCTGAATTGGGTAAATCTGGGCCACTGGTTGGATCCATTTATCCAGCTAGATACTAACAATGTTCATTCAGGAAAAATACTATAAGGAAAATTAAGCCTGTGCATCAATACTTTGCACCATTACAACAAGGATTAAAGTCCTAGTCATGGCATGTTAGTAATGAGCTTTGTGTGCAAAAGTGCCTAAGTTTCATGTAAAGAGTCTGAGGTTTCAGACTGATGTTTCAGACTGCCCACTACTCCGACCCCATTGTAAGACACAGCTGCCGACATCGACTGATAAAGATCTAGGCTCCCTGTTCCCTCCGTCGTCGTCTTTCACTAAACAGAAGGAATTCTCCACACATGGCTTGTTCTGTCCAGTTTAGCAACTCCTCTCTTGGCAAAAGGTAGATAAGCGAGAGAGGGGGGGCAAGCAGGCTGTGAGGAACGCAATAAAGTCTGATTCTCTGGGAAGATATGGAGAGGTAAGGGAAGACACAGTAAGACACCTGCACTTGACACTCAGCGTGCAAGAAAACCAGAAAACAGCTGTATTAAAGGCTACTGATCCACAGCCATTGAAAGGCACACTGCACAGAACGTTTCCCTTAGCATAATACACCCCCATAAAGATGTTTTATAATGCTTATAATGTAATGCTATGTTTTATAATGCTTATAATGTAATGCTGTGTTTTACAATGCTTGCAGAGGTACACAATATACCGTGCAAAAGTATAAAGCTATTTATCCAGGTAGTAAGATTATATTTTATCAGAAAAATAAAATAATAAAAAACAAAGTTTAACATTAGGATATAAAAATAGTTAATATAAATGAATAGTAACACAATAAAACCTAACTGGAATTTCTCCTTTTCTCCAAACAGTGTCTTGTTGGATGGCTAGAAGCACGTCGCTTCAGTTCCCAGACCTCTCCTCAGGGGCACCTCAGCCATTCCATGCATTTATTAGCACATGCTATCATAGTTGTACACCAACATGAAGATCCTTCATCCATAATTTTGATTGGCTGTCTAAGACGTTGGATGAACTTTGAAAGAAGAAATGATGCACATCTTTGTTTTTCCTATTTTTCATTCCCTTTTCACGACTTTTGCTTTTAGGAAACTTAGTCAAGTCAGCTTTATTTACACAGCATTTTAGGAACCTTCTTGCTGACCAAATTGCTTTACATAGATCATAAAATCAGAACATATCAAGGCACAACACCATAAAATACAAAATCTGCTCTGTAGTACATTTAAGTCTCCTCAAACGCTAATGAAAACATGAGATTTAAATGTAGTTAAAACATAAA
>JAABNY020000108.1:29423208-29437616 GCA_015164015.2 Brevimyrus niger | reverse complement strand
CCAGGTGTCCCAAGGGGCATATTCTTAGAGCTGATTCTTGCCTTCCATTTTCCCTGGCCCCCCCCCCCCTCCCCCCACAGTGACACTTTGACTGTCAGTCTATTCTCTGACCTGAAGACAGTCCCTCTTACACAGTGATATTGGTCACATTTAGATAATAAATGTCTATGAGTTGTTTGAAAAGAATTCCTGCACTGTGCAATTAACCTGTTCTCTAGTTCACATTCATCCTAAATATATAAAAAAATGCTAATTCTAAAAAAGGTAAATATTAATACAGATGATGGCAAAATGGTTATTTAATATTGCACAATACTGTAAACTACCAGATTGGACACACATGCCTAGAAACAAAACAACAAAACACAAAATTAAATTAGCCAGTATATGAATTACTACAAAAGAGAGTCCATGGAAAGGCGGTCAGGTCCGCTGAGGCAATAGCCGGGCTCCACCTTAAGGAAGGGATTCTTTCTCGGTGCGTGTAACATAAGCAGGCCAGGTTCTGCCTTAGTAAACACGTGGTGAGACAAGTCATTAGGATGACGGCTGGGGCCTTGAGAAGAAACATGAAGACTGTCCTAATGGTCTGAACACATCACACCTGGACATTGTGTGCAGGTCACGCCAGCCGAAGCTACCTGAGGAGACGCGCCAGGGCACAAGTCAGTCCCATGCAATTGGTGCCTGTCTGTGAAGAAAACAAGAGGCAGAAGCCAGGGCGTCTTGGATGCGCCTGAGCTGCTGAAGCAGAGCGCCTGAAGGCCTGCCCCCACAGATGGCGTGGCAGGCCTCCTGGAACGTCCCAGCTCATTTGTTCCCTTCGTTTGTTACCGCGGCGGCGACTGCTCTGGCTGCTTTCTCTTAATTACGCCTAAGGAAAAAAAAAAACTCCCTGGTCCAAGAAAAAGACGAGTGTTGTACTGAGAGAGTCTCTCAAGGTAGATCTGGCAGCCTAGTATATATATCTAAGCTCTGCTTGGTATTAAAAATATTTCAGTGAGAGCAACAGCTAAACGGAAGGATAAGTGCTTATGTAAATCAGACACTGGAAATCTCATTGGTGTGGCAGGTTAAGAGTGATAGAGTAATGATCCACTCCTCATTGTCCTTATTGGCTACTTTTTTACATCAATGGAAAGGACTGACTGCCATGGCCGGTACTTGTGCTTTCACCCCTACCAGGAGTTGCCAAAGGGGACACACTGGGTCATCATAATCTACTGACAACTCCTCCAACCATTATTACGGACAAGGTAAAGGCCACAGACAATGGCATGTAACTCAATTTGACCTGAGTCGGAGTGTTTCCTCAGAGTTAATTGTGGGCCTCACACGGCAGATACGCAACTGATTGGCTGAAAAGTAGACAGTATAAATTATGTTAAGCTTTTGTGAAGTGGGAGGTTAAAAGAGCAGTTGTATAATAATCTGGAATAAGCCTTACGACATCTGCACTGTTAAGGCTATTTTCCAGCAGTAGTGCTAAAAAAGAATAAGGGGAAATGCGGTAAAGCCTAAGGTCGCTCACTGGATACCTGGAAATTACTCTGCTACTTCATTAAAAAATCCATTTTGTGCTATAATACTGTTGGTCCTGCTATATCTATGGCCCATGAAATACAACACACAGCAGGGCCCTTTGATTCTGACTGTGAGCTGTATCTACCCTCAGCAGCTTTTGGCTCTGTTCTATGGTGAGATGCATATGCAATGTTGATGATTCTGCTTGGAGGAGTGGAAACAACAAGATTGTGTCTGATATATTTGCAGAGGTGGAGAATTTTCAAGTCCAGAGACTACAAATCCAGACCAAGATTTGGTTTCAACCAACCGGTTGAGTATAAAGAGCCACAGTCAAAGAGCACTCAACTGGTTGATTGAAACAAATTCTTGGTCTGAATTTGTACTCTCTAGACCTAAAATCTCCACCTCTGTATATTTGACACTTAGACTTCCTCTGGGATTAACATTCATCCTGTCAGAACTTATTAGGTACGAATCAACAACAATACGTTCCTTTGTCGAGAATAGTAATGGTGCTGCAGGACATTCAACTGCTTTTGAACATTAAAATGTCATAATGTTGTGTGCATTAGGACGTGTGCTCCATCAATAAACCTGTAAATAACTACTGCTGGGGTTTGGCATCACAGAAAAACAGGCTCACTGCACCACCATGGTGAAAGTGGATCCCTGCTTGTTGTCAGCTATAAAATCACAACAGTTACAGTCCTAGTCAAATTCTGTTAGCCGTGAAACAACTTAGTTACACCCGATCCACTGTAAGAAGAGACAAACACTGGCATCACAAAGACAAACACTGAGCCTCATGCTTGCACTGTTTGTTTGGGAGGAAATGGAAATATAGCTCAAGTGAACAGGTTCTCTGGCCTGCAAACATACTAAGTTTATTATACAGGTGTCTGTCAACTTACATCCTATTGAGTAAGGTCAAATTGCATTTAAGTTTGAGGTCCCTAGTAAATGCTATACACAGATCGAGAGATGCCTGAGGTCACATTTCGTTGTGCTGTATTGACAATGACCACTGATCACTAAATTTTAATATTGAGATGCGCCCAAATTGACTTGTGTCTGGTGGTCCAGGTCCTAAATGGTGATGCGAGTTGAAGGGCGCCTGGATTTACTTCAAATTCTGGTTCGAGGCCATTCCAGCAGCACAATGTGTATCGTCTATAACAGCGCCACCCAAGGGATGAGGGTAGAGCTGAACTTTCAACATGCATTACCTCCATTAATAAAGCATTATTTTCTGGTGTGAGTTACCATGGGCAGCCGTATAATTCAAGCTTTAAAAGGCGATAAAATATGGTTAGAAAAGTTATTCATGCCCAACCATTTGAAAACCCCTACATAATACTTGTACTAGGCTTGGGTGGTATTATGAGTAACATGGTATTTTGGCTATACTATGATATTTTGGGTATACTCTGTAATTTTGGCAAGAAAATTTGGTGCCCCCCCTGTTCTTTTTATCCAAGATCTCAATGTACTGGAATACTGATGCTTTCGAAAATACTGTCAAAATACTGTGTTCAGTATAAACTAGATATTGTTATCAACCTACCTCCCTTTATAACAGTTCGTTTCCATCATGCCATTTTTATTACAACCTGTGATTTGTGGTATCTTATGAACAACTTGCCTTTTAAGTAGCCTTCAGGATCTGTCCTCAAGCTACGGTCTTCAGCATTCATAGTTCCCGTAGTTGTCTATTTCCAATTGACTTTAGCACGAATAAAACGCTTTTTGAGTTACCCAGATGGCTCATGTGCCCAGCTTATCAAAATGTGTCTCCCGACTCCCCCCGGCTCCCCCCAAACCCATATGGCCCTCTAACTCCCACACATTTCTTCGACACGTGTGAGCCCATCTCCTCCCAGCAGGCTGTGTGAGCCGGTTCACTGAAAGCGCCCCATAACATGAAGCACGATCTTTGTAGATGCGTAGTGAACTGCTGTCACTTCCATTACTCTGCTCCCTGTATTCCTCAATTGCATCTGTGAATTGCCATGAGGAAGATCAGGAATTCCCATGTAGGGAACTAAAAAACATGCAAACAGCAGAGAAAGACTGGAGGCGATGTCACTGAACATCACAGACACGATTCAGGAATGCTGCACCCTGGAGTTCCACCTCCTGCACATGGACAGTGCCTCTGGCCACAAGAACAAGCTTAAATACACTGTATTGGTCCTTGCTTTACTGAAAAATTAAGTTTATTATACCTAGGCAAGCAGTATATTGCTTTGAAACCTCAGATTTTTGAAATGGTCGACAGCTTTGCTGACATCACTACCACACCTTCCCCACCTACAATTACCAATTACCAATGATCGACTACACCTGAGTCCTAACTAATAAATGGTTCTGGTTCTTGATTACATGCACCTGTTCCTGATTACCATCAATTACTTAAACCCTCCAGATACAAGCCACAGTATTTATTTTTTCTCTCTCTCTCTCAATTTCAGTATTGCCTTCCTGTTTTGGATTTTCTTGATCCATCATTCAATTCTCGTTCACTCGAGACTCTGTCACCTATACTCTGTTTGCATCTGGTTCAACAATGCTTGGTTTTCAACCCTGAACTTGGAAAATGATTTGGCTTTTTGGAAATTAACTCCACACCTGGATCCAAACCTGTGAGTTCCCCATTCTCCGTGTTACCTAAATACAGGATTTTGTCATGAATCTGTAGCCCCCCCATTCTTATTCGCTGGTCCATTTTCAAATATTTTGGACAGGAAACCTCCACCTGAGATTAACCGCCATCATTGCCCTTGAAAATAAAACAATAATTTCAGAGATCAGTGACATTTTCCCAACCAATTGAGGCATCTATGATTTATTTTGTAAAAATTATCTAGTCTATCAGTAATGTGCCTACATTGACTTTGAATAACACAAGTTGCATTAAACTTGCATTCGGGGTAATCTGGCCAATGAGTGAGCTTCCTCTGTGAGACAGCATCTCATAATCCCCTCCTCCATCCTATTTACCGGTGACTCTACAAATCATGAACGAGTTGTCCCATCGTGACATTCACAACTCATATCTCAACCGCAGTAAAGTAGTTTAGCTGGACATGTTTGAATATATAACAGTTACATAAAGAACATTTTCAAGACAGAGCAACCATTTCAAGAACAAGAATATCTGCATTTGTGTATTTTTAATGTCACGTGTGTGGTTTTGAAATGGTGCTTACCCACTAATTTGGTTTGCTCATTGCCCCTGTCAGAGATGTCACATGGAATCCACTTCAATAAAGTTCATACATTAATATGTACACACAACATACATAACCCTCATTTGTATATTTTGTTGTATTGAAATAATTTGATTTACATAAAGTGTATTTTATCCATAAATACTTTTATCAATAGGTCTTATTTCTCAAGGACTTCATAAAAATGCCTCCCACTTTATTTATACCAACCTCACAAGCTGTGCCACCTATGATGTGGAATCCAAGGGGCCCTGCTTTTCTATGCAAAATAACCGGAAAGCTTTTGGGTTTGCTGCCCTTTGAGAGGAGAGTGAAGGGGCAGGTAATTCAGGGACAAACCCCAGGCCAAAGCTCTGCCTGGGAAGGCAGGGAGTAGCTGAATCTCAAGGCTGCACTGAGAAATGCAAGCCTATGTGTCAGAGCCTCTTAAAACAATCATTGCGTCTAGATTCTAAGATATGCATGTCTGTCATGGTGTGTGAACTCATGAGTAAGAGAATGCAAAGATCCCTGGACACAGCTTTGTTGTTAGCTGCATATGGATAAGTAATTTCTGAATATTCTGAAATGCTGGCATAAGTGCAAGAATAAATGTACTCAAACATAAATCTCTGACTTCAATCCTCTAGACTTATACTTACATATTTTAACAGGTGTGTTCACTCCACAATAATTGGCATCTTTCTGAACATACATAAATATTATCATTGGATAGATTGTGAAGAAAAATTAAGTTGGGAAGCACATACATAATAGAAGTTACACGTTATTTAAAAGGACCCTTTATATGGTCAGAAAAACTACTGGAGATATATCTGAGAATCAAGCTGACACCCCCAGACTGTATATCTAAACTGAAGCTGAATCTGTTTGGTTGTCTGCACTGAAGCTGAATCTGTCTGGTTGTCTGCACTGAAGCTGAATCTGTCATGACACATTTGTGAGATAACTGCAGATTTACCAGATAAAGCTAAAGAGGCTCATAGCTACTTAAGACAGAGATGTTGGGGGGATGGATGAGGGACTTGTGAAGGGCAGCAGTGAAACTGCTTTGGTAAATAACTGAAAGAATAGAAGCATGAAGTGCAAAAAAACTGTCAAAAAGTGAGCATCTGTTGAGCTAATGGTTAGGAAAATGTTCAAAAAGCATGTAATGACTATTCACTTACAGAAGAAAAATTCAGAGTACTGTTACATCTACATGGGGGGAAGGTTGCACAGTGTGTGGAGTGAAAAAAGATCCATCATGATCAAGAATGGGGGGGGGGCTGTCACACTGGCTCACAGAATCCTCATGAAAGTGGAAAAGGATTTGTGCAGTTGTGACATAGAAGGCACAACTGCGACCAGCTGTGACAACTCAGCAGTGATGTGGCTGTCCCAACACAGACAGACACAGACACACAGACAGGCACGCAGTTACACACACAGACAGACATGCAGACACACAGACAGGCACGCAGTTACACACACAGACACAGACAGACAGGCACGCAGTTACACACACAAACAGACGCAGACAGACAAGCAGACACAGACAGGCACGCAGTTACACAGACAGACACGCAGACACACACAGACAGACACACACAGAGACACAGATACACACACACACAGGCACACAGACACACAAGCAGACACACACAGACAGACACGCAGATACACACACAGACAGGCACGCAGAGACATACAGAGACACACACAAACACACACAGACAGGCACACAGACACACGCAAACACACACAGATATACACACAAGCAGGCTCACACACACACACACACACACTCCCAGGATCTTTCATGCCTCGAGGACTTTTGGACCTTGACTGAGCTCTATTTATACACCTACTGCTTAACTAAATTTGAAGGGAAACAGCAAAAACAAACCTTTTTTCCCCGCCCAACAAAATGTATTTATTCTTCATAGTTTTATTGTCATGTTACTCATGGACGAAAGATACATCTTGAAAAATTTCCCTGGGATTAATGAAGTTCAGTACACTTTACTGTACAACCCTAAATTGAAAGGCATAGAATATAGAAAGACCTTGAAGCAGTATAGTATAACAGGAACATAAAGGGGCATTACCTAAGAAGTAATCCCTATAGAAAAGGAAAAAAGAAAAGGCAAACCTAGTGGTGATGTAAGTTTCGGGAGAGCAACTTGAAAACAAACTCTGTAACTACAAATCCCTCCAGCTAATATGAACTTCCACATCTGTAAGCTGGGTGAAACACTACCACATGCAATGGCTGCAGTGTCATCCATCATCTTCACACGGTCTCCTACCCAGGCTTACCTGCAGTCCATAATTCTACAGGAACAACATGTTAGGTGCTTTATTAACACGATAACATACCGTCTATTAATAAAACCTCGATTTGCTCCTCCTATGTAAGCACATTTTTATAACAGTAATCTCAGGGGAGGAAGAAAGGACATATAACAGACGCTGTATATATCTGTTCAACTGGGATCTTTTGACTGGTTCCATCTACCAGATGAGACATGAAGCAACGTTTTTTTAAGGTAACACGCGTTCACATCACATACATAAATGAAATTAAAACGGTTACAAGCAGCTCATGTCGCAAATCGTACAAGCGGCAGCTGGTCTGTGAATCGGCGCCCAAGAAGTTTAGCGTAATTATTAGGCAGTGCGTAATTCTTTCATAAATTCGTCCAAGTACAGTGCTTTTAAAACCATTAATGGAATTTAGTGAAGAGATAGTCAAGGCCTGGTTAAAATGTAGAAAACAACAAAGAGGGCATATAAAAATAAAAAGGGGGCGCGTTTCCTATTTAGTACAATACAAAGATGCTCTCTGGAAACAATGTATGAAAAAGAGAAACGCGATCATAGGAAGCTGCAGGGAATAAAAAAGGCAAGTACTTGCTACAGTCTTAGCTGGCAGGGAGCCGCGCTCTAAGTGTTTCTGTCATCTGAAACTCGATGTGAACAGTGCAAAGTTTGGGGGCAAGGAACTTATCCCTTTTGCTCGATTCTAACGATAGGTTTTTTAATGCCATACCCAAGTCGGCCACTTTGGCCTGCAATGTGCTCGTTTATACGTTGAGAGCGTTTAGACAGCAGTGTTACTAATTAATATGCGCTCTCACCACGAATCTGCATCCACCTTTGCACATGCCGACCGGTCTATAATAATATGTTTCTCGCATGTGGGAGACCAAGTGGGCATTAATACAGTTAGGTAAATGCTTAGCTTAAGAAAGATATGTGGGCAGTTTATCCTGGTTGACATTGAACTCCAACCAGCGGCCACACGCGTATTCTTCTCACGTACTATATTACTTGGATAAGACTTTCATTTAAAATTACTACCGTAATAACGATAAGAGCAGGAAAGAAGACAGCAAGAAATATTATACACATTCGCTTTTCTGTACATACTTATTCTATTAATGTATTTAATTACCATTTTATTCTGTTATTACCGTTTATTTGTCATTACAAAGCTTAATTCTTTTATGTTCCATGTTCTAAACCAACCACCGACCTAACAGAATATATATATTTTTTTGGGAACTTATTTTTAATATAGGCTACGGAAAATAAGTGACTGAAACAGTGCTCTGTAAGGCATTAACATCGAGTTGTCTGATTAAATAAATTTCACGAATGATTGACTTACTAAACAAAGAGACAACAAAATGGGATTTTTTTCTTAATTAATGATACTAACAAGCAACGGTACTACAAGTTCCATCTGTGCTAGTTAATGCTATATATACTGTAAGCATTTATGTAACTGTATTAATGTAAAGCGAATGGCGTAAGTAAAAAGAAGACATTTGGACGCGGAAATGAAAATGTATTTCCGATGTGAAGCCCTTCACTCAACGGACAGGTCTCATATAGCGAGAGGTGGGGCAGGTGAGGGGATCATTATGAGATGCAGACTACAAATGGGGGGTAGTTCTGCCCATGACCACTGTGTTGCTTCATTCTGAATCTGCTTATTTATCAGACAATGCAAAATGAGGACTGGGAAGCAGAATCAGCCAGCATGCTTGTGGGATTAAGGGGCCCATGGTGATATGATGGTATCTTTAACATGGTATCACTCGTCTCCAGTCCTCACTTTGGATGAAAATGTCTGAATTATAAGCAGATGTTGTATCAAGCAGCTCAGAGTGCTTGGGCATAATTCCACCCCTCTTTGCAGCATGTGCTCATCAGCAGCCATGCCACCTGCAGGTTAGACCAGGTAATCTTTCTAAAGCTAAGCGGGTTTGGCCTTGGCCAATAACTGGATAGACCACATAAGGAAGCCAAGTTGCTGCGGGAAGAGGTGACAGTCTGCGTAGATCCCAGTGCAGTGATGGGGGCACTGTGCTATAAAAATGGAACTGTTTGGATGAGATGTAACTCTGAGGTCATAAAAGATCCCTGGGCATTTTTTGATAGAGTAGAGGTTGTACCCCAATGCCCTGCCTAAAACTACCCACCGTGGCCCTTTCGAATGTGGCCTCCTAATCACCCCCTATATCTAACTGGTGAATTCTCTCCTGCCCCTTCACCGCCTTAGCTACTGTGTGGTGAGTGTTCTGGTGCAGAAAGGCAGCCATCACATCATCCAGGTGGGGGCTACACACTGGTGGTGGTTGTAGTGGCTTCGCATTGGTTCAGTAAAGTGCTTTGGGAGTCTTAAAGTGCTTTATAAATGTAGCTGTCATTCATATTACATTTTTCACTAAAACTGTCAGACCCGTTTTAAGGATTTAGGCAACTGATCTATGTGACCATCATTTATCCTGTTCATGGCAGAATAACCAATACTGTGTCAGGATTTGCTTCTGAATTGCCCATAGGTGTGAGTGTGCCCTGCGATAGGCCGGCCCCCTGTCCAGGGTTGTTCCTTGCCTCGTGCCTGTTGCTTCTGGGATAGGCTCCGGACCCCCCATGACCCAGTAGGATAAGCGGATTGGAAACAGGATGGATGTATTTGCTCCTGGCTGGTCCTGTCCTGCCTGATTCCCTGTTTGGCCCCCTGGTTTTGCTGGCTACCCAGTTCCCTTTCCCTTAGTTTTGTGCACTTCACAGGTCCTGGTGTTTTCTTCTGCTCCCCAGGCTACTGCATGGCTGAATGTTATGGTTGAGGTCTGATGATCCTACTATTGTGGGGCTGGCCATTTCAGTGGACTTTTGAGTTTTATTATTATGTATTGGGCTTGCCTATTCCTGGCTATCCCTGTTTCTCCTGTGTTAGTATTTCATGGCGTTTGAGTCTTTATTGCCTTATGATTGTTAATGACCCCCACCTGTTCCTTATTGCCTAAAGTCCTTAGTGATTGATTAACTGGTTATGGCTCACACCTGTCCCCTGTTCAGACCTCATCATCTCTGTATATCACTTCCTGCTCACACTCTTTTCTTTTGTCGGTAATTGCATTTGCTCCCCGCTTGGTTCCTGAATGGCTTTTATGTCTGTTTCCCCAAATTTGCTTAGTTCTTGTTTTATCGTCCTGCCTTCATTAGACCTCTTGTGGGCCCTTTTGTTTCCTGTTCTGTTTGTAATAATCTCCTCTGTGTTATCAGTCCACACTGTGGATTGTCCCTTCCATCGTGCTGTGATGTGACAATACTTGGCAACTCTTGTGGTATACTTGCGTGGCTTATGAATGTTTTATGAATGCATTATGAAAGTAAATTGAATGTTCAATGAATGCATTATAAAGGCATTATGAACATGCAGGTAATGTAAAGTGTTAACCAATACTATATTAATGTTTGATAGAAATGTATTAGTACATTATAAGTTACATCCATCCATTTTCTATACCCACATACCTTGTGCAGGGTCACAGAGGTCTGGAGTCCACTATAAAAACCATGAGCACAAGGCAGTGAAGAACTGTGCATACCAATCATTCAGTCACAATCATAGACATTAATCAGTGTGGAAATGGAAATACAAATATTGCAGAAACCTGACAAAAACAGAAACAAATCTCTAACCATTTTAGATTGTAACATTTCTTTCATGGCTTTAAAAACACACCCACAGACTCGTTAGATTTCACAATGAGCATATTCCTTTCTGAGATTACATAGATTACAATAAAAATTGCTTTGTCTTGGTCATTTTAAAATGCATTTTAATTAAAGCCTGTAATTTTAACTGCATTCCACATACTAAGAAAGCATTGCAATCACTGCATCATTCGAACAGTAGATTTTGAAGACTAACAAACTCGCACAAGTAAATGAAAAAAATAACACCTTGAGACCCCTTTTAAGCCCCCGGTTTCCTGTCAAAGACGGAAAACATACCTTTTGTGTTGCCTGTGTGAGCTGAAGGATTTAAAAGCCCTCATCATCATGAACAATGAAACACCAGATAATTTCTACTCTAATTTTCCAGCTCACAAAAAAACGGCATTATGGTATTTTAGCTGTATCCCACTGGCTTGCTGAACGGTGGCCGGCATTGTCTGTGATGTTTGCTGATTAACACGTCTCACAGAGCCAGACTGAGGTAACAACAGGGGATCTGGGACTGTTTTATGAGGATTTCATCTCCCCCGGAGCTTGATAAGAGATGAACCCAGTCCCTTCGAACACGAGTCTGCTTCAAAACACTGTGACGAGATGCAGATGAAGCATGCTATCATACAGACCCCTGCAGCTTCGGGGATGCCACCCCTTACTGTGTGGCTTGCAACCCTGTGATATAGTAAAAGTGTAGCCCACCCACCCCCCTCTAAGAAGCAGCTTCCATTTTATCCTGAATTATACCTGTAGCATGTTTCAAATTGTCTAGCATGGAAAAAACTTTCCTGGTCAAAATAGTGAGTGTGGCTTAAAGACAAATATTTAGTTAATTAATTTCTGCAACATATGGATGACAAAAAAAATCCCTAAAACCATTTATTTTTTTCTGGTGAATGTTTAGATAAATATCTGCCAATAATGCTGGCAAAAATCAGGTTATTTAGGCAGACAAACAAAAGAGAGCATAATGCCATACAGGCCGGTGTTTTCCAACCTGATCCTTGGGGACCCTCGGATGGTCCATGTTTTTGCTCCGTCCAAGTTCCCGGTAGGGAGCAGAAATGTGGACTGTCTGGGTGTCTCCGAGGACCAGATTGGGAAACACTGATATAGACAAAGAGGGACTATTTGTTGATTGATGTTATCATAACATTGTGATATCATAACAGAGGGACATTAACACCCTGACGTCTGTGCCTTTGTCTCTCAACAGCAATTTACCTGGAATTTTACCTTTCCTAGACTTACAGATCCTTAGTGGTGATGCTGTCACACAGCTAAAGGCCAGACTCTGAGAAAATATTTTCTAAAAGGTTTCATGGCAGTCCTGTAACGCAATAACGTGAAAGTGCACACCATCACCCGCAGACCGTGTCAATGACTCAACATCAACGAAGAGCAAGTTTGGCAGATTACACTGACAGATTGGGGCACTCCCAAACATGCCTTTCTCTTTCTCTCTGTTTGGGTAAGCTGACTGTTTCTATCCTCCTGAGGGATTTAGGATTTCAGGAATAAATAAAGCTTTGCTTATATGTCACTAGACATAAACAAAGATAAGTGATCTCTAAGATCAAATGAAATGTGCTACTGTAATGTTTGCTAAAGTTTACCGCAGAAGGTGAAAAATACCATTCCCTACTGCAAATGCATTTCTCTTGTTTATATTCCATATGCAAAGTAGATTTATCATCTTTTAGGGGGTTTGTTGGTTTACATAGATATTGTATGATTTAAAGAAATATTGTATATTTCAGCAGCGCATGTGACAGGATTGCCAAAAGGGTTAGTTTACCTCCTGCCTCCCTTTCTCATCTTATTAAATATGAATCTCTTTCCAGCTGTTGAGAAGCTCAGAGCTGACAAGGTCTACTTTTCCAGTGCACTGCGAAGGTCTTGCAGGCGTCAAAAAACATCTGGGGTATTTGTTTGTTCCTCATTAACTGCTGAACGTATTGAGTTGATGTGCTTGATCACACTATCATCCCTTCATCCTTAGGGTCTCTGAAGATACCGTGTTTTATGATTCTCCACTTACCACTATAAGGTCTTGTCCTGCAAAACACAGGACATTGAACTTATACCTCCAATTAGGGGGCCGCTGCAGATTTTGGGCCCCATGAAAGCATACCAACTCAGACCAATCCAATTAGGCTCCAAATTGTTTAGGGCCCCTGTCAGTCCTATCTGTAACCCCCCCCCCCAACGGTGCCCCTGCCACCAATGACCCCTGAAACTTTCACATAATTGGTTCAAACTCTGTTCGCCATAACAACAGTGTTCTGATTTAGCCGGCAATCGGAAACAAGTGGGAGCAGATGGATAATAAGGTAGTGAAGCCTTGTGACTCAGCTGAAAGCTATAGGTTGAGGTTTATTTTCACATATCCTGCATATACTACTGGTTTAGTTCACTTTGCCATATTAATCAAGATAATTCTGAAGTTTTTTTTTTTTAAACTGAGCATTGCCTGAGTAGATATCGTTCAGATAATTAATCCTAATTAAAAAGGTTTGGGGGGGGGAGGGGGGTTTGCTCAGATCATTGCCTTGATTTTTATTCTCAGCATCATAATGGTGGTGCAGGAGGTAGTGCTACCGTTTGGCAACTGGAGGGTTGCTGGTTCGGGCGCCGGGTCCTCCTGACCCCATTGAAGTGTCCTTGAGCAAGACACTGAATCTCAAACTGCTCCTGGTGTGCAGGTTGGCACCTTGCATGGCAGCCTCCGCCACCGGGGAGTGAGTGTGAATGTGAGGCGTAGTGTAAAGCGATTTGGAAAAAAGCCCTAAATAAATGCAGTCTATTTACCATCAGCATTGGTTAGTGTCCAACAGTTTCAACTAGTAAATGATATTCAATGAGAACAAAGACCTATATGTGGAATTCACAGAGAAACTTGGGGGATTGTTTTATATATATAACTGATACAACAATGAAAGCAAAACATGTCCCTGAAATATTTCCTGCTAGAAATCTACAAAAGAAATTCATCAGTCATCATAAACAATAAAATAAAGTGAAACATTAACATGTATGCATTGAGAATGATACCAATACCATTTGTTCATTATCTGAAACAGAAAATTAACAAAGAGCTAGGATAACTGGTGAGGTGATGGATGGATGGACAGATGGATGAATGGATAAATAGATGGATGAGAAGTTACCCACACTTGTAAAAGTGCAATGAATAAATGAAAAGCAGTTTAATTCTGGCAAACAGCATGGGCTGAAGAGAAAACCTTTAGGCAAGTATAGATCCAGTCAATACTCTGAGGGTGAACATTTCATTATTGGAAAAACATGCTGAAGGTTACTTTCAAATTAAAAAACTCCTGCTTTGCGGCGACATACTGTATTTTTAGTGGATAACAAAGGTTTCTCTAATTTACAGAACAAGCCTTATTATTGGAAAGGAACAAAAATCTATATTACCCCAATTAATTCATGCCGACTCGTTAACCAACAATTCTGTAACTGAGGTTATGTTTAACTTGTGCTTAAAATTTATTAGAAAATGAAATATAGGTTAAATAAATAAAGGTGGACTGGCATCCCATGTGTCGCTCCACTGGAAGCCCGAGGTAGGGGGAGTGGGGGAATCACATCAAATATCTCTAATTTTGTACAATA
>JAABNY020000108.1:29393233-29405144 GCA_015164015.2 Brevimyrus niger | reverse complement strand
CCGCAAGGGCCCACACTTGTTAAGAGGGTTGTACTTTGGCCTACAAGGGTCGCACCGCATGGAGGGTAAAACCGCCGGCTGCGTGCCTGCCCCCCCCCCCCCCCGTCAGTTGGTACCCTTGACGGCTACCTTAGGGTTGACCAGCCCTAGACCATTTGCTGCATTTTTCCATGCAATACAACCTTTCACTTCTGTCTAATGTCATTGAGTAGCATGTTAGTTTGGGTAAACATGTCTTCTAAGTGCTGGAATAAGGGAGTGAAATTTACAGTTTATAAGAAGGACTACATTTGTGTGTTTGTGTTTCAAACTTGCAAACAAAATGCACAATACTTGTCATCACTGTGGCAAGATGGCATTGTGTAACTCATTGCATTTCTTCACAGCTTTGTTCCTGTCTAAATTGATCAATTCTTCAATGAGGAAGAACAAACATATGTCATTTAGTTATTTAAATTGTGTAAGTTGCAGTTCAGACTTCAGTCCAGGTGTAGGAATTTCTCTAAGCTACTGTACGTTAAACTGTAAATTGGATTTTCAGCTTTGCTATAAATGTGATTTCTACAAGTAAAAAAAAACCAATTACTTTTTAAGCTTAAGATTAACCATTTGAATTTTTGTCAGTGAAGTTAATGTTATTCATATTTTGAATTTTAAATAACAATAAAATAAAACCTTTTATAATCAGTCTGATTTTCCCAAACTGTGCTGACGTGAGGAAGTCTTCAAGGCCAAAGACGTAAAAATTCATTAAAAGTCAGAGCATAATATACAAGACTGCTGGACGCTTAGTAGAATGCTCTCATGTTTAAACCTTATCAAATAACTCACACAAGGGAGAGTCTGACATCATGGGAAGGTACTGTAAGCAAGCAGCACATTTTTTTTTTGTGCAAATCCAGGTGCTTTCCACCTTTGGGCAAGGTTCCCAGCTGCTTTGGGATTTAAAAATGAATTTTAAAGGACATTGTAAACATTTATAGCATCTGCACCAGTAGCTTGCTGCAAAGATAAAGTATGTGTAGCGGAAGGTGCTAAAATGATGAGCGCCACTGAATACTCTGTGGTAACTCTCAGCAGTCAATAGCAGGGAGAGTAAGACAAGCAAAACCCAGCAGTGAATGACAAAAAAACATCTCATTATTTTTGAGTGGTGATGTGCAAAAAGGGACTTCCTGTCTCCTAACACTTCTGGCTCTGATCTTTGCACATATCTTCTCAGAAGCATCTATAATGTTGCAGTTGTGTCAATATTTCAGATGCTGATTTTCTCCCTGTGTTTCAGTAGAGAGGCAGAAAGCGAGGTTTAAACGACCTGTCAGTTATGTAGGCGAGTCAAGCCCTTAGAAAATCAACCAAGTGTTTGGCTCAAATTCCACAACAGCATTTTTTTAAGTGGCAAAGCACAAATTGAAAGGTTATTTAAATGTAAAGAATGCCAGTTCTGAAAGTAATTTCAATTTTGTTTTCTTGTATTATTTTTGCATTTTGGTCCTTAGTAATCCAAATAAATTTCCGTTTATAAAGTCATTTCAGTGTCAAAGGCCACCATACTACCGTTTATTCATCTATTCACAGGTCATTTTAAGTTAAGGATAATTTAAGTTAAGCAAAATTTCAGGTAAAATAGGCATCTTCAATGAGAAAAGCCATTTCAAATTTAAGTGTAAAGTCAAGTTCAACTAACTTTCGTCTCAAAAGCCACTTCTGCATCATTCAACAGATGCCCCCTCCGCCCCCGTCCTATTATCCTATTGATGGAAAAGGCACGCTTCTTTGGCACGGTAAAATATTTTATTCATTGCTCCTTCTCACAGCAAGGACACCAGCAGAGTATGCCGATTACTGAACGGTGGTCTTGGGCCGGATACCAATGGCCAATTAGAGACTGACAGAAACACATCTTCACATATCGCTCCCTAAAGGATGCAGCTCATAGACAAGCAGGACATTTTCTTTTTCTCTTCCTAATGCTCATCATCTTGCTTCTGGTTTATGCGTTTCTCATTACTGCTATTGGATCATTACCTCACATTATCAACATTCTGAGTACTTGCACAGCCTATCACTTATCATTAAACCCATATACAACAAAATAGCAGGAGGACATCTTGCATGACTGTTAATTAATCCATCACAAATGGCCCATGTTGCCTTAGCGATAAGCCTGGACAAATGATCATTTACAGGCAATTTTCTTATCTTCCTTTTTTGCTGCACCCGACTGCTTTTCGAACGAGAATTATAAAGTCTATTGCGTGGCATGTTTTTATTTTGCTATAAAAACAAATATTAGTGGGTTAGTGCTTCTGTACCTGCACCGTTGAGTCCATTGATATCCATTCAAAACCACCCATTCACCAAACTGTGAGAGCAATTCTAAACGTAGTTACATCCGAGCATTCAGATTTAAATTCATGTGCAGTGATATACTTTGAGCCTTTTATTTTTTAATAAATAAGACTAATCAGGATTGCAGAAATGTGGGAACAAGGAGGGAGCAAGGTCTTTTTAGAACAAGTTGCATTTGAGCACTAAGTGCATGCATCAGGTGAATGCCCCTTCAATGTGCTCTCAGTTCCCTCTCTTTTTATATATTTCATATTTTCTTTATCCAGCATGATCCTCACCAGGGGAAACAGTATGAAGAGCAAAGTATGGATGGATTTTCTTTATTCATCAATTCACATTAATCCTGAAATAATAGTTTACAAAACAATCAAGCGAAAATAAACAACAAACATATCATACAGCAATTTGCTTGAACTGATTTGTTGTTAAAAAAAATCTGACAGCTAGTATTTGTCTGGGTAAAGGCAGCATCATTCTTAGCCGAAAAGCTTCCTCCTCATGCTCAGCGTTACTTAGCCAAAAAGATTTATGTTAGTTATAGATACAATGACCTCTACTGAAATGTTTGTTTTATGTGGACCAAATACTGATCGAGGATACAACTCGATGGAGAGAGTGCCCTGTTTCACAAAGTGCTGGCTGTTCGGGAGATCTCCATGGAAACCAGTGCCCCAGCCAAACCAGAGGAACTTGTGGAGCTAACGGCAAGACATCCTGGTTTGACTCATGGACAGTCGCAAACCAGCAGCTGTGCATTACTGGAGTTATCCATCACTGGTTTCTCTGGGTTAATTAAAATAAAAAGTTACTGCTCCATAAAATGATGTAGAGGATTCTGGTGCAGAAACCATTTTTCAAAATGCCAAAATAAGGGGTCCCAAGCTGTAAGCAATACGGTATTAGTTGTGTTGTTGTTAGGAAAGGAAATTTTGTTCCTTGTTTGGAATATAAAAATGCCACACATTCCGTTTCTAGCTTTCTTGCTCTGATACTCCAAACAGAGCTCCAGAGATCTGGACTACAAGAACAATTTGTTCTGCCCCCAACTACCAGCATGTGTGCACATGGATGTTCATGCAGAACCACGCAGGCCAACATGGCCTGTGCACTGAAGGGCTCGTTTTGCCATGGGGAGAATCACAGTATGTGACACCGGGCTTAAGAGTGTCCCCATTCCGTGGCCACTGGGCCTGGTGGCTGGAGCTGTCCATGACATCTGGTCGATCGTCTTTGCCATCTCTCTCCCAGAGCAACTTGACAACAAGGTTTTGGCAGGTCACTTAAGCCCTGTCAGACTTTAATCTCCTGACAGCTTGTGTTCCTCTGCAGATGTTACTTTCATATGCAATATATCATTAATCAAATTCAGAGTTTGTCACCATAAAAAGTGTATCTAATGCACACATACACTACATATACAAAACCTGCTTAAGAACACATTTACCTGGCAAAAATTAAGCCTTTGTCCGTGAATGCTCTCGAAAATGTATAAACATAAAACAAATATATTGATCATTCTGTACATTTAAATATGTTAATCATGATGTTAACTGATATCAATAAGTGTAGTATGCATGTCTGTATTTTTGGATTTTTAAGACCAGTCTCAGACACAGTAAAATCCAAACTTATTGGAATGGTATGGCCAGTTCATTTTGCTATGGACTGCAGATATTTGGATCTAAGATCAAAAGATGAACATGAGATTCAGTATGAATATCAGTATATTTGGTTAGTGACTAACTTGGCCAGCCTAAAATCTTCCACATTCTCCCAAATGAAGTCCTTTGTTGAGTTGATAGTGTGTTTTGGATCATTGCCTTGCTGCACGATGAAGTTCCTCCCAATTAGTTTGGATGCATTTCTCTGCAAATTGGTATACAAAATGTTTTTCTAGACTTCTGAATTCACTCTGCTGCTATCATCATGAGTTGTGTTTTGGAAAATAAGCAGATATTTCGTTCCTCTACACTTTGGCATTTGGTTAATCTTGGTTTTTTTTCAGTCCATTTAACTTTGGTCCAGAATCTTCTCTGTACTTTGTTTTGAAAATTCCAATCTGGCTTTCTGAATCTTACTGCTGAATGGTATTTGTGCTGCAGCCTCTACATTTCTGCTCCCAAAGTCTTCTTTGAATGTTGGATTGTGACACCTTCACCCCTGCACTGTGGAGGATGAGGGTGATGTCACTGACTGTTGTTTTTTAATCTTTCTTTATAGCACTCACAGTCTTTGTTATTACAGACCAGTCCAAGGAAGCCCCATCTACATCACAGCCACCATGCGCCTTTGGGAGATCCTGCCAGCAAGATCCACCTGCTCGGGGATGGCAGCCCCATTCGGCTCGGGGATAGCAGCCCCATTCTGCAAACTCCTTAATTATAGCCATATGCTACCAGCCCCTGACCCCTCCTGTGCTGCCCCCTCCTTTCCCTTGATTGATTGACGAAAGTAATGTGCACCACTTGCTGCTTGTTTGATGTCTGTTGTCGGGGATGGGGGCTCCAGTATTTGGTGGATATGTGTACCTGTCCAAGGAAATGCCACCTCCATTACAGCAACCACTCCCTTCCGGGAGATCCTGCCTGCAAGATTCGCCTGCTTGGGGTAGCCCTGTACTGCAAGTTCCTTAATTACACTGGTGGATCTTATCTGGGATTGTGCGTCTTCCCAGCTGTGTCCCATTTCACCTCTCTAGCTACCCTATTTCTGTGTATCTGGCACGTTGGCCAGATGCGAGATCTGCTTATTTTTTTCAGAATTTGAGTCTTCTTCTCCCTACCTGTGTGCCTGTCTTTGCTTCATTTTACAGACTCTGAGCTTTGCTACGCCCACTGCCTGCCATCGTTCATCGCCTAACCTCCATCTGATTCACCGGCTCTGAGTACTACCTCGACTCTCTGATCGCCAACAACGATATTTGGATTGTGTTTGCTGCTCAGTGTCTGATTTGCACTGTCGACTCTGTTTTCTGCTCTTCATTAAAGCTTAATTACTCAGAGCTGATCTGCGCCCGTGTCCGTCCGGTGTTCCTCACAGTGTTCGTCCACTGTTCCTCACAGTTTCCGTCTGGTGTTCCTCACAGTATCCGTCCGGTGTTTCTCATAGTGTCCGCCCGGTGTTCCTCACAGTTTCCATCTAGTGTTCCTCAAAGTTTCCATCTAGTGTTCCTCACAGTGTCCGCCCAATGTTCCTCACAGTTTCCGTCCGGTGTTCCTCACAGTGTCCGTCCGATGTTCCTCACAGTGTCCATCCAGTGTTCCTCACAGTGTTCCTCACAGTTTCCATCCAGTGTTCCTTACTGTGTTTGTCCAGTATTCCGGTCAAACTTACAGTATTCGGTCCGGCGTTCGTCGGTATCTTGTGCAATATCTTTTCCCTTCTTTTCTCAGCTTCAAAGTGGCTCACCTTTGTCTCATAGACAGCTCTCTGGTCTACATGTCGGTTTGTACTTTTTTAGCAAGAAATACAGTCTTCATAGGTGAAACCCAAGGTTAAAACCAAGAGTTGACATTCAGAGCTATATACTGTTTAAACGATCAGCCTAACAGAACACACCTTCGTAACATGAAACACCTGCCAGTGAACACCTGTTCATTCATAAACGGCATAACTCCAATACATGTGCCTCAAAGATGTTATGATCTCTATTGTTTAACACACCTGGACATAAATAGCTGAAATTCTGAAATCTCACTCATGTTCATCTTTTGATCTCAAATGTCTTCAGTGCACAGCGAAACGAAATGGTGTTCCAACAGTTTCGGAAGGGATTGTGTTTTTGAATGTTGTTTTTGAAATATTGTTCTGATTGATACCCTCTCTTGGTAAAGGATGCATTTAACAGATGCTTTTAAAGCTATAACTTCAAAATATCTCACAAGACCAATAGAAATATATAGAGGCATAAATTACATACTTAATTATGTTGGCTCTGGCTGTTTCTAAGCCGCAACTGAACTGCCACATTATTCAATCTTTATTGATGTGTTTAAAAGTCACAGACTGGATAGAGTGTGGAGCTTCAACATTTCTTATGGAGTCCTGAGAGTTTATCCCCCGCTGTCTAACAAGCCACGTTACTGGCTGTCAGATAGCAGCGCAGCCCTTCTCTGTCATGGTCTTGCCTCCAGCACCTTGGAGATATTGAGCAAACCAGATAAATTCATGAATAAATAAGCTGTGCATGCATCTGCTACTCTGCTACATAGTCACAAATTACTCAAAATTAGTTTACGTTACAAATGGAATGACGGCTCCCACCTCCAGGGCTGTCGGTTTGATTGTTGCCCTGGCTGTGAGTGTGTGTGTGTGTGTGTGTGTGTCTGGGGGGAGTGTGGTGCTTTTTTCCTGCAATGCTTCTGTGGGTTCCCTCTGGGTTCTTCCAATTTTTCTTTCTGTGTAGAATATAGATGAATAGTTTGAAAAACAATAACAACAACAACAACAACAATGATAATAATAATAATAATAATAATAATAATAATAATACAGAAGTCACTAATTTTAATGAATTTATGTGAATTACATCTTATATGAATTATACATTATAATTGGTTATTTTATTATTTTTGATTAATCTTAGTAACACATTCATTTATGGAGAATTGAATCAATGAAATTTCTTTCATCTCTTACCTATATAACTGGAAACTGGAATGAACCAAAAGTATGCATCTGTACCAATAAACAACAATTAAACCTCCAACATTCCAAGCACCAAGCACCAGCCATTTAAACATATCCATTTTCATTAGCAAAGGGCATCTATCCACTCTTGTTGCCTGAGTTCTTCGTTCTTTGTCCCAGTTTCAGTCTCTTGGCAACTCTTAAATCAAGCCTGCCCCTTTCTCCAGCTCAGGAGAGTGATTTCAATAAAGAAAAATGGTGAGTGAAAATACCAGAGGAGCGCCGGGCAGTAATTCCAGTTTAACTCCCTGCCTGTGTCATGTGAGCCTTAGTAAATGAGGTTACGACTGAGGCAAAGCACTTGTCTACAATAAGTCTCCTCTGCTCAATGGGTGGCATTTCACTAAAGAGCATTCATTAGGCTCCCTGGACTTCTCAGATTGGAAATTAGCGCACCCCCGCCAACGGACACTACTCCCCCCCTCTATCCTGTCCCCTAGGGTCACCCCTAGTCCCTCTTCTGAGGAGCTCAGAGCTCACAATGGTGAAAATCCTCTCTTGCACATGACTAGATCACAGAAACAATAACCATTGCAAAACTGCTGTCAGTTTTATATCTTGAAATACATTGTCAAACAAATAGAATTAATAAAAAAAACACTCCAGAGGAATTATGGGTATATTAGCATTGAACAGTGCTGTTAAAAGTCTTGCTGCCCTTTCTTTAATTTGAATACCTTCCTTATTCATGGCAGATGCATCAACACCAGCTGAAGTCCCCAGAGCCTCTGAGATTCATCCCACTGTGATTATACAGGCTCAAAACACAATTTATGTTTAGCACTGTTGATTTTTCCTTAGAACCAAGTTTATCTTTCCTTGCATTTTTAAATGAATATAAGGGATTACACACACACACACACACACACACACACACACACACACACACACACACACACACACACACACACACACACACACAAACACACACACACACACACACACAGAGTAGTTTTTTTCTTTAAACACATTTCAGCTATGCAGGTCACGTATTTGGCTTGAGAAAATATCACACCTCCGGGGTCTTCGAAAATCTCCATCCTCTCTGGTTTGTTTTCCAGCTCACAGCCTAGTTTCTTTAAACTTCCATGCCACCATGCTTGGCTGACCAGTCATTTAGACATTGTACAGTTAATTGCCAGCAAATCACTTGGGTGAAGCACTGCAGTCACACTGGAGTCTTGTTAAATACCGGCTCCTGGCCCTGTGGATGACATTTGCATCTAGGAGTTCCTGTCCAGAGTACCGATGCGTTATAACTTACCGTGATAAAAGGTTATAATAAATGAATGGACTTATGAACTAAAGACTCATTTTAAAATAAATACTCACATACCACAGTTAGCTGTGTTTTTTTTTTCGTGCAGTAACGTGCGTGTGAACTAAAGCAGCCCACTTATTATGGGCTGGCATTCATTGCTTCTAAATGTTTGTGTTACTTTCTGCGAGAAACACAGTGATTTATCTAGCACACATCAAGCTAATCTCCTCATGTGTGTATGATCCATCGGGATAAGAGCACCTCCAAGCTGCTTCTGCATTTAGATTGATTTATCTAGCAGATGCTTTTGTGTACCAACATACAGTTGGAAAAGCTGGATTGGTGAGTATCTGGTGCAACTGGGGTCATGGGCCCAGTGGTGAAATTGCTTTTCCAGATGGGGGTTTTCCTCTGGCAAGTTTCTAATCACAGGCAGAGAGCTTACCTGCAGAGTCACAGGTGCCCTGCTGCACACTGGCCAAAACAAAACATTTCCACTCTCAGTTATCCATCCATCCATCCATTCTCTGTAACTGCGTGTCTTATTCTGGGTTATTGGGGGTCTGGAGCCTATGGGCGCAGGTCAGGGAACAACCCAGGGTGGGCTCAGTCACACCTGTGGGTGATTTGGCATCTCCAGTCACTCTCAGCATGTTTTCGGACCGTGGGGGGAAGCCAGAGAAACCCCCGCAATGCCAGAAAGAAAACTCCACAGCCACGGAGCTACGGCAGAGACTCAGACTCAGGTCATTGAGGTCTGAGGCAACTGTATGTGCCACCATGCCAACATGCCACCCCCCACTTGCGCTTATCTGTAGATAATGAATTCACTTTTTATTGGCCTTTAAAAACAAATTCTCTTTGGATATCTTTAAATGGAAGAGTACACTAGGCTTGATTTAAAAATTTCCCCAAGAAGATAAATATGAAAGAAAATGAGCAGAGGCATATTGCCTGCCATTTATGATGAATCTATCCCACAATAAAATGTAAATAGGTAAATAATGAATAAAATACATATATTTTTCTTTATTGTTCATTCATAGTATAATGGCCATTTTTTCTACATGTTAAATCCCAGTCCATCTATCAATCCAACCATCCATCCATACATCAACCGTGCGCCTGCAGGCCTGTAGAGGGCTACGAGACATGTATGGCCTACAACATGTTTTTAATCCATTCCGAAATCTGGCCCATAGATCGATCCTCTACTTTGATGATTAACTTATTACTAACAATATATAATTTTTATTGTATTTTACATGTCGTTTTGCTTTTGGCTTAAATAGCTCAAGTGGCCTGCTTGGGAGAAGAAGATGTCTTTGCTAGTCGATTCCTGGTTATTTCAGTTTGACACCCTCACGCATGCTGGTGTTTCATTGATTAAATCAATGTTTATGGCCGACACAAAACTCAAGGCGTATGAAAGTTCTGGGAAGAATGGAAAAGAAGCAGAAAGTAATTTAACAGCATAAAAACAATGCGTGCTAGGTTTTTTGAAGGAAAGGCAAGTTTACCCATAGAATATTACGTTATTGACGACACTGAATCATTTTCTAGAGTAATGGAGAGCTTTGGTGACAAAGACAATTATGCACCATGGTTCAGTGTTACGAGGTACCCATGACCATGCTGGAGGTTCCCTATTTAAGGAAAAAAAGCACACATCTGTGATTGTATCTGTGTCAGTAGGATTTAATCTTCTAGTCTTATACAATAACTAGGTAAGTAACTAAGTTTCACACATAATCCAATCTACAACTAATATTCTATGCATCCACTACTGCTAGCTAATTTATAATTTTGCGTGATCGATGTTGCTTAATTACTTGCTATCCAGCTACAGACAAATGTATAGATAACAATATGATAACGAGAAAAGGATGGCCAGCCGTTAACTTTACTCAGCTGCTAGCAAGATGTTAAGTTTTAGAAAAAGAAAAACATTACACTTCATTTCCTACATTTATATATATTTTTAACAGCGATGTTTTGATAAGCTTGTTATGCCCATATATACACAAATTAATATGCTGTTATTACTTTGGTAGCCTGATCATCTAAGTAATTGAATGGTTTTCACTAAAATATAACCAGTACTTAAGTGCCTTCATTTTTAGAACGAAGTAGATATATGGTGTATGAATTAATGAAGCAATTTAGCTAGTGAGATAGTTCCTAGTGTAATTAATGCAAACTCATTTATATACCCACCGCAGTAAAGTGATTTTTCAGTTTAATCTGGGGGGTAATTAATGCTTCGCTGCATCTAACGCGATAGTTATTGGAGGCTGTTTTCTTTCTCAATATCATTATTAAGAATATTATTAATTAGAATTAAATCATTACAGAAACGGACTGACTTCTTGATAAAATATTAACAGTAATTAACATTAACAAATCAAATTCAGTAAAATATTATCCCAATTTTGAGAACTTGTTTGTTAAAAACAGGCATTATTAAGTACGCCATATCTGGAATAATTAACATTTCTTTGCTAAAGAACTGCATAAGGTGGAAAAGCACAGGGCCCAGAATCCACTTCCCAGCAGGTGAGGAATCACAGCTATTTCCACTCAGCCACACGACTCCTGGGTTAGAACAAGACTGATTCTGTAAAATCTACACAAAATCAATAATGAATTATGGTGACTTTTTGGTATGCAAAGAAGTGTGATGTTCACAATCAGGGCCACATAACATACTGATGACATCAGGATTTCTGGGCAGTGATATCTATACCTAACCCTTTTCACAAAATTGCCTCTTATCTGAAAGGAATAAACCGGGAGAATTGGTTCTATTATACACATTTCGCATTTCATGCCACAGTACAATAAATCTCCAAAAAGGCACCTCTTTTAGATTAATATTACCAAATCAGAGGTCTAAAATGGCCCTTTTCTGCCCTGCCTCAGATACACGTCTTCTACTGAAAGCAAATCAATCTTAATGCTGCATAGCCCCCGCTAAGCAGGAGGTAGCTACCAGACACCAGACAGTCCTCCAGTCTTAAAGTCCACATTAAAAGGTACAGCTCCTCACAAATCACCAGTTATACGAGCTGACAGAAGGGAGCGATAAATAATATCTGGGAAAGCACTACAGGTTATCAGAGAGGCATCCCGGCTGCTTCTCCGTTCTCCGTCACGTGCTGTTATAGATCAGCGTCTCAGGCACAGTGCTGCATTTGGAACCAGGGCAACTGCACAGCGTCACTGCCATGACAGCAGAGCTGTCCAACTCCGAAACAAAATGCCGGCTTTTAATCACTGGCTGAGCAGCTTCCACTAATGTCCAAAAAGTTTAAAATTCCTCAAAGTAATTGCTCACAAAAAAATGAAAATAAGGTGTCACATTTCACAGATGACATCTTTCAAGCTGGTGTGAAAATGAAGCGGCTGCTTCACAGGAAAAGCCTTTGCTTTTTATAAGTCGTTCCCCCCAGAAATACATTTGCACCATAAAATTGTGCTAGTGACATATAGAAGGCCTTCCTCTGTGACAGACAGGGCTGTGGCTGCTGTATCCTGCACGCTTACAGTACACCAGCATACTTACCCACTTAGCCACACTCTCTCTCCTCTCTCTCCTGTACCCTGAAT
>JAABNY020000108.1:29370498-29382344 GCA_015164015.2 Brevimyrus niger | reverse complement strand
TGTGAAACCGCCCATACAAAGGATGCCAGCCCCTCCGGGTGCACGTGCATATACACACACACACACACACACACACAAACACACACACACGCACACACACACACACACACACACACACGCACACACACACACACACACGCACACACACACACACATGCACAAACACAACACATAGCTTCAGGTGTAAGGTCACTGTGTTCCCTGCAAAAATATCACCAGAACAGCAGATGTGATCTTGTCATGTGCTGTCCATCCCCTGAAAAGGACGATTCACCAAATAAACATCTCATTTCCTTTCATGACCATCTGTCACTAAGCATCCTTGCCCCCTGCATGGTGACGGCGGGCGTTGCTCCTCCCCTCCATCGAGACTCCTCTAGATTCACTGTGCACTCAGCTCCACCATGGTCCTTCACCTTGCTACTTCAGTTGTTACTCGCCCCAACTCCTTATCAGGGTTACTTCCTGCCTCCGCTGGTTGCGTGCGAGCGGGGTGCTTAGAGAGGGCCTCACATCGACAGCTTTGCACAGCCACCTCCCTCACAGCTGTGGTGCGCAAGAGAAAATCAGAAAAAGGGAAGAAATGGGACTCAGCCGTTAGCCATGTGATGTTCCTCTCTGACAAGTGGTATTATGGGGACGTCTCGTTCCCTGAATCCGAAGCTCATCCGCATTCTCGGTGCTTCAGCCTGGAGTCCGGGCCATTGGTGGCAATTCACAGCTCAACAGGCGATGGGGAAAAGTCACAGGAACAAACTGGAGCTGGTGCATTTGCAAGAGAGAAAAATATTGGCTCAGAGTCCTTATTGTTTTCCAATCTGCAAAATGTGCTCATGATCCCGCTTCCATCATTTTTATAGCCGTATTTATTCAGCTGATTTTGCTCTGTGATATATAAAAGTATAAATAGGTAATAGAATGCAGAGTTCTCATCTGAGAGGTCTGTAGCCCCCCAGGGGACATGAAAATGTGTCATTGGGGAGTACTTGGACTACATGTGACAACATATGACATATCTCACCATTAACAGTGAGTCTCACGCTGGGCGTCTCACTCCAGTGTGTCCTTTCACCACCCCAGAGAGGCTGCAAGTCACATGTTTACGTGATCAGACAGTTATGCCCTAATAGTGATTTTGACCGAGTGTAATTTACCAGAAGGGTTATCTTTGGAAAGACTGTGGGAATCCAGAGTGCCCAGTGGAAGCTTACACCATGCCAAGCCCACGCCATTCAAAGCTCATACTGTCTCATCATTACACCATCCTGTGCCCACACCTTCCCATACCTACACAGTCTCACTCCCATACCGTCCCATACCCACACAGTCTCACTCCCACACCGTCCCATACCCACACAGTCTCACTCTCACACCGTCCCATACCCACACAGTCTCACTCCCACACCGTCCCAAGCCCACACAGTCTCACTCCCACACCGTCCCATGCCCACACAGTCTCACTCCCACACCGTCCCATACCCACACAGTGTCACTCCCACACCGTCCCATGCTATGCCGCAATGCTCTATGCCCAGATCATGCCATGCTCCCACTGTCTCATGCTTACAATGGATTTGAACAAGTGACAGAGTGTGTGAGGTAACAATGCCTCCTTCTGAGTCACTGTGCTTTTTCTCTCTCCACAGGTAAAATATGTCAAGTACAATAATTGTCAGAGTGAATCCATATAATGATAACATACTGCTTAAGTACAGCAATGTGCTCCATATTTCAGCAGCATCTGCTGTATAGCGGCCTTCCCTGTGTTCTTTTGTTTTATGACGTAACTAACAGAGCTAACCTCATAAGCAGAAAAGCCCCTCTGCTTTTATTACATTTAATTTATCCAAAGTGACATATGATTGCAAAGGCAGGGTCAGCCAGTCCATGGAGGAATTGGAGCTAAGCGATTTACATTAGGACCCAATGGTGAAATCACTCTGCCGTCCACGGAAATCGAACCCACGACCCTCCGAGCACAGGCACATCGTCGTAACCTCACGCCACCACTGTAACGAGCGGTGAGGTGCGATCAGGGCTATTGGAGAAGCCGCCCAAGGTCTGGCCTACAGGTACCTGTGCCTGATTCGCCGATGCTGGAAAGGTCTCCAGAATCTGCCGGCCTTCGTCGCATTAAAATGCATTAAACTGGAGGATGCTAATTCAGGATGGTGCCGCTGCCTTGGAGCTGGGACACGGGCTTCCTGTCCACCGTGCATCCAGCTCGATCGTGCCCTGCGACTCGGGCCTCAGCCCCATCAAGACTCAACCCCACATTTTCTGTTCTTTCTGTACATTAGTGGCGCCTCAGGCATCTGACAAACTGTGAGGAGCTACAAGTACCTGTGTGCTTCTTTCATGCCTTGCATATTTGAGACTAGCGGGATCTCTTACTGTAGACAGAAATATCATTCTGTGTACAATGCATTTCCGTACAATGAGAATAGACTCTTTTGTGCCATGTGATTCCTCGGAGGGGCTGCGGGGTCACAGCAACCCCATCATGCATGGATGGATGGATGGTAGTTTATGAAACCTTTTTTTCAGTCCAAGACACAATGGAGCCACACCACATCAAATGGGAGCCAGTGTATCCTTTCCTCCCCGCAAAGGCGCATTGGACCTGTCATCCTTGGGGATTAGTGGCTGATCATCCAGAGACATCATAAGATGGTTCAAATAATCAATCTACCTTCTCCCACCCATGCGGTTCACTGAAAACCAGATTCCATCCCTGCTGACGTCTGGAATATTCCACTTCAGGGTGGAGCAGTCAACCAGTCTAGAATTGGACATCAAAATCAATAGATCATTTAAACAGGTCATCAATAGAGGGACTAAAATTAGACCTTTTCTATCACCACTGTAATAGTAATTGCTGATTACTTGGGCTCGAGGTTTTAATCGATCCTGGTTTTTTATGCCGATGGTTTTGAACCATAAGGAGATGAACGGAGGTCTCAGACTTGAAAGGTCACACAGAAAACAATGCATGGCTCTCAGAAGGAACATCTGGGCATTATGCTGCCTGGGCCAGCAGGAAACAGGCCGTGGAACAGTTCAGAGTAGCAGGAAAGCAGGAGAAAGGGAGAGAGAGAACACATCCGGATGTCTGGTACGGTTCAGATTCAGCTGGAAAGGGCCCGGTACGGGAGAGGCCTTGCGAGGGAAATTAAAAGAATAATTCATGGAGTGAGCAGTTATGAAACGAAAGCGACACCTCGCAGAGGAGCCCGGCACGGTGTGAAGCTGCACGGGGACAGCGGCTGTGCGTCTCCGCAGGCCCTGTGATGTGGGGCCGCAGAACGTTAAACATTAATGCAACCGCAGTGCCTAACAGAAACGTCTGCATTTCTCAGAGAGGGAAAAAAACAGCTGAACAACAGTGGAAAGGATGTACTGTAAGGGTTTGGGAAAGGGCGTGCGCCAGATTTTATATACAGGAACAAACGGAAACTTGATATTAAGGGAGGACTTATGGTATATAGGAGGGAACAGAAAGAGCCTTTTAAAATGCACTGAGAATCAATATTATGGGTGGAATTTTTAAAAACAAGATTAATATTAATCAGATCTTTCACTAGTTAAGCCACACCATACTTATTTTATCTACTAAACTGCTCTAGATTGTCAGCATTCTGTCCGAAAAGCAAATTCACTTTTTTACTATGAAGTTTAAAAAACCTAACGCTAGGTTATTGTTGATCATTGTCATAATTATTCAGATGCAGTTACTCAAAGCAGAAGTCTGTGGCTTCCTCAAAACTCTGGCTGTTCCAGGCGTACGTCAGAAGGGCTACGTTGGCCAGTGGCAGTACTGATTTTCTTAAATCTGTACAGCAATTCTGTTTTTTAGAGTGGCAATGCAGATAATTCAAGTCTGCTGAGAGACAGAGGTTTGTGAAACCGGTCCTGTTCAGGCAATTCTATGTAATGCTTTGTGTGTATAAGCAGAAACAGAACAGTGTATAAACTACAGGTCTACCATCGTGCTTCTTGATGGTCTCCCTGGGGAAAATATAGAGGAAAACCAAATATCTTTCAACAGAAGAGATTTAGACAGAGCAAACCAGAGGCACATACAGCGTTTTAATCTAAGGATGTTACTTCATTAAGTGATATCTGACAGATTTTGGAATACAATTAACACCAGTGGTGAGTAACCTGATCCATGGAGAGACAGTGTGGGTGCAGGTTTCTGGGATGACCTCTCAATCAGCCAATAATAATGCAGTGATTCTCAATTCCAGTCCCGGGGACGCAGTGATATTGGCTGTTTGAGGGGTCACCCTATAAACCCACCCCCACACCAGCCCCCCATGGACCAGCCCCACCCCTGATTTACATACATAACTCTTTTGAACTCAAGACAGATCCACCCTAATGTGGGATATCATGAATTTTCATAATAATTATTAATAAGTGTGTAATAATTGCCATTAACAATTGAATTGTCTTTTTCTCTTCATTTTTTAATGCAATTTTAGGCTTAGCTTATTCATGATTGAGGTAGTGTGTGGCTCAGTGGTCTAAGCCTGTGTGCCTGTAATCACAATTTAAGGTCACTGGTTCCCAGTTCAATCCCAGCCTTTGTGGATGCTCAAGCAAAACCCTCAACACCCAGTGCTATGGGTGGCTGCCCTTCACGGATGATTTGCTCTACAAAAAAATAAGCTGAGGGAGGCAGAAAGACAATTTCCCCACAGAGATCAACCAAGTATTAATTATTATAATTTGATAATAGCATTAATGCACATACATGTTATGAATATAAGCTGGGCCATAAACAAATAAAAGTTATAAATAAAAACTACTTTTTTTTCTTACACACAGACATACCCACACATATTTCTATTTTTTATTTGTTTGTTTGTCTGGTTATTTATTATTTGTTTTTTTTTTTTGTTTGTTTTTCTTTTTGCTTATTTATTCCCCCATTTTCATTTTGTTTTACAAGACCTTTCTGGCACTTGGGTGTTGTCATTGTAAATAAGAAACTGTCATTAACGCTTTCCTTTTTAAAATAAATGTTAATGAATGAATGAAAAAAACAAAGAAGTTAAATGCTTCTGCAATTCCAGCAAACTAAGCTGGATAACTTCTGAGAATTAATGCATTTTCAGATAAATGTAAATAAACAAAGATAAAGTCTGTTTTAACTGGGGTACTCAAGAGATCTGGCTTTGTGATACAGGCTCCTGGAATTAATGATTCCGCTGGTTGAAATAACATCCATTTTCTGTGTTTGTCATTTTGAATGTTTACTCACTCCAGTCATCTAGTTCCAAATTTTGGATCAACAAGTTTATCTAAGCAGTGTTACTTTTCAAATTTAATAGGTTACAGATTACTAGTTAACCTGTTAAAAATGTAATAAGTAACATAACTATTTTGATTACTTTATCAAAGTTGTGTAACATATTACATTTCATTACCTTGTGTTGCTTTTCTAACAAATGTTTCAAGCTGAAAGGTCCCACCAGATTTCATGACCTGTGTTTGGAACTATGCCAGAAGCAGGCAAAGCGAAAGGCAAGGCGAACAGATGCAATGCAACAAAATGAATGTTATGTTCTTCAGTAGGCTGCCATGATATCAGATTTTCACTACACAAATATCAATTATCAAAAGAATTGACAATAATGATATTTTTGCTATATCAATACATTTTTACGACATTATTATAATAATGCTACCAGTCAAATTCATTTTTAAATTGATTGCGTGTTTTGTCAACTATTTGGCAATTGAATTGAACTCAAAATAAAAGTGTGGTTAGGTGGAGAGTCTGTAATTGTAACTGTATAAATCAAAGGAACAATTACACTACTTAATGGATGGTGGAAAGATAACCAGGCTAAAGCCCCTTTTTTGTGCTTACTGTTGATTGACAATTCCTGCAGACTGGGGTGTTTAAGGCTATGTTGAAATGTCTCATTGTCCGATTCTGATTTTTTGCTCGGATTGGATTTGTCTATCTTGAAGGTTCACAGGCATAATTATACAGTAAGTTACATGTACCTGACTGTAATGTGAATACATCTGTCTTCCCAAAGGGTTCGCATGTGCACATGAAAGATATATTTTGCGACAAAAACACGCTGACTGGTGATGACAGTGCATGCAAATATGCAAAAAAACCCCACATGAATTTCACTCTGACCATTCACACTCATGTGGTGTAAACCTCATCGTCATCCCATTAGCTGACACTCCTGACTGAGTGTCCTGACTCCTGAACGACCTCTTTAGATGATAATCCACATACTTTTCCAGGTGTTTTCGTCATGTTTTGGGTGTGTTGCTTTGTGTATGTTTAAACTTAGCCTCTTTTTTGGACCTGCTAAGGAACTGCACGCCGCTCTCTAAACTGCAAATGGTGTCTCTCAGTAGCTTCCCGTCTCTGTAGGTGGTGTAAAGCCTTCCATCTCCTCCAGACATGAACGGGCCCTCTGCAGCGATGGGGGAATGTGACACTGTGCACTGCGTGTCTGTAACTTGAGTTGGAGTACCATGTGAGGGTAATGAGATTAGAGCATCACTTGACTCGCTCATCTCGGCTGGAATCTCGGATTCGCCATGGCTGGCTGTTCACCACTGCCTCTCATCGGAACAGCAACCCCAGTGACCCCAGAGCTTAATTGCTCTCTCTGCATCAGCACAGTGGCATGTTTTGGGCTGCAGAGCACCTCGTAAGCAGTTTCAGAAGGCAGATAGCAGACAGCATGAAAAGGAGATTTAGTGGTTGCCATGGGTTGCAATAGAGGCCCATTCCTTGCCTTAGGGTATAACTCTGCAATCACATTTTTGAGCAGGAAATGTCCTCTGTTACCAAAGTTTGCAGTAAGTCTCTGTGATGATGCTTATTTTTTTAGCAATTTTTTAATCCACTACAGAAAAAAGAAACTTTACATATTATTCAGTCATGATTACTTTTCCAATGCACTTGCGGCCTGTGTACTTTCCCCTGTGCATTGGCATTCTTTGTCTAGTGCTTGCGCTTTCATCATTTAGTTTCTCTGCGCTGTATATAACTGGTTTCTTCAGCTGGTTCCGCAGTCCATTCCGAAATCGGAAATCCGAAGCGGGCTGGATCGGAATGCCCCAGAAGCAACGGCTTCTCATCCATCTAAACCGGTTTCCTTTGCCTCTCATGGCGCCCTGCGTTTCCCGCGCCGCCAGCATCCCTGGCAACGGCCCAGACACCACATAAGTCATGCCAAGATTCACTGGCTATCTCTGATGTTGATTGCAGCCCAGTTTCTACCATGGAACCCTAATTGACATTGGCAGCTCAGCCCCAGTCCCCCACCCCCCATTTACTCACTCCTGTACTTCCCATCCTTGTGGTTGGTGCCCGTCTGCAGGAAGTCCTCCAGCACTCGTACCAGGAGGCAACAGAATGCTCTCATGCTCTCCCCCAATACAGCAAATGCATGGCTACCCGCTTGTGTGTGTGTGTGTGTGTGTGTGTATATGTGTGTGTGTGCGTGTGAGCGGGTTTACCTATCCTTATGGGGACACAATGTCCCCATAACATGATAAATTTTATAAAAAATCGGTGACTGCTATGAAAAAACTAAAAATGCAAAAACTCTTGCATTTCATTAGGTTACCCATGGTTATGGTTAGGGCAGGGTAGGGGTTAAGGTTGTCATAGTTTGCATTAGCATTTTTCCCATTGAAATGAATGAGCGGTCCCCATAAGGACATGTTTACCCCACATGTGTGTGTGTGTGTGTGTGTGCGCGCATATGTTTTTTTTTTTCTTTTTTTTTTTTTCCAAGGATTTGCTACGAAAGCTGGGTGGGTCTGTTATTAGCATTGGCCAGATTATATGAGTTCTGGGCTCCACACAGCAAGCCCGAGGTTCTGCCATTTCTGCTCTCCCGTTTGCCTTTGATAAAGGCCGAATTTAGCCCCTGACTCAGGCGCCGCTGTATGCGACGAGTGCCGTCGAAAGGCGGGCGCTGCTTGTGGCGCTCCGCATCCCTGCCCCGTGGAGGAGCCGGAGACGTTCTGGCTTGGTGGAGCGTCGAGGAGAAGACAGAGCGCGAGAGCACATGAAGAAAGTGTCAGGGAGCTGGGAACGAGCTGGAGAAGCAATAGAAGAAGGATGAGAATTGATGGTAATAGAAAAGCCCCTTTCACCATGGAAAGCTGTGGAGGATAAAGATTAAAGTAGCCTCTCAATAGATGAGACATTGCACTGTATAAATGATAAATCGTTTAATGACAGTGTCTTCTTAATATAGCGATTCACATTATTTTATACCTGACTGGAGATATTACCTTCCTATTTTTTATGTAGCCAACCTAAAATATTTCCTGTATAGCAACACTGATTTTGAAATAGTATAGGTATAAGTTCATTCAGGAGATGAAAATAAATGAATAAAGTGCCCTTATTTTAAACACATGAAGGACTGACTCATGACTGTTTCATGTGCTGTCCGAATAAAAGACGTCGGATGGGGTAAAATAAACTTGCACAATTCCATAAAATTTCGTATAAATATTTAAGTGCATATATTAAAGGTGGGCCTCCTCATATATAAACGTCAAACAGAACAACCCAGAGCACTTAAAATCTGCAAAATGGCTTTTGTAAATGTGACACTTGCAAGGAAATTACGGAACTGGGCAACAGACTGAACTCTGAAGTTTTAATATGGTTTATGGTATTTGTTTTAATATTTAGTATGGGTTATGGTATCTGTGTTAGTATTCAGTATGGGTTATGGTATCTGTGTTAGTATTTAGTATGGCTCATGCTATCTGTTAGTATTTGTTCAGGGAAAATTGAGAGATGGGACAAAAACCCACAACGGCCTCTTTTACTGAATAACACTGTAAGAATACTTACAGCAAGCCTACAGCTAACAAGTGGCACTGGGGTTTCATCGGGATTTTCCTGGAACTGTAGCGAATCAATATTGCAATTTTATGTTCACTCACCTGTACAAGTTCCCTATCCACCTCTTGAGAAAAGTTTGGATCGACTGGGTGGATAAGTGTATGTTTTTTTTTGTGGCACTGAAATGATATTGTGCTGTTTAATACTCCTTTTCCAAACCTATTGCTCTTCAGCACGTGGCTTTGTTAACGACAGCACTGACCTTCGGATGGGACTGAGAGGCTTGGGTCGCATGGACTGCTGGAGGAGGTCTGGCCACGTTTCGAAGCTGAAGACCGTCTGCCCGGAGCCACGAAAAGCCTGGCCTTCGGTCAAACCTCCGAGCCGGTGACTGCACGACCGGTTATGCCAGTTTTTCTCTCTTTGCTTCACGTTCCCCGGTATGATTTTCAAATAACTGGTACGGGGTCTTATTGTGAAAGAAATGCTTTTTGTATTTGGATTGATGCTTTAGAAATGAAGTCTCATTAAGGGGCCTATTTCATTTCAGTACAAGCGATTGAGAAAAAGTCAAATCGAACTTTCTGTGAATAGAAAAAAAAACTAACTCAGACAAAAACATAGCTGAGGAGCAGAGGGAGGTAACCCTGTGGGGCAGGGGCCAGCTCTTGTTTTGTGTTTCTGTGATGCTCCATCTGTTCAGTTAATATTTACCTTTAAAGAGCTTGTTTGGACTACTTCAGAGACGTGGCAAGTTTTCCCTGACCTGAGATAAACCCTGCACTGGACATGATAAGGAAAGATGGTAAACAATAAAGAAAACCAGCCTTAAAACAAACTTAAGCTGCATTTATAAATCTGAATACTTACTAAATCAGCTTGTGATTAGGAAGCCTCATTTAGCAGTACAAAATGGTCTCTTCATTCGTACCTGCATCCATTTTTATGGTCTGTTTATTAAGTTACAGTATCTGCTCACAATCAACGACTGTATTTTCATAGTTTATTTTAAATTTGTGTCTAAAAAGTGCTAAAACCACAGTAGAGTAGAACCTTGGAACTTGAACATCTCTTAACTCGACCAACTTGGACGGCAAAGGGGTCTGCTGAGTTTTTTTTACTTGAACACCAACCGAAATCTTGGAACTGGACTGTTCCTGCTAAAACTTGTATGTGTTTAAAAGCGTTCAGCACTAGCAATTCGGACTTCGAACGTGGCGGTCGAGAAAAATCTTGTCGCAACTTCCGAAAACCTGGAACAGGAAAAAACCAAACAGACCTGCTAAAACGGATTGAGACACACCTCATATGGGCTGAAACGAAGGTAAACAGACCTACTGGGATGCTTATGTCTTTGAATTGCTCTCTGTCTTGCAGTACCTTTTGACCGAGTTTGATGTGTGAAAGCTGTGTTCCTGTGTTTGGTGTGAGGTTTTTTTTGCTTTATCTAAGTGCATTTAGTGATACAGTAATTATGGCCCCAAAGAAAGTGAGCAGTGATAGCAGCAAACCAAAGTGGAAAGTAATGAAAGTAACTGTGGAACTTACAGTATAGAGAAACTGGAAGGTGGTGCGCGTGAGTCTGTTCTCGCTTTGGACTGTGAGATTGTCATTTATTAATGTTTATTGCTTTTGTATGTTTGCTTTTTCAAGCATGTATTAGTTTTATATTGATTGTTAACACTTTTTATTATTAGGTAGATAGATAAGTTTAAATAAGCAATCATTTGAGGGTATAGATCAGATTAAATTCATTCACATTGTATCCTCCTGAGACCCCACCCGTTCATTTATGTCCATTTTAGTGGACATTTTGTTTTTACATCTATCTTTTCACTGATGTTAGGAAACATATTTATTCCTGTTGTACACTAAAGAGCACATGCTGTGAAATTAAAAATAAAAATAAATTTGAAAAAATCTAAATTGTAAGATGTCTTATTTCCTTCAAAGACAAATAACCTAAAATTGAAGGACACCTTTTTCCTTGGGTCTCAGGAGGATATCTTATGGGGAAATTCAACTTGGATCTCGACCAGCCTTCTGGAATGAATTAAGTTTGTGTTCCAAGGTACCACTGTATTATTAACAAATGCGTTCGTATTAAAAATTGACCGTAAAAGACTTCAATTTATTCTCCAGGATACAAACAATAAATCTTTATTTTTCAATGTTTTATTGTTTACATTTAAATTTGATTGATAGGATTATGTGATCAAATCACTTGCTTATTCTAGAAAGACATTGGCATTAACATAAAAACAGTTTTCATTGTAGCAGATAAAAAACAGTTTATTTGGCTCCTGTGGCTGTTTTTGACAAATTGCAGTGTTTTTGACAGAAATCCAGAAACATTCAAATATGCCACTTTCTACCAAGATAAAAACAAAATAGTCCCTAGAGACAAATGCTAAATTTCATGAAATGTGAATATGAGCCAAAATAAATCATTTAGTTTTCTGTGCTCATCATCTGTCCCACCTGCCTTACATTTTCCAAAGCGAAGAGTAACCCCAATTTTTTGCTGAGAAATGCATAACAGATTAATAGTCAAGTGCCAAAAATAGTTATGTTTCACACTTAAGTGGACTTACAGTATTCCTAATTCCTTGTTGTTTCCTAGGAAACTCAATTCCGGCACATAGTGAAATGGCAGTGCCGGGCATGACGGACCATCTCTGTTTTGCTAAGAGCTCAATGGAGCGCTGATTAAATCAGGAAACGGATTTCACTCGTTGTGAAACCACCACTAGCACTTTATACAGTACGAGGGGGTAATGCATACATCTCCAGTGTTTGACAATAATAGCATGTTAAGCTTTGTTTTAAATAATTAAGAGACAAAGGGTCTTAGTTTGCACTGTTATTTTCAATTATCTCAGATTAGAGGGGCACTCAAAATCCTGATCGATGTGAACTTCAAAAGTTTCCAGGATTTCAGATAACAGGACCTTGTTACATACTGTATATCTATCTATATCTATAATAT
>JAABNY020000108.1:29356955-29367562 GCA_015164015.2 Brevimyrus niger | reverse complement strand
CTGCCTGCAGTGTCATATGGGTTTACTGTAGAGGTAGGAGAACATCAGCACACTGCCTGCAGTGTCATATGGGTTTAGTGTAGAGGTAGGAGAACATCAGCACACTGCCTGCAGTGTCATATGGGTTTAATAGCTTTACACTCCTCAGGGTATTTCTGCAGGCTAAGACAGTGTTTCCCATTTGGTCCTGTCCTTGTGGGGACCTCAAGATGCTCCATGTTTTTGCCCCCTTCCAGCTCCCAGAGAACCTCGAGGAAGCAAAAACGTGAACCCTCTGGGAGGGTCCCCAAGGACTGGTTTGTGAAACACTGGACTAAGACACACACACAAACACACACATGCACGCATGCACAGAGAATTGCTAATTCTTCAGTTCACTGTGTATAATATACATTTTTTGTGAACTTCAGCCTGGCTCTTCCCAGCTTGTCATTGATAATGGCCTTCTTTATGGTTCTTTAAGAGCCTCTAGGAATCCTAGCAGTGCACTTCACACCATTTAATGTTTCCCATTCTTTTTGAAGGTCATCCTCTGATTTATGAGGCACTGCCAGATAAGTTGATGGTCATTTCTGGCATTAGAACGTTGCTTCTGCCCTCTGCCTGCCTGGTTTTTGGTTGTTGCCAGTATCTTCTGCTTCATTTTTTTTCTCCTGTACTCCGATCTAAGAAATTTTCATCCTGAAATCTCTCCTTATCCTCCTGCCAGCACAACCAGGATTAAACCAGGATTTTAGCATGCAGATTAAAAAATACTGAATGTACTCTTCATTTTTTCTAGAGCTCAATGTGCATGTGTGTGTGTGTGTGCACATGGTTTTTTGGCGATTTCCAGGCTAAAACTAATTGCTATCAACCACATACAATGTATAAAATCTAAGAAACTTTTAGTAAATATGAATCCTGATTATGAGACAAAAGTAAATCGATGGTGTTTTCTGAGAGCCTATTACAATCTTCAGCAATTCTAGTGGAAAACCCTGTTCTTATCAGAGCCTTCTTGGCCTTAAAAAGTCAGCTCTTTCGAAACATGCTGTCCAAACCTTTGCTGCATTGGCAAATAAAACTGCACACTGTATTGCACATCTATTGTCTATTTATTTATATCCTGTTAGTTGATCTCCTGCTGGGTGTGGCTGGATGTGTAAGCATTCCAGTGCACTCATTGTATGTGCTAGCAAAGCACGTTTAATTTTGACACTCATTATCAATAGGCACAGACAATGCGTTGCTGATATCCTGCAATAACAGCGGAAGTTATGAATCTAATGATTTATATGCTTATGTTTTGCTTTCCTGTCCTTGAAGAATAAACTTGTCGAAGAATAAACTTTGAAATGTGTATATTTATTTTGGAACAAATAATGCTTTTGAAAGGGAATTATTGTTATGAACAAAAATATTGATATCAGCAGAAAAAGAAAAAAAATCACCTTTTTCTCTTTACCAGTTGTCTTTGCCACAGGAACTTTTGTGATGAAATTGCAATAAAAAGTATTGATCTAAGACTTGTAGAGACAATCCCCTTTCCAACTCCCACCACCCCAGCACATTATGAAAAATAAGGAAAGAGAGAAAGGGAATGATTCTCTGGGTCAGAAAATACAACCAGTCCATATAAAAATGCTTAAGAAAGTGCAGATATCATGACATGCAAGATGAAGGAATTGAAGGCAGGTATTTGCTCCAACAAGGGGGGTTTTATTAAACCAAAACGCAACAGAATTAAACTGGGACTGGAAAACAAATGGGAACATGAAGGGTCAAAAACAGAAGGACTGGCACAGGGAAGGGCACAGGTAACAGGAAGGTAGACACCAATGAAGAGACTGGGGCCGACGAGATAAAAAGGTACTTTAGTAAAAAGACTATCTAGGGACAACAAGCAACAAGCGTGGCTGATCAGGGTTAGGGTTAGGGGGAGACAGGAGGGTGAGGTGGACCTGCTGGGCAGGATGTTACAGCAGTATGTGAACCAGACAGGAAACTGTGATACTCAGACTCTGCATTGAACAAAGGCACTTTAAACATGCAGTAGAAATGCCTCAGCTTTTTGTTTTTTAAAATGATGAATGTTTCCTCTTGCGAGTGAGTTTCTCCATGTTGAGCAGTCTTATGCATTGTCCATGCTGAGCAGTCTTACACAGTGTCCATGTTGAGCAGTCTTACACAGTGTCCATACTGAGCAGTCTTATGCAGGGTCCATGCTGAGCAGTCTTATGCAGGCTCCATGCTGAGCAGTCTTACGCAGTGAATTTGCTAAGCAGTCTTACTCAATGTCCATGTTGAGCAGTATTAGTGTCCATGCTGAGCAGACTTACGCGGTGTCCATGCTGAGCATTCTAACGCAGCGTCCATGCTGAGCAGTCTTACAGTGTCCATGCTGAGCAGTCTTATGCAGTGTCCATGCTGAGCAGTCTTATGCAGTGTCCATACTGAGCAGTCTTATGCAGTGTCCATGCTGAGCAGTCTTATGCAGTGTCCATGCTGAGCAGTCTTATGCAGTGTCCATACTGAGCAGTCTTACGCAGTGTCCATGCTGAGCAGTCTTATGCAGTGTTATTCTTACTTATGTCTTGTTGCTGATTTCTTGCTTATGTACACAGATGTCAAGTAGGATTTCTTTTTAGAAATCTGCTTTCTGATCTCATTACGACCCCTGCCTGTTATTCTGATTTTGATTTCTGTACTGTTTTGTGCCTCAGTAAACGGATATGGAACAGGACCAGTACATGGATCCAGAGCCAGTTCATCCCACAAATGTCCTCAGCTCCTCCGAGAGTGAAAAAACGTAGCTGAATAGGAGCTCCATTTATTGCACTGCTGAACTTTAAATAACAATGTTAAAATGAGTGGATGGTATATTACAGATATGATATAATGGTAAATGTCGGTTTCTGAGTATGGGGGGTGGGGGCAATATCAAAACAGCCCTGGATTTGCATTCATCTAATGGAAGAATAAACAAATTCAAATGGTCAGACAGCAGATCTTCGTGGCTCTCTAAGTAGAGGAAAACAATCCCCAGATAAAGAAGATGTAAACAGTGGAAACAGTTCAATCAGTCAGTTCAATAAATTTTGAATGGCTTGCAGTGTCAATAGACCATAGAGCTTCTCTAGTCAGGGTACGTGCATAACAACAACAATGACAAAAGAAATTACTATATATTTCTACCCACATATCTATTCATATTGAATAACTGCTTATTGAATACTGTGTGGCAGTCAGCCTGGAGACTGAAATATGAGGGACTGCGGACAAGGCAGGGAATGTCCTGAATACAGTACCACTGGGCACACACATATATTATGGGCAATTTAGAGATATCACTACTCCAATTAAGCCATGTCCTTGGGTTGTCATTCCGTCATTGTATGTGACGGAAGATTTCGAACTCTCCATTTCGCTAACCAAAAAAAAAACAAAAACCTAAAAGCGGTGCTTGCTTATCTGTGTAAGAACAGGGTGCTGCCTCAAATGGTTTAATTGGTTCTTTGGTTACTTCGTTGAAAATCAAGACAAAACACATTTATACCACCATAAAGTCAAGATTTGAATGGAAAGAGGGCTTTTATTATTTGAATAGATAATGCAAAATGTAATATGCTGAGAAGACAGCTAAAAGTCCTCTAGAAGTCTAATACCACTAAACAAAAATCCGGAAAACTGCAATTTTGGACTTCAACGAGTCCCTCAGCTGATCCCCAGCAGCGTCCAATCCATCCATCTGACCCATGGTAAGGCCCTAATGAGCTTAGTCCATCAGGGCTAGATGGGTTTCATTAACACAGGCATCTGGGACTGGTAATGAGTTGCCATGGGAACATGAGTGCTGACACAATCCACATGCAGTTACTTTATCCCAGTGCTGATACACAATGGCCAGAAAGACAATTTAACAGCATTTTACTTGATTGTACTTGACTTGTGTGGCAAAATGCCAAACGTCTGTGTCAGTTGATGACACTGCTTAACAAATGCAGTCATAAGCCGGCTCATCGATAAATGACGATCGAGTTTAGGAATGCTGAGGGAAACATGCAGTATTGATTTTGTAAGCTCGAGATAAAAATTTCCTTCATGGCAACAGATAAATATATCATCATATATAGTCATAAAGCAGACAGAACTTCCAAACAAATAGTTTGAGTGATGAACGGATCATGTAAACACAAGAAGCGTAGGCTTGCTTTTGAACTTGATAGTAAATTCTACAGCATTTACAGTGAGATACTGGCAGTACAGTATCTTACATGTTTAATACCCTGTACAGTACCTACAGTATGCGAGTCTTGCTCGTCAGACACAAACTTCATCCAATCAAATAGAGCTTCTTGTGCAAATTTCCTCTCAGGTTTTCTGGACAATGCCACTGAAAATCATTTCATTTAATGCACTATGGCAGGAAAGTCGATTAGCTAGAAAAAAGTTTTAGATGTAATTAATCATAGAAAAGTTGGCCATGCTTTTATTCAATTGAGAGCTGCACATTGTGCAAACATCTTAAAGTTTTAATTTTGTAAAAATGCAATTTCTGACATTATATGAAGTATTGTGAAGAGACTCCATATAGATGTAGGATCTATACACTGAATTTCCAAATTCAAATCAGCAGGTTACACATACAAAATGTAAAAGATTGGCTACTGCTGATTTACAAATGCATTGCCCTCAGTTGTACTGGAATTTTGTATATCTATTAGATTATAGTATGGCATTCCCACATCTTTGCAAAATCTGTATCTGAAAAAATAGCCATGTAAATAGCCAGTATCCACTGACTTGACATTGTATGGTAAAATTCTTAGCCAAAGAAAAAAGCTTACATTTGGTGTAAACACTGCTCTATGAAGTTCTTGGCTTAGAAACTCTTGGCATAGTTACCACTTTGCAAGTATTTTGAGAGATCACAACAAGGAATCAAGCTCTTGGAATATAAACAAATCATTGTGGACAATGTTGCCAGCATCGCTTATTTAGCAGGCAAAGAAAGGCTCCTTGAAAGCTATGCAAACAGCTGAACTTGATATATAATGAAATCCCAAACATTTTCCTCACAAGACAACCCTCCTGAAGACTCCCTGCATCTATCTTGTGTTACACCTTGTAATGGAGCTACGTCTGGCTTCATCAGCATCACCCTTCTTGCTTGCTTCTCTATCGACAGAGTGCTCCAATGTTAACAGGTTGCTAGAGTTACTGGTGTGTAAATTCAATTGGCTCACAAATCTTTTATGCGACAAGAAGGTCAGTAAAAAGTTACATATTAATTGTGTAAATGAACGTGAGGTGAGTGTAAACTGTGTTTTTTTTTTTGAGGACTAACCGCACTAATCCATGAATTTGAGTAATCTTGCATTACAATGTCACATTTTGTTTTTGAAAAGGTTGCTTCTCTGAAACCTAGCAAAACACATACACCGATGGACAAAGGAGACAGATAAAAAATACCCAAACATAGCATCTTCATTTTTTTTTTTATACAAAACTTTACACAAATGCACCAAAGAACCTACATGCAGAGCTTCAGAACACAAGATGAGCTCACTGTTTTTCAATATGAAAACTGTACTGTTTTACACAGCCATCTCATTGAGATCACAAAACCATTTCATTAACGCAGTGGTAGTATTAAAGGCAAAGGACAAATGTTGTAAAGAAAAATAGACTTGCGTCTTGCGTTGGTAAACCATGTCTGATCAAAAGAATCTGACAGGCTTTTGTAACTGTGGATAGTACAAAATATATATATATATATATTACAAATTTTACGTATACATGTTATTCCTTGTGGGTAAAACTGTCTGTGTTTGGGGATGCAAATTTCCGGGCTGACACTTGATTAATTAAGCCTTTTCAAATGAGCTCATCAGACTAAACATAAAGCTAATTCGCTCTTAATAAATGTATAACAGGGATTGCATTATTAAAACACAATATTGAATACTAAAATAAATTACAAAAACAGGCATTATAACAATAAAAAGTGACAGGCACATTCCATTGAAAATAACAAAGTGCTCAAACTACATTCTTCTGTTTTAATAGTCCTACTAACGCCAACATCAAGTCACACTTGTCCTTTAGTGTAAATTGCCCTCAAGAATTTCACTGTACTGTCACTGCCCTAGAAAGACAGGGGGAAGAATAAAACTTTTATGATAAAGAACCAAGGCATGTAAAAGAAATGTGTGTGTGTACTGCATATTCTAAAAAATTAATGGTAATAAATAATAATAATAAGTAACATTCATAATTAAAAGAAATATTTTCCTTTAGTACAACATTTGACCTTTCAATAGATATGCAAATATAAAAGTAAATACAAAGACAAGGACCATAACCTGTTAAGGTTTCTGTACTGACAATTTACTAAAAATCTTATCAATTAAATAATAATAATGTAATTACAATAGCAATGCAGTTAATTTTTGTTACCAATAAAACATTTTGAAATAGCACTTTTGCCGTCAGCAATCTTACTTTTAAATTAACATCTCCAATGGTTAGACAAAGGCGATTTTAACATCTGATCACTTGTTTGATGATTCACAATAATGTACCAGCAGGATGTTGCATATGTCAAAAGAACTGGGGCTAACAGCAGTCAGTCATGCTCATTCTTAGCTACGACAGCTGTTATGCTGTGATGGAAAAATCTATTTTCTTATTTATCTAGATACAGCAGAATTTATTGGCTGAGTAAAGACCTGAGGGCGACACTAAGGGCAGAGGAGACGCAGTGGCTCTCGGGGCTTAAGGCTCTGCTTCCACGGTCTATGCAAAAGGACAGGGAGCTTGACTCGCTTGGCTTGTTTCACTCCTTTAAAATAACGCGTGATGCTGGTGGGGGGGGGGGGGGGGGGGGTTCTCTAAGACCCTGAAGCAAACCTACCCCTCCCCCCCCCCCAGCCCCAACCAACCAAGTCAGCACAGAATGATTTTTTTTTCCTTATAAAAAATGGGTGTCCTTCGTGTAAACAAACCATGAGATGCTTCACAAGCAGACCTGCGGGCCCTTAGAATGACAGAGAGATAAAAATAAATTAATGATTATATATGAATAAAAATTTCCGGGCGCGGTCGTGGTACAGCTCTGATTGAGAGTGACAATCCATTAATCTTCTACTGCTGATCTGACAACCATTATTCCAAGTCTCCACTCATCAGATCCCTTTCAGCAAGCCATGATTTATTTAGATGTCCGTCTAGCTCCTGAATCACGCCACAGACAGTATCAGACCACCAGATGGATTTCAAGTAATTCCAATCTGTATTATTCTTGTGCTGAGGTGAAGCGCTCTAAGGGTTGAGAAGATACACACTCTGTCATCTCAGGGCTGGCCTGCCTGCCAGCTGCTCCACATCTTGCCCGGCAGTCGCCAGCCCTTCAGCAAACTGGGCCCAGTGTGGCAGTCCCACCATACCACTCTGTGCCCAGTATCGCTGCATTCAGGTCGAACCTGCCAAACCCTTTGATTGGATCTTACTTTCTTGCCTGACACGCCCTTTCTGTAAACGTACTTTGCTTGATCATGAAACCAAGCTGTTTCTCTACGAACATCCAGTCCACTGAAGAAATTTCTTACTCTAATACAAATGTGCACAGGTAATAATTTTGGGTCTATGTAAATTAATAATAGCAAAGCATGACATCTGCTGTGCCCTAGGGAACACAGTCCTTAACTAGGGGCTGTGGCAGTCTCACGAGACACATGGACTTTAATGACTGTGGGCAATGGAGCGCGTGCTTTCCAGAGGCACTGGTGAAATCGCGTTTATCTAGCCCTCTTTCTTTACTGTTTTTCTCAGTCAAACTTCACAGATACACAAGTGCATATGTTGACACAACTCTTTCAAAGTAAAAATGCAAACACCTGAGCACTCGAGACAATGAAAGCAAAGCCTTGTAAGGTGGGAATGACAGAGAAATGTAATATAGCCCCAGCCTAAAAAAATGTTTCCATCACCCATGTTCACCGGTAGCAGGCAGCCCAATGTAGCTGGACCCCCCCCCCACCCCAGTTTCCAACAGTGCAGGCTTCTGGCTTTTTTTTTTTGAATGGAACAAAAAATCTACATCTTACAAAGCAATTAATAATGAGCAATTTAAAAATGCAATTGGAAAAACTATGACTAGCGTGTTACAAGCTTGAGCAAATATGATACATTTATCAAGTATGTGTTGACCTACTTTGGTATGTAAATGCAATTAAGGCATTTCATCATTTTTCAAGGATCGTTGGGGTTAACAACTAAGTAACAGGTACACATGTGCTCCCTCGTGAAAATATGTATACAAACATCCTGGGACAGCTCCACAGTCGAACGGCACTTGTGCCCCACAACGATAAGCAGGAAAACTGCATGCACACAAATCCAGACTCTTAATTCCTTCTTTGCCTCATGTTTACAGTATGGATTACCCCCCTCGGTCATGCTCGCTGGCAGGTTTTCCAGAAGATTCTGCAGGAGACAGTCACGCATCCATACTGATCCCCTGAAGAGGGATAGGGGCTCCTCCAGTAAATCTTCGGAATTTGAGTCACCATAATGATGAGCAGAAGGTGGACAATGCAAACGCCATGGCCAGAGATGGGGGGGCATTTTCTGGGCGCTCCGCTCCTGACCCCCGAGCGCTCATACCTATAACAACAGTCACCATCATTTAAAAGTTATTTCAAAATAAAGAAATACACGGAAATTAAATATTTTCAGAAAAAAAATTAAAAAACTTCGAGCCACTAATATTGTGGTATTTTTTCCATATTGTCAATAAAAATAATTCAATTGAAAGTCCTTCATTGAGGAGTCACCAGCTATTGGCCACATCCCACAATGCATCCTGGGATTTTTTATTCCCCTTGGAGTTGCTGTATGCTAAGCTGGGTTTCTCTGCATACAGATTTTCATAGAAGACCAGGGGTGTAATTTATCAAAGGGTACGTAAAACAGTCCCTAAATGTGCGCCTACCAGCCGGCGGTATGCACAGGCAAATGGGTATTTATCACTCGTGTGTGTGAACAGGTGTACTAAGTGAAGGCTGATAAATCTCACACATTCTTAATGTACCTATACTGTATGTGCATGGCAAGCCTATTTTAAATAAAGAAACGCCCACAATGATCCATCTACGGGCATATAACTTCCACATAACACATGCTGAACCGCGCAATGTTTTGCATAAATTACAACTCTAAAGAGACATATATCCTTATCTCCTTATTACCGATTGAAATAGTTCATGCACTTTATGTATTGTTATTTAGTAACTTTATTCTGCTATTGAGGAATAAAGTTTTAAAAAACTTACAGAGGAGGGAAAACGAAACATTACCATGAATGAGATGGAAGTTCTGCTGGGCATAATAGAGAAAAAAATAACTAAAAAAATATTGTTTGGCAAGTTAGATATGGACAGCAAGTCAATTGGTGCTGCCCATTGTCCTGCTGTCACACTAAGCGATACACCTGTTGACCTCCTACTGCATCTGCTGTCAGACATCCCTGTTATATACTATGGATCTCGGACATAAATGTAATCGGACGTGCCTCACTCAGGTACATCTTAATGTTAGACTGTATTTAGTAAAAGTGACACAATATGTCTTTGGCCATGGACCTGATATGACTTTTGAACGATTCCTCATCTTGGGCATGAGCTACCTGTACGTACTTTGTGTGAACACAAATAGATAATTCTATTTGTCAATCTATCAAGTTTGATAATTAAATGGAGTTCCCTGCATATGTGCCGATCGGTTTGTTTCGGTTATGCTTCTCTGCCAATAGGAGTTTGTGCGTCATCCCCGTGCAAGTAGAGGGTCAAAGGACTTACTCAGTCTGTGAATTCGGATGGCTTCTGTGGCAGCCCCTTCGCCTCCTTCACTCAGCACCCTGACCTGGATGAGATAGTCATCATTGGCTGGCAGGGTCAGCTCTGCTGTAGTCTTGTTTGTCATGAAGGTCTTTGCTTCTCCGTGTCTGTGTCTTCGATATGACACCTGTTAGCAAGAAAAGGCCCCTTTCTTAGCCGTGATTCCCAGATGTTCACCCAAAGTTGCTTCTCAGTTTACTGTCTTGGTTCCCTATAAGCTGGCCAAGGCAATCTGCCAATTTAAAACAGAATAGGAGTAGGAGAGAAACCTAAATCTGATGCTTACCTGGTATCCTGTGACTTCTGACTCTGTCTCCATAGCGACCACTGGGTCCCAGTGCAGGGTGAGCTGAGCACCAATCAGTGTCCACTCTACGTTCATGGGGGGCTGTGCTGGGGCTGAGGCACGGAGAGGCAGACAGAGAGAGACAGAGAGAGAGGGGCAGACAGAGAGAGAGAGAGAGAGAGAGGCAGACAGACAGAGAGAGAGAGGGGAAGACAGAGAGAGGGGGGGCAGACAGAGGGAGAGAGACAGAGAGAGAGAGGCAGACAGACAGAGAGAGAGAGAAAGAGAGAGAGGCAGACAGACAGACAGAGAGAGGGGAAGACAGAGAGAGAGAGAGAGGCAGAGAGAGAGAGAGAGAGAGAGGGGGGCAGAGAGAGAGAGAGAGAGAGAGAGAGAGAGAGAGAGAGAGGGAGAGAGAGAGAGAGAGAGGGAGAGAGGGG
>JAABNY020000108.1:29297888-29321110 GCA_015164015.2 Brevimyrus niger | reverse complement strand
TACACACACACACACACACACATATATACATATATATATGTTAGATATTAAAAAGCAGCTGGTTGGACTTGCTGCCATTAAGGTTAGACATTGATCTCTCTTTAAGTTTTGTTGGACAGTCACTTCACAACTGAAGTAGGTCCCATATGATTCCACTTCACAATCACTTTACTCCTGTGGTTGACCAAGACAGCACTACTAGGACAAAAATACAGTATCCTATGATTGTTGGTGTTCCTATTATATATGACCATCCATTCTATGCAAATCTTTCTCATTGAACATTGCATGAAATTTGGCCATCTAGTGATACATGAAATTTTACTAATTATTGGCATCTCTGAATTTTATGTATATCATGCACGATATCTCCTGGAGAAAAAGTACAGTCGCTCCCATACTTACGAACGAGATACGTTTCAAAAGGCGGTTTGTTACCTGAAGTATTCATAATTTGTTATTCAACATCATTTTAAGGGTATATGCAAGTACAAAGATGGAAGATGAAAGCTGATGGGGTGATGGTGGTGCAGGAAGTAACACTTAATCCCGAATTGCTCCCGGTGAGCTGGTAGGCACCTTGCATGGCAGCCTCTGCCACTGGTGTGTGAATGCAAGTATGAATGGGTGAATGCGAGGCATGTATTGTAAAGTGCTTTGGTTAAAAGCGCTATATAAATGCAGTACATTTACAAAGACCTAGGATGCTGGGAGTACGCACACTACGCTGCTACGTGGCAGGAGTAGCGGCCAGAAGTCGTACGAGGTGGGATAGGTGCACAGAAAAAAAAAATTATTGTAGCTGATAGGAAACGGGAGGCAAAGAACACAATTTGAACTTACAGTCCTCTTCGTTTATAAGTAGAGGAGTGTCTGTATTGAAACAGCTTAGGTCTAAAAACACTAATATGTTTGACATGCATAAAACTTTAAAAATGAATGGGAGGAAAAGCTGTGATAGGCTGGCCCCCTGTCCAGGGTTGTTCCCTGCCTCGTGCCCGTTGCTTCCGGGATAGGCTCCGGACCCCCCGCGACCCAGTAAGATAAGCGGTTTGGAAAATGGATAGATGGATGGATGGGAGGAAAAGTAGAAAAGCAGAAACACTGCCATGACACAATTATTGACACCCTTTTGAGGAATACAAATCGGCTTGACAAAAGAACTAGGTTTTTATTGCCGTGAAATTCGATTCGCCTGTGATAAAGTTCGCTGCTCACATGCCATGAACTGCTGGCTTTAATGCTTAAAAGGGTCACTTTTAGTCCCTGTTACTTTTTCATAATGGTAAACACAAGACGTCTATCTGAGAGCAATATAAATGCTATTATCACACAGCATAAGAGGTTCAAAGGGCACACGGCCATCTCCAAAACCCCGGGCATCCCTGTTTCAACGACCTGCAATGTTATTAAGAGGTTTGCTGCTCGTAAAAGCTTGTGGGAGGAGGAGCATTGATATGATAAGTGGAATCTTCGAAATCCGGTGTATGATGTGGAGAAAACGCGGCATAAAACATCAGCAGAGCTTAAGGCTGACCTGGTGACATCTACAGTGTAGGTTTCAACCCTTACTATACTCCAAACACACTAAACCAAGATGTTAGGGCTTTATGAGCAAAGGCTAAGCAGGAGACCATACCTGAAATGAAAGCAAGGCAAGACTGATCGACCTGGAGAAGCCACACGCCTTCCGGGAAAATGTTCTATGAAGAGGTGAAACCAAAGTAGAGCTCTGGCAATGCAGAGCAGTAGTTAGCTTGTAAGGAATGCAGCACTCTACCTTATGGTGGAGCATCAGTGACTCTGGGGCTGCTTTACTGCCTCTAGTACCGGAGGTCTTGAACATATTAAAGGAATCATGAACTAAGAAAATTACTGACGCATTTTATAGTGAAATGTGCTAAGCACTGTCAGAAAAGTTTGGGTCAAAGATGTGGTGTCCACCAGCAGGAAAACGCAAAGCACACATAAAAAAGCATAACCGAACGGCTGTGAAAGAGAAAAAACAGACGTTTAAACTGGATGCCACTGAGTTCTGATCTTGATCCAACTGAAAATCTGCCATTGGGAAAATGAATCCTGCAAATATTCAAGAGCTGGAACAAATTGCAGTTGAATAGTGGGAGAAACTATTGGTGGACAAGTGCAGGAAGCTTACAGACAGCTGCAAGATATGTTTGGCGGCTGTCATTGTGACCAAGGGTTCTGCAACGAGTGCTTCTACTGCTGCCAGGGCATATTTTCTTACATTATGAACCATAAAAAGTTTGATGCTTCATGAAGATAAACAAATACTAAAGGGTCCCAGTAATGTTGAACGGTATATACGTATATTCGTAAATTACATTTTGAGTGGTCTCAGTTTAATGAAATACATTTCTGAAGTCTTGGAACCTTATTATTTATTGTTAATACTGATGTGTAGTTATTGCTTTTACCACTATCAAGTCATTTAATTACAACAATAATAGACAAGAATTCATGTTCATGTTCTTTTTCTTTTTGTATATCAGAAACCAGCGCATTTAAAAATCAAACTCACATTCCATGCCTGGTAGCTGTCTGACATATAAAAAGGAATAGCACATTAGCATTTTGAGAAGCTAGGCTCTTCAGAAAAGATAAATGTATTGCAATGCAATGGAAATATTCAAAAGTTTATTTACAGTCATTTGAAGACAAGATACAATTGGGCAGAAAAGGATTTTTCCCCCCTAGACCGATTTCACATTCACTGAACATTTTAATTGATTTCCAAAAAAAACAGGGAGGATGAAAACAATGACAGTATGTACATAACCATCTGCCTCTTGGAACAAAGATCGCATTCTGCGCATCACAGGAATTTAGCAAAGTGTCATTCTCTGTTTGTTTCTTATGCACTTCTAGTCAGCCTAATTCTGATTATTGTTTTGAATTGTCTTTTTGCACACTGTACATTTCCTTCTTACGTAAGATGACACAAAGTACTTAAAGCGAAGATTCTTCTTCATAACATTTTAAATTTCTTTGGGTCTGGCCCTGGCAGCCAATTATCATAATTATTGCCATTTCCGAAAATGAGCAACGGCATTCTTTTAGAAATTCAAGTGTTATGGAGTATTCTAGCCATGTGTATTGGTAAGTGGTGTAATGCAGTTTCCCTCCGAATCTGAACAAGGAAGGCTTTAATAAAGGCTTTTGTTGGTGTGACCCGATTACCAACTATGAAATAGTCTGCATTAGAAAAAGACAGAAAAATATAAAGACAAAGGAAGACATTGCATAAGGGGACTGGTCATCGAATAGGGCAGAAAACAAGTATTAGAGCTGCCAGTCATTTTATTGTTGTCATGTGTATACAGTACATATTCAAACTATCCTGTATCAGAAACAGCATCTCCTGCTTAATCAACTTCTATGGATCTTTCAAGAGCTTTCTCAAAGAAATCCACCTACACGATGATGCATCGGACACAGCTTCCATTGTCATGCAACATAAAAACGATGCATTGTTACCGTACCACAGCACATAATGAAAGTAGGTTATGTGACGGTTAAAACCAGGCTAATACAACTCCCAAAAATGGAAGCCTTATGTATAGTTAAATACTGGACTGTTTTTAAATTTAACTGTGACAGTATAGATTGGCAGAAGCATAACAGTTTTTTTGCAAATAATTTTGCATAAAGGGTGTTGGCTCCTTAAGAATTGGAGCACGTATGCGTTTTTGTCAAAGCGTTCTGCTCTGCCACAGAGCTGCAACTCTGCACCTTATAATTAACAGTCAAATCATGTACTGAGCATTGTTAATTGCCACATGTTGGAAGTTGCTAATGTGGGTGCCTAGAAAAATAATGTTCCCCCTGGACTCAGAACCAAAGTTCAAATTTGTTGACTAACAAACTGGGTGTTTAACTGAGGAATTCACTGATGAGTCTTTCCAGAAAACGCACAGCGTGTTACAGCATTTGAAGACATAGGTCTGGTCCGCTATTGGTACTAGCCTGTTACACCTATTTAAAATAATAAAAAAAGGTTTGGGCTCTTTGCAAGTCAATAAACTGCTCTGAGTCACTGAACTGTGAAATAAATAAACAAAGAAAAAGCGATTATACCACAATGTTATTTGGGACAGCATTTATTAAAACAAAAACATGCTTAGCAAATGGTTTACTTATAAATCACTTCTTAGTAGGGTAGAAAAATGTGCAATGTTAATATCGAAATTGCATGTTTAGTGCATTTGCAGTTGTCACATCACAAGAACCATGATAGTCATCTGGAATGAGATCAGGCTTGGATGGTATCTACTTTACAATCATGCCGGTCGGGCATTATGCCGCGGTATACGGTATTTCCAAAAGCAATGCCATTTTACAAGCCAATCGCCATCATTCTTATTCTTGTTGTCAGATTCACTTATAGACAGTGTGGCATGTTTGTAAGACATTTAACAAACTTGAGTGAGGAGAAGAAACGCAAATAAGACCTGGTGATTAAGGGACATTTGCCTGCTGTAAGGGAATATTTTGAATTGAGCAAAAGCAAGTGAACTGTTGGCACAGCTGACATGTCTCTGAATAGACTCTGTTGGTAGATGGTAACAAGACTTGTTTGCCTGTAGTTTATGAATATTAATGTATAAATATCGTAATATTTATTGCAAAAAAAAAAAATTACAGCAATATTTGAAATTTCTGCACTACCTTGCAGCCCTAGGTCATAGTCGCCAGTTGTTTTAAAAGAGATGTGTCTATATTTCTTTGTTCAATGCAGTTATACTGTATGATAATATAATTTGTCATAGGAATTGTAAATGACTGGGAATCAAATGAAAAGTACAATGGCTGTGAAGTGTAACATTCACAAAAGCCAACATTGCTCAGAATTAATACTATTACTGTAATCCAAAGACATTAGCTTTTTATTCATCAGTGAATAACAATAATTCATGGAATTTTCATTTTATTCCATGTCCCCACATATAAATTGCTATCAAACCACTTAAGTAAACCTGAACTCCATCTATAAGCTGGAGAGAAAATAGAAAAAAACGGATATGTAACATATAAAAGAAACAATTGCTGATGCTGGACTGTTCTCACACAGCAATCTTTACACATATTTAGCACATTTATATTCATTTACATTTTATTACTTAATTTGAGTGAGGAGTATGATTCGATTTCTTCTATAATAATTTTTACATTTATGTGAAACATTGGAGAAATGCTTCAGACTTTATGATTACGCTGCATAAATGTCTAATTTTTTGCTCTTTTCACTATTTTTGGCACTAATGTAATTGTGACCTTTGGTTCTGAATGGTCACAGCACATCTATAAGACATAATATTCTAGGTCACAACCACATGTGCCTGCAAAAAAAAGAAGCATAATTGCAGATAATCATTTGTGAATACAGTATGCGCAAAACTTTTTTTACCTGCCAGACAGCCCATGATTGATTGCAGAAGTAGGTGTTTCCATAGTAACATCATCTTCGGTTGCCAGGGGTAAACAAGACTTTCATTCAGTGGCTTGAAAGTGGAATGTCTTTCCTCATAAATACAAGATCCTCAGTCTGTTAAAAAAAAGACAGTGTTAAGAATAATATACAATATTTTATTATTTTATTTGATTAGGTTCTTTCAGGTACTGTGCAAGACATCAACCAGAGAAAATCATCACATGCATGTAAGTTACCAGCATCCAACATCACTTGTTGTAATTTCATTGGCCATTAAGTGTTTTGACACCTCCGGATCACCACCCGAGGAAGTTCTTCCCACTTTTGTACACTGCTGTTCCAGATATCTTTATCCCACATATTGACAATGATGGTTTGCAGGTGACAAGACAAATCTGAGACATATAGGTAGTTTGTCTGACACCTCCACTCACTGAAGTGCTGCTTTGCCCACTGAAGACCTAAAAAGACCAACAACCAGGCAGCCATTCAGTCAAAGTCCCGAGGAAGAACACACGAGAAGAGGCGCCATTTTTAGCAGGATTGCAACAGCGTTATCGTTTGGCTTGCCGTGAGTTTAGCATATTTAAAACAACTTGCGTGTCAACATCTGCAGGGCCGTCAAAAGGTTGTATTCAAAAGCCCAGGACAAAGCTGCATTGTCTCTGCCCATCGGGGGGTGTAGGCTAGTGCAGAGGTAAGGCGCTTAAGCAGGGAGGGGGACTCTGCTGCTTCTGTGGAAAGCGCACTGAATTATACATGCCACATCAATCCAAGGAGCTGGAACAAAGTGCAGCATGAGGGTATTGACCTCAAAAGCTAATATGCCGTCCACCTGATTAAAAGGGCCATTCTGCTAACCTGAATGCACCTGGTAGGCGGCTTTCAAAGCACTCCACCATGCAGCATGTGCTGTTTCTCTGCTTTTATTTATTAATCATTTTTTTGTAAGGAAAACAGCAAAGCTCTTTACATGAGAACATGGCATGTGACTAAATAAAAAGAATGTCATGCGTGTCACTCACATCAATCAAAGGTTAATTATTGATTCTTGAGTACTGAAGTGCCAGGATTGTGCCCTTTCCCAAATCATTGTCTCAGTATTGTCTTCCATTCTGAATAAATTACTTAAGTGTCACATTAGTGAAGAACTGTAGCTCATTGTTATGATATCAGATTATTTATTATTGGAATTGCACATTTTGATGTTAAATACAAAACATCTGATGCCAGAAACCTGGGGTTTCCTTGACAGGGTAACCTGGACATGTGATAGGTAGGCTGCAGTGTACAAATCATGTATGACTTTCTAAGAAAATTACATTATCTCAGGGCCAGCGGACAACGGGATATGATGGAGATTAATAAAACATTGCGGTAACACCTTACTTAAGGTTTTGTTTTTAGTATTTTATAAACATATTCATAACAAATAATAATGCATTCATAACGCATTATAAACATATATATCAAAAGGCATAACACACTATAGCCATTTCTATTATGCATCATGAATGCTTTATAAAACTCTCATGTATAATGCACTATAGATACCTTTATAATTCATTATAATGGTTAGTATTAGCATTAAGACTGTTTTGTACTGTACACTGCCTCGTAGAGCATTCATAATGCATAATAATCATGGCTATGTGTTGTGCATTTTATTAATATTTATAGCCATGTATATAAAGTTTTATGAATGCATTATAATGGTTTAGGAATGTGTTTATAAATTATTAAAAACATGACCTTAAGTAAAGTGTTACCATCATCACTAATAGGACTGTGCTACCTCAAGACTGTATAGTGTGCTGGTCTATGTCAGGAAGCCTGTTCCCTCAGGGAATGATTCTCCCGTCACGTACTAATGTCAAGTTACGCATATTCTTGCCTCATCAGCATGGTCATCCTCACCATGCTTAACCCGATAAAGAAGGTGCAGCAAATATATACAATAAGTATAATTAATTCATCAAGCAAGGAAAGGGGGTTATGCCTTCAACGATTTTGGCAAAAAATCAAAACGTGGAACATGGACAACATTGTGAACCTAATGGAAATCCACAGATAGCCTTTTATTTTGATAAAAGCATGGTGTTAGCCTGCTGTACTTATATCTGGTCATTATCACAAACCTGAATCCTTCAACAAAAACAAAATGTTACAGTGTTTGAAGTGTGCAGAACCTTACTGGGTATATGAAAATTATGTCTAGGTATGTGTTAGCTCTGATTTAATGATCTCACCATTTTCCTCAAACAAGTAGTACCATGACAGTTTTATTGTATGTAACCCACAATTGACGATGAATTAGTAAAATAAGAGGGATGTTTATTTCTTAAATTGTTTTACGCAACTGATTAACCACTTAGAGGCAAAATAGACATTTTAGACAACAATATGACATGTCTGTCATCAAACTAATTTTAAAAATGAAAGAAAATCGATTTGTTACGCTGATGGGTTCATGAGAATGAGCCATATTGCCAAGAATAAATCCATATCCTTCACCCCCCCCCCCCTTTCATTCATGACAATTCTGTAAGCCAGCAAATTTGGCTAAACAACAGAAGCTTACAATGGTGTAAATGGTAGTATGCTAGTTAGTAGGAAGTTAGTAGGAAGAACACACTACTGCGAGGACTACTCCCTTTGGACCTATTTTTTACTCAGTTAGTAGAAAAACTGATTTTTGTTATTGGGATGAAGTACATGTCTGCAAAACAGCATACTGTCACCCTCGTAATATGGCCATAGTCTGGGGTATGTTATCGTATCTCAAACCTACACCAGGTCCAGAATGCCGCTGTTAGAATGCTAACACGCATCAGGCACAGGGATCACATCACATTTACTCTTAAATCCCTGCACTGGCTTCTGTGGCTTTTAGGAGTGATTTTAAAGTCCTTTTGATAATTTTTAAATGTTTTAAATATCCATCTTATCTGTAGATATGACATGATTGTAAATTATGTCCCAGGCAGATCTCTCAGATCATCCAAGAGAGATTAACTGATTATTCTTAAACCGCCACGGAGGAGGAAGGATGCAGCTTTTAGTCATTATGGTCACTGAGTCTAGAACTCTCTCTCAGAAAACCTGAGAACTACTGAATCTCTTAGTACTTTAAAAATCACGCCAAAAGTGCATCTTTTCAACACTGCATATAATAATCTACTATATAATCTACTATAATCTACTGTATAAAATATAGTATATAAAATACTATAATTAATATTTTATCATTTTACATGGGGTGGCACGGTGGTGCAGTGGTTAGCACTGTTGTTACCTCTGGGACCTGGGTTTGAGTCTCCGCCTGGGTTACACGTGTGTGGAGTTTGCATGTTCTCCTTGTGGGGTTTCCTCCGGGTACTCTGGTTTCCCCCCACCGCCCAAAGACATGCTGAGGCTCGTTGGAGTTGCTAAATTGCCCATAGGTTTGCATGAGTGAGTGGTGTGTGAGTGTGCCCTGCGATAGGCTGGTCCCCTGTCCAGGGTTGTTCTCTGTCTTGTGCCCGTTGCTTCTGGGATAGGCTCCAGACCCCCCATGACCCAGTAGGATAAGCTGATTGGAAAATAAATACATGGATTATTTTATGTATGTATTTTTTTAGATATTTTATTTGTCTATTTTGGATTTTTTTTTTTTTAATGATTCTATTTTTTTCTTCTGTGCATGCTTATTTTATTTCCTTTCTTTTAAACGTCTGTAAAGCACTTTGTAAACCCTGGGGTTAAATCTGTGCTATATAAATAAAAGTTGATTGATTGACTGATTGATTGATGGACATTATTAGTAGCATGAAAGAAAAGTCTAGAATTCTTACTATTACTCCAAACAAACTGCTAGTCTCTGCAAATAAAACCCAGACATCTCCATCTTAAGCGTAAAATCATTACCCATTAGATGGGTGTCCTGGTCAGAGATTCCATTGGGGACCCCGATCTAGTGAATGTAGTGTATATAGGCCTATGAAGAGAATATATGAGTAGGAAAATATGGGACATAAAGTGGCATCCTGTATTGTTTCAAAACAGCACCTAGAAACATGCGATGCATTCAGGGGTGCAAGTACACGCACTGCAGCTTAAGTACGTGAAGACACATTACTGCCTTTGAACGTATTTTTAACAAATTTTAACTGAAAGAAATATTTTTTTAATCAACCAGTCATTAAACCTACTGTAGGTGATTCGCCTGCTAGGTGTGTTGAGAAGGCAGCCTAGTGGTAATATACTTGTGTATACTTACACATTTCTGTATGCTGTTGTGTTATATAATTTTTTATATAATTGCATGAGTAATTCACATGTATTTTGGATTGTAACATTTGCTTCTTATTGTATAATAAATGTAAAAAGTTTCGTGTCACATATTGGGCTTTCCGAAAACTCTAATATTTCATTTGGCTGTGTAGCAGCCATAACTTAATGCAGCCCTCCAGAGTGCATAGTGGAAGACATAAATAAACGTGCTTAAAAGTGCAATTAAAAGTCCGTGGCAGAATGCACACAAGGGTTATTTACATGCAACACCCCCACATTTGGGTGTTTCAACACCCCCATATTTGGGTGTTTCTGCGCATAATGCATACAGTATCTGGCATAACCCCAAACTTGAGTCGATGGGAGAATATGCTATAGCGGAAAAAGCACAAGCTACACGCTTTGTTGACTTAGCTGCATGGGAAAATAGACCTCTATGAGAAAAAGAGAGAAAAAGAGAATCATACATTCCAGAAAGTTATCAAAAGAAAACGGAGACCAAATCAGCTGTCTTCATTATGCATACACCATGGTTATCTGTCAGCAAAAAAAAAAAAAAAAGAGTCAAGTACATCCAGTACCGTAGAATTATATGGTCATAACTTTAGACAAGAGTGTCTTTACATTTATGTTTCACATTGTAAAACCATTTTAATTATGGGGGTTAGACACATGCGTACTCGCCCTAGTCCACAGAAATGTCACGTTACCATCAGAGACTAATGGAATGAATCTGGGGCATAGAGCCATGCTGCCCAGATTCAGCAAACTCCGACAACCAAGTTAACCCCCCTTTGAAAGAAATCCTTTTGGGTGAAATCTGTGTGTGTGGGGGGGGGGGGATCAGATTCTCCGAAGCTAAGTCTCTGCTGTACTTTCCCGAGCGGCTCCTCAGAGGGCAGATACTGTAACATCGGCCATTGGGGGTGGGGGCCTGGACCATTGCAGGTGGGGGCCTGGGCAGGGGTCTGCTGGTCGGTCCCAACTGGGGCAGAGCTAGCTGGCCTTCTCCCAGCCACATTCCCTGCATCCCCTCCCTCTGCGCCCTCCGCAGCTCTTTGGGCCTGGGGGACTGGGACCTCACACAAACCCGTCGCGGGGATCAGTGCCGAATCTCCCGGCCAGCTGGCTTAGCATCCCGCTCCTGAAGGGAGCAATTATTTGCCAGCTGCTATAATTGCAGATGCACAGGGTCTGAGGGAGGATTTCCCTGGGCCTTTAAAGTTTTAGGGTGTCTCTGCTGCTGTGAGTCAGGCACTATTGGATTTGCAAGCTCTGGCTTTTCCTCTGAGATACAATGCAAATCATATGAAGCCAGGACTGCGGAGTTGCCAGGAGCCAGTGCTGCACAGCATTGTCATGCCCGCTGTCTGTTCATTCAGCCACCATGCCAGCTCCACTGATTAAAAAGTGCTGTTTGCTGACATACCTTCATTTAAAGCAATCCAATGTAATCATGAGCCAGGGACGATGTCAAAGTGCCCATTATAGCACATGGGGCATAAAAAGGGTTTTGATAAGCAGTGTTGAGATAATATACTGATGCTGAGCCTCTCGTGTTTCATGATATTTCTATATCAAACTGTTGACCAGAGACTAAAATAACTGTATTCAATTAACAACTAATAATTGTATCTTTCAGATCTCTTCCAACATTTGCCAGCGCATCGCATGGGTGAGCATGCGGACTTAAGGCAAATCGCAGCAAAACTGAAGCACTGCTTAGTGGCAGCAAAGGCAAGCATGACTGCGGAAGATGTCTGACATCATGAGCAGGATAATTCCATTTGATCTTATCGCTGTATTTTCTGTTTAACCTTGGATGGATTTAATTACCACTTCTCAAACCATTATATAGATGAAAATCTACACCTAAAACACCTAGGACGAATCACCCCAAAACAGAAGTGCCACAGCTAGCTGGCGGCACAGGGCGGATACAGAGAATCACGTGAACACAGTAAGTCAACATTTCCCATGGATTTTTTTTTCTGAGGAACACTATACAGGTCCATGGTTCTCAAACTGCGGGGCACAAGATGAATTTCTGAATGTTCTACCATAAAGGTTATTTAATTCATTTATTAAAAGGCCCCCCACTCTGCAAATTTTACTGCTAGCTAGTCAGTAAAATTTATTGTGCGTAAACTCAGAGAAAATGTATTATGAGGGGAATTTAATTGTTTTACTTAGCCCTAGTCCAAGTCAGAGGTGGCACATGAAAGAACAGGTGTAGATCTGAGGCTTGCATCACGAAGCAGAATTTCTTGCCAGATAACGTGTTGGATTTAAGGTAGTCTGGGCTAAATGTGGAGAAAGATAAAGTCCATTTAAACTGGGGTACCTTAAATCTGGCAAGTTATCTGGCTAACCAACATATCTTGCTTTGTGACACAGGCTCCTGGTGAACTTCATTAGATTGAGACAAATCACTCAAAGGTGGCCTTTTAATAAACATTTAGTGTTACGGTAATATTTTTGGTATTGTATGGTATTTTCATTCCGTGAAATCTATTGTGGGTGAAGGGGGTGATTGTGGGACCCCCAACTGCTCGCTGAATTCAATGGGGGATCTCCCTCAGCTGCACCAAGAACCCAGAATTGTGTTTCTTCTGAAAATGGCATCTAAATACTGCAATATAATATATTGAGGATATACCAGTATAAAAAATTAGATAATGCCCAAGCGTACTGTAGGGGGTGCTAGAGATTGCAAAGGTTAGGGGTGTGGGGGGAGCAAGGATTAGATGGGGGTGGGCGGGAGGGGCCATCCAGGGAATACACTGTTGTCGTGCCAACAGCATCTAGTTTAAACAAAAATCATGATGAGTAATAAACTGTTAATTACGAGGGCCAGCCAACTGTTGCAATGCAAATATACCAACAGAAAAATTAGTATAAAACATCAGTGAAATGCAACATTTGGTTGTCTTGCAGATTCATTCACACTGAACCTCAACAAACTGTTACACAGAATGGTGCCCAGCACTCAGGCGCTGTTAAGTTGAGCTGAAATCCACCAAGCAATATTCATCTCATAACCATCAGTTCACACTGTGTATTAAAAATGCATGTCGCTAACACAGGTACGACGCTATTGATAATAACGCAGGTTTGGACATCAGTAGCAGCCTTCCCTAATAGAGCCATAGAATGCAATTATCCGGTGGGAAATTATAATGGCTATGGGCATCAACGGAACGTTGCTGTGGCCTGCGGTTCAAAGGGATTGTTAGAGTGCCCCCCCAGGCCCACAGAGGGGCAGCAAGGAAACAAATCAAGTTGGCTTTGCAAAGGAGGGGCAGCAGAGAAAGTGATGACCCCAGACACAACTAAGCAGCATTATTTTTTAAAGTAGAAAGCACTTTGATGGTTAACACTGTACGAAATAACAAGGATGGTGGAAAAAATACCAACCCAGAATTACAATAGGTCAATGTTATAATCCAGTGCTTTGTTCTGGCAGTATATGATAAAAACAACAGATGCTTTAAAAGTTGGTGTTATTAAGCATTGACAGTAATGCCACCTAGTCTAATTCAATATGAGATCAAGGCAGAGCTGAGATCTTTTTCCATGACCTACAAAACAATGTAGGCACACAAAACAGGGCTCAAGGTCTCAAGGTCTCTAGTGAACACAGGGATGTAAATAGATGCTGTGGACATTTCTGAAGTTTGCTGCACTACTAAACAGACTGCACACCCCAATGTTGGGTGAAGGGAAAATTAAACCAACAGGGAATAAAACAATCAATGATGTCATCAATAGTATGTTGGTTTATTGACAATTAATGTGGTTCCTGTGAAAACCTGCTCCTCTTTGTAACTTCTTACTTAAGTTCACCAAACGTCTTCCTGCAACCTACACAGACAAAATACTTGAAGAATACATCTGGTGAAAGAATCAAAGTCATTTCTCTTATTTGGTTACACAGCAACAACAGTCACGTATTGACCTGAGGAAATTCCCACACTGTATTTTAAATTTTCCATCCATTTTCTATACCTGCTTGTCCTATGAAGGATAGGGGCCCCGCAGCCTATCCTGGAAGCTATTGGCATGAGGCAGAAAATAACCAAGGTTAGGACACCAACCCATTGCAGGGCACAAAAACTAGTTTACTCCAGTTAACCTTAGCAAGCTATTCTGTTGGGAAACCAGTGAACCTGAAGGCATGTATGTAGAGCTGGGGGAGAGAGTATGTAGAGCTGGGGTAGAGACAGAAACCCTGGTTTCAGAGGTTTGAGGCAACAGAGTTAATCACTGTCCTGCCATGCCATCTATTTTAAACTGACTAAAAATAAATCTTAGATTTAAAGGAATTCCGTCAACTTTCTTGCCATAATGTAGTCCTAATTTGTTCAACATACTGCCATTACAAGTTTATTCTAAGGGAGCAAGAAAAGTCACCTGACTGCCTGAATTTCTTGTTCAAATTAAGAAATGTATAAATGTACAATGATGTTTTGAGTATTGTTTTGAGCAAAGTGTAGATATTTTTGCTCAGCAAGGAAACGATATCCTATAAGTGAACTTCAGTATTCCTGTTTGATATAGAATATCTTACATGTTGTTTGTCTTTGACTCCCTGTATATCTTAGTCATCCTCATAATGCAGAGTGCATGTGCTTGGTTGATGAGTAGACCTCTTTTCATGTGTGCTAAGTTCAAAGTGAGGCCGAAGCTCAAAGCACGGCTGAGTGGCTGCTCACAAAGACTAGCTTACAGTTGTCACATGTGCAATAATGAGAAAGGATGTTGAACAGAGATTAGTAAGTTCTACAGGAAAGTCTGATCAGGAGTAATTCAGACATGTGAAATCATTTTGGTCCACTTTTAAAAAGCACTCAAATGTGTATTTTTTCTCTCTCTAGTTTTCGCCTTTTACGTTCGTTTTCACTAGTCACTAATTCATGATCACCACAATCACAGACCAAAAGTAACAGGGTACTGATAAATTAGCATACGCATACACCCATTCAAGCGTTCTTGGGAGTTAAACTTACTCAAAACTGTTTCGAGGGAAGAAAGATCAATGATTGGTTCAGAGACATAACCAATCAGATTCTGGGGGAGGTGGGTCCAAGCAACTAGAGAAGACTCGACCAAGACATCTGATTGGTTAGTTCTGCCTACTCTAGTTGCTTGGACTCATATCCTCTGCAATCTGATTGGTTAACTCTCTGAACCAGTCATTGTTCTTTCTACCCTCTGAACATTTTTATGTAAGTAAAACTCCCATGAGCCATACAACTGATGCTTCATACTCATCTTCAGTGAAGAGTAACTTGTTTACGCAGTACACAATCAGCTCCTAAAACCGTAACGTAGAATAAACTCAGCATTAATTGACTCATCAAATGAGAAGGCATAATAGGCATTATTTAAACGGTTTTAAATTAAAAAGGACTCGGATTAGCAGAGTTCAGCAAAAAATGGCCATCTGAATAAAATGAGAATAGTTTTTAATTTTTCAGAGTCCTTACTGAGTATGCCAGTTACACCAAGATCGATTTGTGGCGTCTGTTATGTGCAAGTCATCCATGGGACCGCAGTGGCATCTGAGAGAAAACGCAGTATACAGCGTCATGGGCTGAAACATGTAATTCATTTATAAGCAAGAAGAATTGTGAAAAAAATATGTTGGAAAATGTTGTTTAAATGGTTCTTGCACTAGGTGGGTAAAATAGGTCAGACAAGAGCATGTCAGAGTATTTCCATAAAATATAAAATAAGAAGCAAACTATTTATGAAATAAGTGACTTTCTATGGGTTTTCAACTGCTGATATGCACCAAATCCTTGTGCATAACATTATTAGTTTGGGCAGGATTAAGGAAAATGCTCATTTAGTGTCATTTGAGGGTTTTTAGGGGGTTTAGCCGACATTTTTCAGTGGTTCGCATTGTTTCGGTTTCATAAACCTGAAAATTTGAGGTCATTTATCTAAAGGACAGATCCTTCCGGAAACTGCCTGTGATCACCCATTATTAAGCTTCTCATAATTAATGAACGGACCAGTGCTGAAAAAATATGAAAAATGAAATAGAAGCAAGCAAATAGAACAACAATAATGTATAAGACAAAAATTAAAAACAGCAAGGTAGCCATTGTGAGTCCCGAGTACCCGATTCAGACTTGACACAAGCTATGATGCCTGCATTATTGTGTCTATATAACAGTGATTGGAGTTTACCCAAGAAGCAGAAAGAGAATAACGATTTATTACAAATAAAGCATCATTGCCCCGACAGGCAGCCAATAGTCTAAGTATGTGCTTTTGAGGTTCCAGCAATTCCCTTTAACAATGAAAATTACTGTAACAGCAGATGGGTGACAACAACAGGATATTTGTATACGGTGGCCTGAACAGGGGTTTCCACAAAAACGTAGATAATCCTCTGATAGCTTTCCAACTGACAAACTTGAGTAAGAATGGATGCCAGCTCTATAGAGTGGAGCTGACTGACCTGAGGACTCCTGAAATCAGATTTCAAGGCATCCAGATGAATGTCAGAAATACAGGAGTACCAACGGGACGAAAGGAAAAAACAATGGATCCCATTGCAGCACATTCTCCTCCTTCAATTCCCGTGACTCAAGTCCCAGATGGGGCTCCTTCCGGAAAGATTCTGTGGATTCCAGCAGAACCTTCCTGCTAGAGATCATTTCCCAGCCAGGCAGATAATGGTGAGGAGCAAAAGATATCATACATCTGGCCCCCAACACCCAAAGGCATGGCTGCTTGACGCTATTTCCTATTTGCAGCATCCTATTCTTTTCTGGCAGAAACGTATTGCATGTAACACACTCCTGGCACTTGTCAGCCCAAATAATAGACTAGCCAGTGATGTCATCCACAAATAAACATTAATGGTAAGCAAAAGGAAACAATCTCACACTGCCTGCTGAGCAGCACATTGTTTGCTAAGTCACATACTGACCAGACTCTTTTATCGGGTATAACCGCCTCAGTCTCTTCATACTTTATACCCAAGGCATACTATTACCCGATTACACTCATTAACATGCAGTAATAACAGCCAGCCCAAATGGATCCCTTGTAGATTTGTGGACGATTTATTTAAATTACGGGGGGCTGTTTTTTTGTGCCTGGGGGTAACAGGCAGAGGGGGTATATGCCATGACACATTTTATCCACCTAAGAACGGCGGCTCTGGTTACTATATCGTTGCCTGTACCTGAGATCGGCATCGCATGAGGACTTAAACACACACGCCAGCATTTCCTTCGCCGTCTAAGTCATGTTTAGAGAAATATAAAAATGCTGGGTAGAGTCTCCAGTGAAAGTGACCTTGAATACAAACAAGGCAGCAGACCTCTGTTGGGTCCTAAATGAGTATATCTGTAGAGTCTAACTATAAAGCACAAATGAAAAGTTCTGTTTTTTCTCTCTTTAAGTTATAATATAATACAGCTCCGAAGTGTATCATATTGCACATTACCATTGCAGCCTTTATTGCTTTGCTGCCTGCAAACTATCCAATTATGTACAACACTGCCTGTACAATTATATTTCCTGCCAACGTCCTGTTTCATCCATTTGGCTATATATTTATTTCTTTTCATTCTCGAGTATTTATCAGGGCTTTTGGCTAAAGAAAAAAATGTAGGAATTTACAAGTGTTATAAATACAGTATTCATAGCACACAAAATGTTAAATGTATCAATTTAATAAAAAAAAAAAATGTTAGCCTAAATTGACCTAATCTTTAACCCACATTTGGTCAGGAAAAAATATGTTCGTTATTCCTGCTATACACTCATCAAAACTCAAACAACAATCAGAAACTCAAAAGTTTAAAACGCTTAGTAAAACCGGGTCACCTGTACCATAAAACGAATGATGCTCAGAACCAATGCACACGCGCGGACTTAATGGTATATTCATGCACAAATATAAGTTACATTCGTTTTAAAATACAATCAATCCAAATACATAAAAAACGAACAAAAATTAGATAATTAGATAATGATAGATAGATAGATAGATAGATAGATAGATAGATAGATAGATAGATAGATAGATAGATAGATAGATAGATAGATGATAAAGAACGCTGCATACCTATTTGCATTCCAGCTACATAACCCATGAACGACGCCGTTGGACGTAGCCTACTTGTAGGGGACCACATGGAGCGATTAAATGAACCCGCCGATGGACATTTGCATGACCATCTTTTAATAATTATATGGTACCTTTGTTTTGTGTCCATACCTGCAATAGGAAGTTACCTGATTGCCCAAAGTAATTCTGCCTTGCACGTTGCATCTATAGGGATGCACAATAAAACCCCCCTTTAATTTGTCAGTTTCCCGAAAATGCCCCTACCCCTTAAAGGTGTGAAACACAGCCTACACATGGAAGAAAAGTGCCGCCGTGACTAGGATGACTAATTAAACTAACAGTAAGTCACATGCTGCACTAGCCAGTTTTATAAAGAGAGTAGAAGGGGACTGCATTGGACGGTGACCTAAACGAAATATAAAACATGAAGAAATATAAAGCGCACAAAGTCGGTCGTGCACGGATGTCTGATAAAAGGAAATAATCTGAGGGGAAAAAAATAACTGCAACCTCAATGGGAGTGAAGGCTGCTCTTCGGAGAGAGCAGGTCTATCTTAGGTTCAAGTCAAGCTTTTAAATCTCCAGAATTTTCTAGCTGTCCTGTTATACAGCACAAGGTTGTTCCTCAAATTGATATAGTACGAATCTGGAAAGGATTTATTTTATGCCGTGCCTCGTTTTATGTATTAGCAATGTATACTAATATACTAATGCTCTGCTATATTCACGCCATGGTTTATACCCAACTTTACAATGCCCCTCTTTTTACAGATTTAATAATTAATAATAACGATTTTAAAAAAATCGAAACCTAATTCTATCATATTTCAATTAATAGCACTTCAAACAATACATTTTCCTTCCATCAAGACGTGAAATAATGAATGAAAAAAATCGTTTTACAAAACGCAGTACTTAAGATAAATCGGTGTTGACTTTACCTAAAAGCAACCGTAAATTGCAGAAAAAACAGTGTTTCGCTTACCAAACTGTGTTGCTTCTCAGGAGATTTAAGCACCAGAAACCTTATGTCATTGATTCCACGGTCTGCCTGGATGGTGCAATAACTGTTGTAACCTGCCGTGCAGAAGACTGACTACAAAACCATTTTCGTGTCTCTCCTCAGTCAGGTTTCCACGCTGAGCCTGTGACAAAGAAGTCGAGGACCAGCGCGGAGAATACGGCAGCGTCCATAGATCGTTAGTGAGAGCGCCGGGATCCCGGAGTCAGTGTCGTGGATGCATCTCCCCGGGTTCAGCTCCTCCGTTATTCCACAGCTGCGCCCACGCAAATCTGCCCACGAGTGACGGTGGCGGCGTCCGAGCCGCGCGCGATCGCCTTTCGGCAGCCACGTGCCGGCGATGTCACTGCTGTTGCCAGACGGAGACTCACACCACACCGCTACTTTGCTAAGTCCAGGCGGGCTGCAATACTAACATGCGCGCAGAAGGGGAGCTTCCTTATATTTAATCGCACCATCGATCACATGCGCAACTTTAAAGTTGCGTTTAGCGAAACTATATACGATTTAATGAATAAACAAACTGGCGCCTGGGACACCAGGTTTCCATACTGATGTAATTACTGCGATTCTCTTAACACGTGCCGTCTTGAGATCGTGTGTCTTTGCAATTTTTTACCCGTATTACAGTATACTGTACATTACCACCGCCTGTACTTGCATAAACAAAACATACCTTTAATTGCCGAATGTCAAAAAAGCAGTTTGCACAGTTTAGCTCAATCAAACTCGCTGTCCAGTGATTTTTTTAAGCATAAAACCACTACGTGACAAAAACAGCAAATGCGTGTTAGGTGGCATGCAGAGAGGTTGCTTGTCAGTAGCAGAAACTGCCTGTGTGAGTCGTTAGGCACGTGAAGGTCTGTGTATACCCCTGATGTTTGCCACTCCCTGTTGTGTCCCTCCACCAAAGAATGGTTAAGATAGTCAAACACATGTGTTTTTTTTCCCTGATGTCTAGATTATATTTGTGACAGGTAAATATGGTACAAGAGTTCAAGAGTTTTACATGAAATAGATTATTTTCATCAGCCCAAAAGAGAAAAACATGGCCTATAAATATATATGTGCCTTCAAATATCCAAATAGTATATAAAATTTATAACTATGCAAGAATATTCATGACCAGCCTGGTTTACCCGCCATTCTGTGGTTTTCAATAATCTATCCGTAATCTATAACCGATTATTCATTGCAGATTCTTGGTGATCATATAGTGCATTACTCCTGATTGAATTATTATTATTATTATTATTATTATTATTATTATTATTGTTGTTGTTGTTGTTGTGACTGTTGTTTTTCTTGTTGCTGTTCTTGTTTTGTTCTTGTTATTCTTGTTTTTTTGCTTTGTTTTGGTTAAGAACAGTAACTTTAAAATGTAATAATCTTTCATAGCAAGGAATTACATACGTTCAGAAGCCTATGACATGGAAACATGTCCATCCCCAGTCGGAACAATGTGGCAATCACGTTTCTTTGGGATTCCTTCAGATGGCAGTGTAATCTCACATAAAATCCAAAAGCACCTGTCAACATCTCTGCAGTTCTATGTCAACACTGAGTTTTATGTCAATAAAGAGATGGAAATGCTTGATTTATTATTAATTGACATTAATCGCCACTGGTTATACTAAATGGGATTCACAGTTTTTTTATTTTAAAAATGCTCCCCTTTTCTTTCTTTCTTCTTTTTTTGTTTTAGTAGTTATCCAACAATTGATTACTTTTCCAGAAATAGGTTGGTTATTTGTTAAATTAATTAATTTTAGAATTTAGAAATTCAAAATATTTGTTCTTTCCTTTTAGAACTAAATTTTATAAACCATATACGTTTGTGTTGTAACTTGTATAATTTATGTTGTTTGTTACTGTTTAAATCTCAATAGAAACAGGAAAAAGTACACAGAATGCTAAATGTCCATCACAAAACCCTGCTGGCAGTTTTGCTAGGTGTAGAGCCTTTTGCCCAGTATCAGCAGATATGAATTCATGTACTTCCAGGAAGAATGTTCCCCAAAATTTAGTTCTTGAGCAATTAATCAGGGTGGGGAGTGCACCTCAGTGGGTGCCTATATGATCAGAAGGTTGCTAAGTAAAATGATGGGGTCACTAGCGTGATTTCACCATTAGGCCCCTAAGAAGGGCCTCAGAGACTGGCTGACCCTGCTTTCTCTATTGTATGTTGCTTTGGATAGAAGCATCTGCTAAATAAATAAAATGTAATGCAAAGATGTGACATGCAAAGCCAAGAGTAGATTTCACAACAAGATGAGATTTCTGAGGCACAGAAGTTACAGCAAAAACTCAACAAGTTTTAATTGTCAAAGCTGATTTTACCTTGTGTTTCCACACTGTACTGTATCCACCCAGTGTTCATTCCACCTTGAAGGTGGATACATTTTCTCTTTCTAAGAAGCCTTTTTTTAAAACACTTTCACAGTATCCTTAATTTCCCAAAACATGTCTCTAATAGCTTTATTGCTGAAGCGGCACCATTTGTTTGCCTTTCTTATTAGCTAATCGAGTCTGACTGCAGGAATTGATAGGGCCGGCTCTGGAGTTGCTTAGCAACCAGGCCACTGCAGATGACCATAGCTGTTTTTTAGTCAGCTATGGAGAGTGGGTGAGAAATTTTATGGCATTTAACCTGTGTTGTGCATTTCCTGGTAAGGTATTCGCTGATTAAGTTTAGTGCATTTAACTTTTTGTGGGATTTCATTTTTGGATAATTTGGTAACTTTTATAGCTTTTTATCATGATTAGGTTCTGGTATATGAATGGGTAAACTAAATCAGAGGATACTTCTACTCCAGAGACATTATGCCACAAGTATCATCAGATAAACTTCTACTTGTGAGTTGAAGGTGCTTTGCCTTGGACTGAGTCTGTAGAATGTTAGCATAGAGAAGGGCAAGCCTTGGGGCGATTGTGTTGTGAAAGGAGCTATATAAAATAAATTAAATTGAATCTGTTAAACTAATAGTCAGATTATTACCTTCTCAATAGGATATAGTTCTCCAGTATGTTGTATCTGAAGAAACCTGTATTGTAGGCATTTAGCTTCTGTCAACAAAGTGCACATTCTGAAGAAAGATGAGGTTAATATACAAATAACAAAGTATAATAATGTTAAATGGGTAACGCTAAAGAAGATATGAATATTTACCATAAATGGGAATCTACAGTCACGCCAAGGCTGAACAAAGGTTATCTTTGGCATGTTGGATTCTGTTCCTCTCCTGCGGTGCAGATATGAGCAGAAGAAAGCCAACGATGTAAGGCAAAGTGATGCTAAACATGCAAGTTTAGCACAGACTGTGCACTCGCGAGTTTTGATGTCGTTCCAAGTGCCCACACAGAAGTTTTCGGGAGTTTCTATGTGCTGGAACCAGAATTTGGGAAGCTATACTGACTGATAAACTGGGATGAAGCATAGCAGTAATCAGAGGAAGGCAACTGAAAAAGTTACAGTATTCAAACGTTGATTTGTCATTGAGTTGAACTAGAGGTCACCACCTTCATCATGTAAATGAACATTAAACACATCCATATACTATATATGTCAGTTGTAATATCATGCATGGATGGGTAATTGTAAGGAAGGCGGAGGGATATGAATGAAGAACAGAAGTTGAGGTGATTTGCAGCACACATCTATGCGTCATTATTTTTCTATTTACGTGTGTATTTATTTTTTTGGGTGGGGGGTTGGGTATTAGTACTATACAAGTAGCAGTAACTATTTACATATCGTTAATGAACATTTCAACAGGAATCTGAATGATTTTACCACCTATATATTTTCAATAATTCAGTCGCCAAGTCGCTCTTTCATTGTCATTAGCACAGCTTTTTTTTTGCTTGAAAAGCCTTTCATCTCTGAATCTGGTAACGATAAGAGGAGACATTTTCTGGGGCATCCTGACGACCCAGCCAATAATGACACTCATCCAAGGTGCAGACCGAGCCCTAAAGCTCAGACAACAGCCTACAAGGTGAGCTGTGTAATCTGCTGATGGTGGGGCTTGGGATCAGGAAGCTGTAATGGCATCCCTCCACTGGAGGCAGTGAGCTTAACCTGGGCCACCACAGCTCTAAGCTCCTTTGCCATACATGCTGGGTTCAGCTGCCTGCAAGACTCCCAATGCCTGAGCTACAACACAGAATTACAGTGCGTCATGGTGTTAAGGGGTGGTTTGAATGGCTGGGGTGTGCACTGGGGTAGCGGCTGCAGTGTGCACTGGGGTAGCGGCTGCAGTGTGCACTGGGGTAGCGGCTGCAGTGTGCAATGGGGTAGCGGCTGCGTTGTGCACTGGGGTAGCGGCTGCAGTGTGCACTGGGGTAGTGCCTGCGTTGTGCACTGGGGTAGCGGCTGCAGT